>CM024563.1:6952445-7368948 GCA_014182515.1 Eucalyptus microcorys
ATCAATCGTCAGCCACAGCGATGACGAGTGACCAACCAGACGAGGTCCCATGACCTCATCATGGCTACACTCACCCAAATCCAACGAGAGTTTGACCTCGCCCGGCCATGGTGGGGCCCATGAGGCTCCCTTGAGGCCGATGAGATTGTTGACGCTTGATAGGCTAGTCGTTGGTCATTACCGTGGTTGACGACCGACTATAGGAAGAACGAGAAAAGAAAAAAATGTAGTAAAATTATTTAAAAATTAAAAGAAATTTTAAATCGAAAAAATATTTGAATATCATACTAAACGCATTTATGTTCCAATAATAGAAATTTAATATGATTATCAAATACCTTTAAATCCTTATAAACTTATTCAGGGAACATGATTATAAAAAATTATATATGAATATAAATTATTCCTAAAACAAAATGGTTACCGAATGTATTATAATCCTCTCTTCTTTTTCCATTAGGGTCACCAGCTTAATGTATATTGCCACCGACATTCAAAGACATTTGATCCTACCATTGTCACCTCGGTAGCAATTAGAAGACACGATCTCCCTACTCTCTCTAAATCTAGATTCTAGATTTGACATTGCCTCAGTAGTGCTCACCTCTATCTAGAATCTCTTGCAACGAGTTGCAATGAGGTTGTGGGATCAGGGCATTACTAATGAGATTATGTATTAATCAATATTCGGCGGTTATGTCTATAGTTGTAGTTGTAAAATTTGGAATGTTGGGATGATACTTAAGTGATAGCTGTGATATTTATTGAGGATGAAGGTGGCAGAGAGGGGATAGTGACTTGACCATGGAATGGAGAGATCACAACGGACAGCAAGTGGTTGGCGATGTTGGTGCAACTATGGCCTTGATGGCGGCAGGGCAGCACAACCGTGATATGTTTCCAAATGCAATTACAAAAAGATGGGTGTCTATATGTCCTTGATCCCATTACAAGATGTATTTTTAGTAGGATTTAATGAAATTTCATTCAAAAGATGGGAGTTACGGTGAGCTAATGGCTTAAAACTTTCTTCGAAGTTCAAACTACGAATTGTATCGCACTAAATTCAAGGGGAGAAGTTCGATTCCCGGGCGTCGCAGGGTAACTTACCCGGTGGCACGTGTGTGGTGGCTAGCACGTGTTGCCCCCAGGGTTTACCCCCGTTACCCCGGGCCTTTTGAGCTGTCCGTGTTGGTACAGTGCGCGGGTTCCCTGGGTCACAAAAAAAAAAAAAAATTGTATCGCACTAAATTAATATATGAAAATTAAATTATTAAATTACCAAATCTCGAAAAAGAAAAAAAAAAAAAAAGACAAAACGGTGAAAAAAATGCAACTACTTTAGTAGAATGGGAATGACGGCCTTTTTTTTTGTCTTTTCCCCTGTTAGCGAGAGAGAGAGAGAGAGAGAGAGAGAAACTTCCATTGTCCATTTTCAAGTTTTATTATGTTTAGGAATAGTGAGTGGAATAATTTCTTAATTCACACAATAAATAATCAATTAAGCTTAGTTATGAGATTTTATGACCAGATTTGAAAAACTAATATGGATGAATTCAAGAACAACGACCAAATAACGAGATGATAGCACGAGATGTTTCAAACACTATATCAAGCTTTCGATAAACTTTGATATTTGGCTAGCCCGGCACTAGCTCTTCAATATATTTCTTGCTAAACTTAGCCTCCAAGTAGGTGGCAAATACAATATCCACGAGTCTTATTGGTCTCTTGGTATTTAGAAAATTGGGCTCATCAACTGTTCAAATTTTGACCCTAATATACAGTTCTTATAAGGAAAAATGACACAAATGATCTTTCAACTTTTGTCCAATACGCCATGTCATTCCTATACTTTAAATTTTTACAATGTTGTTCCTAAATTTTGATATAATGCTTTGGTCCAATATGCAATGTCATCCGTGAATTTTAATTTGTTCAAAATGATTTATAAACTTTGATTTGATGTTCAATGTAGTTCTTGAACTTTTTAAAATTTTCATATATTCAACAGGTTACATTGAACATTTATTCATAGTTTACGGATAACATGAACGAATCAAAAGTCTAAGGATGGCATTGCACACCAAACTAAAATTCATAGATTGCATTGACTTGATTAAAAGTTGGGATATGATATTGCACATCGAATCAAACTTCAGAAACCATACGTGCCATTATCTCTTTTTCTAATAAGCAGCAATCCGAATGGCCTGATTAAACCGTTGTGTTGGATTGGGGTGTACTTCTATATTTGATGACATCCTTAAAGATCAAAATCAAGAAGCCCCCAACCAATTTTCCCAATGGAGATCCAAGCAAACTCCTCGAGTATGGTATGCATAGTTGACAACCTAAATCCCTTGAGAACACACATCCTCCAAACAATGCAACAACTTCGGATATACTTCCCAAAGTACATATTAGAGCCTTACCAAGCACATATACATTCTCCATTTATGTCATTATCTCTTCTTCTAATAAGCGGCAACCCGAGTGGCCCAATTAGTCGTTCCAATCAGAATGGGGTCGTACTTCCATTTTCAATCAACCAAATTCCTATATGGTCACACGTCCCACATGGACAAACGTCTTCTACAGGAAGCAACGGCTTTAACAATCAAATTCTTAGATGGACACAAATTCAGCGACAGCTTAAACAGCCATTTCCATATGGATACAAATGCTCCGTAAAATGCAACGGTTTTTAAGTATGTTGCCAAGGTACATATGGGAGCATTTCCAAGCACCTACACATTTTTCCATTTGTGCCATGTCCCTTTTTTTTAATAAGCGGCAACCTGAGTGGCCCAATTGGTCAATCCTATTGGAATGAGGGTGTACTTCCAAATTTGATTTGCCAATTTCCCATATATGAACACGCATTCTATAACTAAGGCGACAGCTTAGACAACTAATTCCCCTATTATGGGCACACATCCCATTTGGACGCCATCTATATAAAGTGCTGTTTATAAGTGACCTATAGTAAGCAAAAAGCATCACATA
The DNA here is from genome assembly GCA_014182515.1 of Eucalyptus microcorys. Taxonomy (NCBI): domain Eukaryota; kingdom Viridiplantae; phylum Streptophyta; class Magnoliopsida; order Myrtales; family Myrtaceae; genus Eucalyptus; species Eucalyptus microcorys. The sequence goes on from CM024563.1 coordinate 6,955,455, forward strand.
CCTCTCTATCAAATTATTGCCGGAGTACATATGAGAGCGTTCCCGAGCACATACTCATTCTCCACTCTGGCCATGACCCCTCATTCTACTAAGCGGCAACGCACGTGGCCCGAATAGTTAATCGAATCCTGTATTCGACCGCCCAAATTTTCGTATATGAACGCGCGTATATAAGGCGATGGCTCAAAAAACCGAATTCATATATGGACACACATCCTCCATAAGATGCCAAGACCCCTCATGATGTAGCCCGCATTGAAGACCAGCTCTCTCAACCAAGAAGATTGGCCCGCATTCAAGCTCGATGAAACCGAGAAGTTGTATCGACATCTTGAGTCCATCTCGAAAGCTGGAAAGACACCATGGGAGCCATGAAGACGTTATGCTTTTACTATTTCTGCTAGTTTCAATGCTCCGTCTTTATTTCTCCTAGTTTTAATGCTCCGTCTTTATTTCTTTGACGATATAAGACATCCAATTTCTGGTAGAAGACTAACGACTTTTGATAAATGAAAAAATTTGCTTTGAAGCAAGTATCGTGAACCTTGTAGAGTTCATATCCTTGAAAACCTATAAGAGTTTTCACTCCGTCCTTGAAGAGTCGGAGCTTTTCGAAATTTGCATCCTTGAAGAGTTGCAGTCATCGATCTATAAGAATTGGTGCCCCTCAACTTCCTTAGAGGCCTAGAAGAGCAACAAACGGAGTTTCTATCTTTTCCTATTCTATTCGTTATTTCCAACCCAATTTCGACCATCCTATAGTGCTTATTTCAGAAAACCCAAAACATAGAAATTGTAGATCCAAAAGTCTTTGTTCATTTGGCTTTGGAATCAGGTCGATCCGATTTGTATCGACAAAGATACGACTGTTCTCCTGAGTTTGTGCAGTACTGAAATTTCTGTTCGTCCTATTTTCTCATGTGCAAGTTACTCTCCCGATCCTATTGTTTGAGAAAGCCTACCCTTGGCTTGCATCACCTCATTTTACTAAGCGGCAACCCGAGTAACCCAAACAGTCAATGGAATCCAATCCAGGGGTTTACATTTCCCCCGTGAAGCACACATCCTCAATAGAAAAGCAGCAGCCTCAACGACCAAATTCTCCTATGGACCCATCCTCCATGCAAGGCAAAAATAGCTTTAGGCATGTTGCCAAAGTTGTTGGAACCAAAAGAACGACAATAAACTTTGGAAATTTGGAATAAGAACACTAGAAATTTGAGGGAGAAATTTGTATTGAGAATGCTTTATCTTATTTGTGTATTCGTGGACTATAACTTATGGCTTGATTTACAACTCGTGACTTCATTTCTTTATATAGGAATTGAAGTTTACAAACATCAATGATTACATAACAACCCATAAATGTCAATGATGGGAATTTAATGACTAAAACAAAAGAGTCTCATTCATGTAATCATAAACACAATCAAAACGCACAATAAATTAACTGAAGTTTTCATTAACTTCCATTCTTTAAATCCATATAGCTTACACATCTGGAGGGGATTTCCCCTACCCGCAGCCAGACCACCACCACAACATTCCCATGCAGGTCCATTAATTTCAAAAGCGAACGGGTGTCACATTTGCTAAAAAAATTTCAATGGAGGGTCAAATAATAAGGGGGGGGAACAAATCGGTCAAATTGGTCAAATCGGACCTGAAAGAAAACGAAGTGAAGTAAGAAGCGAATAAGTTTCGGGGAGAAATTTTTTGTATTTCTTCAATCGTATTCCATGTATAGATTTTAATAATCATAAACACAATCAAAATCTACAATAAAGTAACTAAAGTCTTCAATAATTTCCATTCTTCAAATCCACGTAATTTATCATGAAGTTTTTATGGCTTCTTTAATGCTTGTAGGTTTCTCATCTAACGATCGTCATCTAATAATTAATTTTATTTTATTTAAACAAAAGTACACATCCGAAGGGCATTCCCCCACCTGCGGCCGGACCACCACCACAATATTCCCATGCAGGTCCATTAATTTCAAAAGCGAACGGGTGTCACGTTTACTAAAAAAATTTCAATGGAGAGTCAAATAATAAGGGGGGAGGGGGGACAAATCGGTCAAATCGGTCAAATTGGTCAAATCAGACCCGAAAGAAAACGAAGTGAAGTAAGAAGCGAATTAGTTTTAGGGAGAAATTTTTGTATTTCTTCAATTGTATGTATGTATAGATCTCAGCGTTTATAATACAAGATGTACACAAAAGACAATGAAGTATCCTACTAATTAATCCAATATCTCAATTTAATCCCTAATTTAGTACAAGATTATAGTCTTTTGTATTTCTTCAACTGTACTCAATGTACAGATTTCCGGCATATCTTCCGGATTCTCGAGCATATCTTCCGACAGACCATGGTTAAAGATAGTAAGCACCAGGGGCAAAAAGTGGCCTATATAAACCACCCTCCCTCTGTTCTCCACACATCACCTCCTCCTCCTCCTCCTACTCCGTCCTCCGCCCTTCTCCGCCGCTACAGCAACAGCCACCGTCTCTGCAGTCTCCTCGCTCCCATGGCCGTGTCGACCGACGACCTCTTCAGCGTCTTGGGGCCCGACGCCGGTCCTTCGCACGCCGTCCTCAGTCTCCAGCTCGCCACCTGCCTCGTCCTGTTCGCCGCCATTTTCGCCTTCTGGCTGTCGCCCGGCGGCCTCGCGTGGGCCCTCTCGAAGGCCCGCCCCTCCAACAACAGCGGCGGCGCGGCTGCGGTTTCCCTGCCGGGCCCGTCCGGCGTCCCGGTCCTCGGGCACGTTTTCGCCTTCACCGGGTCGCTCACGCACCGGGTCCTCGACGAGCTCTCGAGGAGCTCGGGGGCCAGGAAGCTGATGGCGTTCTCGGTGGGGCTCACCCGCTTCGTCATCTCGAGCGAGCCGAGACCGCCAAAGAGATGCTGAGCAGCTCGGCCTTTGCGGACCGCCCCGTGAAGGAGTCGGCGTACGAGCTCCTGTTCCACCGGGCGATGGGGTTCGCCCCCTACGGCGAGTACTGGCGCAACCTGAGGAGGATCTCCGCGACCCACCTGTTCAGCCCCAGGAGGATCGCCGCGTCCGGGAAGTCCCGAGCGCGGATAGGGCTCCAGATGGTGGGGGACGTCAGGGCCCTCATGGAGGAGCGCGGCGAGGTCGGGGTTAGGAAGGTGCTGCACTTCGGCTCCCTCAACAGCGTAATGTCCACCGTGTTCGGGCGGTCCTACGACTTCGGCGCCCGCAATGGCGGCGACGGGGTCGAGCTGGAGCGCCTGGTGAGCGAAGGGTACGAGCTGCTGGGCGTGTTCAACTGGGGCGACCACTTCCCGCTGCTGCGCTCTCTGGACTTGCAGGGCGTGAGGAGGAGATGCCGCCGGCTGTGCGAGAAGGTGAACGCCTTCGTGGGGGCGATCGTCGAGGACCACAGGATGAGGAGGAGGCTTAAGCTCGAGAGGAGCGACGAGGAGGACGAGAGCGCCGGAGATTTCGTCGACGTTCTGCTCGACTTAGAGAAGGAGAACCGTCTCAGCGACTCCGACATGATTGCTGTTCTGTGGGTAAGTTGTCCTTTTTGACCGCTTTCCAGGTTTGAGTTGTCATACACGCTTGCTTTTGCTCCATTTTTCTACTAGAAAAAACCGTGTGTTTCCATATTAGTGTTAAGCTTTTTCATGGTCTGGAAGTAAACATGAGATTGAAATACTTTGTGGTCGGGATATTTTCGGCGTCAGATGCGTTTCCTAGGTTGTTTTCGTCTCTTTTCTTTTTCATGAGGAATGCTTTGTAGTTTGTCCTGGCGAGAGCCTCCTTTTGTTTGTTCAGGGTTCATTGTGGGTGGATGCTTTCAGTATATATCATTGCTGCTCCATATTGCATTTCGCTCTGCTTTTTTTTGTTATTTTATTTTGTTTTTGGGTTGTTGTCGGGGACGTCCCAAGGTGTCGAGAATCTGAATATTTTTCCCCCCATCACCTCCTTTTTATCTTATTCTCATTCCTTATCCATCTCGTTTTATCTACTGGGGGCATGTTCCTTTTGCTTTGTCACTTCAATGTTGGCCATCTCGTATGGTGGCGGCATTGCGAGGACGGAATGGGGAGCCATTCTTTGCTCGATGAAAGCGTAAAGTTGAAATCTTTTTCCTTTGTTGTGGTGTTATTTTCGATCAGGAGATGATCTTCAGAGGCACTGATACGGTGGCCATCCTCCTGGAGTGGATTCTTGCCAGGATGGTCCTCCACCCCGACATCCAAGCGAAAGCCCAGTCCGAGATCGACGCCGCCATCGGGTCGGCCCGGCCCGTGGAGGACTCCGACCTCCCGAGGCTCCCGTTCCTCCGGGCCATCGTCAAGGAGACCCTGAGGGTGCACCCGCCGGGCCCGCTCCTGTCCTGGGCCAGGCTCGCCGTCCACGACACCCACGTCGGCGGCCACTTCGTCCCGGCGGGGACCACCGCCATGGTGAACATGTGGGCCATAACCCACGACGAGGCGGTCTGGCCCGACCCGGAAGAGTTCAAGCCGGAGAGGTTCGTGGCGGGGGACGGCGGCGAGTTCCCGATCATGGGCTCGGACCTGAGGCTCGCACCGTTCGGCGCCGGGCGGAGGGTGTGCCCCGGAAAAGCCATGGGGTTGGCCACGGTGGAGCTCTGGCTCGCCCAGCTGCTGCAGAGCTACAAGTGGGTCGGGTCGGATCGGGGGGTGGACTTGTCGGAGCGGCTGAAGCTGACGATGGAAATGAAACAGTCCCTGGTCTGCAGGGCCATCCATAGGAGGGTGCAAGTTTGATTTGGGATCCCCGAGAGTTTGTTGCGAGTGATGTGGAATTATAAATATGATGGGATTATGCAAGGTGGTCTCCATAATTTTGACAACTCTTCTATTGGGGATGACGATGAAAGACTTAGGTTTTTAGCTTCTTCTCTATGTTTTGCCATACTTATTTTTTTATCTTTTTTTTTTCTATCTGCTTGTTTTCTGCCAGGTACTGGAGTGTGTAAGGGAAATGTGCTTTTCTAGTGCTTGTTGCTTGTCTTTTTAGCCCTCGAAGCCCTCACGTACACAAACCTTCTTGTATAATGCTTAATATATTTAGCGTTCGGGCTCCCTTCAGTTGTTGAGCGTGTTGCGCCGTCTTCACATGTTGTCTCTCTCTCTCCACAATGTTTGATCGAATAACTCTTTGCCATCCCATCAGGTTTTGTCCGGTTCTAATCTTTTTAGCGCATGAGCAGAAGATCCGTACTCAAGGTTCTTGTAAAAGACGATGCGTGTAAGCTTAGGGCCATAGGGTGGCACGATCACTTGTGTTATAGAAGCCTGGAATGTGTATATATTCCGGGGGTATCCATGTATGCCAGCGGAACTAATCTTGTCCCCGTCACTCTCTCGGCCCCTTCGGATATGATCATGTCGAAGAGATCTTTATCGGACATAGATGTACACGTACTCCAGTCCGTGTTATTCTCAGAGAGAGAGAGAGGGAGAGAGAGAGAGGGATCTCGGTTTATTGGGCTCGGCTAAGAGTTATGTCGCCAAAGCCTAAGTTTGGACGTCGGTCGCTGTTAAACGCTACTCCAATGGCGTAAGTCTAGGAAGTTCGGATATTTCCATAAAAGATGGCTAGGATTCGCATGGCAAAAGATAAGAATGAAAGCATGATTACTTAAACTAATTGATTCTGCATGTGTCTGTAAGCAAATAGAGAGAGAGAGAGAGAGATCGGTTTATTGGGTTCAGCTAATGCTATGTCGCCGAAGCCAAATTTAGAGTCTGGTCTTGCGCCGTTAAACGCTACTCCAATGGCAAAAGCCTAACGTATTAGGATATTTCCATAAAGATGGCTAGGATTCACATTACAAAAGATAAGAATAAAAGCGTGATCCCTTAAGCTAATTGGTTATGCATGCGTAAGAGTGTGTGTAAGCATGTAGCAAGCACTAGGGTTTAATAAGGTTTTTTAAACTTTAGGGTTATGGATTGTTTGGTCGTTCTCCTCATTCATTCGATCCCATCACATATTATAATAATTTGAGCTCTCCTTTCTCTTTCAATGCCACTCCCTTGTGCATCTCTATCCCTTGCAAAAGCCCTTTTTTGTAGCTCCAATTAAAAAAATGATAGGAACAAAAGAGCTTCTTCCTAGACAATGGTTCCTTAATTAAGGTGCTGTCGTAACATTTACGAATGCCCACTTTTTTTTTTTCGTTACTTTTGTTGTTGGGCGAATTTTCGTAGCTTTCCACTTTATTATATCATCACTTGTATATGGACTTTTGAATGATTGAGGAATAAGAACCTAAACACAAAATCATTGATGATATGGCTCATTCATATCATATCTCACACACACCCACCCACTTTTTCTCTTTTTATTCTGGGCTCTGGCAGATGCAAATCCTCCTCAGAGAATAATTATCTGAGGGAAGGTGTGCTGGGGAAAAAGCTTTGCCCCTTTTGGCCACCCTAGAAAGATAAAAGATTGATGCATGCGGGATTTGAATATTCATGCAAACCCGCCTATTTTATCGTTATTTATACCCTAGTACCAAACTCCCGAGGAAAAAAAAGACGGTATTAATGTTATGATTTTCGTGTGACACTCATTTTGATATTGAAAGTTCTAAAATGACCATTTATGTATTGCAACTTTTGAAAAACGTTGGTTTGAGTGGCTCTGATAACTTAATTTGTCAGAAAATTTGACGTCACTCGTCAAAGTCACTTAAATGAAACTTTTTGGAGAAATCATGATATGAATGTGATGGTTCATAAAGTTTTTCGACACTTAGTTTATCATTTGTAAGAATTTTGCTCTGAAATATTTGAGTTAGAAATTTGACAAAATAATGATTGAGTCAAAAGCAAATATTCTCGACTCTGCCACTATTTTTCTTTGTTTTTGTTCAACTCAAAAGAAAAATCATGGAGCAAATATTCTCGTCCAAATAATTTCATCTAAAATCACAAAGATCTACTTGTTTTTATAGAAAAAAGGAAGTAAGTAAAATCTTTTATATCTCTCGTAATTTTGCATTTGGTTTTTCTATTAACAGCTTTGTGTTTAGATTTTTTTTTTTTTTTGGACGAAGCTTTGTGTTTAGATCGAATGGTGGAATTTGGAGCCTTATGGAAATGGAGGACTTCTCTTAGATTGACTGCGGGGATCAATGCTAGAGAACGCTTGGGAACCAATTTAATTCAAGTTACTCAATTTGTGAAAAATTGATATATTTAACAATGTCAGTATATAAAATTTTAAAATGTTTTGTGTCAAAATTAAATGAACAATCAGTTGGATGCTAAAACGTTATGAGTGATCAATTTAAAGCAAAAACATTTTAAAAGCATTTATTTAAGTGACTCTGATGAGGCATATCAAATTAGGACTCTTTTCTAACACAACTCATGCGTGCATCTTAATAACTTAATAATTACCTTCTCACGTGTGGACTCTAGTGTTAAGTTTGCTCTCCTTAATTCAGGTAATTTTCTACATCAGTCTATCTTAAATTGAATATCCAATGCCCAACTTTATCCATTTTCTCTTTCTCCAAACCGAAGCATGAAGTTTGTCATCGGCCCACACAGCTGTACCACAATGCCCATTGCCTGAAAATCGAGTTGATCATCAGATTTGTTCACCAAACATTGAATTAGAATAAGGCCCTTAAGTAATTGCTCTTTAAAAGTTATGATACTAATACTGTCTTTATTCCTAAGTTAATTTTTTTTTGGTTTTTGGGTACTTTCATTTTGTTTTTTAATATTCCTATCCACACTCATATCTTCCTCTTATTCCCTTTCCTTTGGCCCTCTCTCTCTCTTGCACCTAGCCGTACGAAAGCTGTACCTAGTTAAAATCCTAGTCCAATGATTAATTTTGGCTATTATAATATCGAAGATTCCATCCCTTCATTTGGGTCTTAGACACAAATCTCTGAAATTTCGAAGAACAATTTTAGGTGCTCCCCAGTCATTATTCTCATCCACAAAATTTAATCATCACGAGTCGATCTATTCGGCGGTTTTGATGGAACGAGAGATGTCGTGCTTCATAAGCAGACACCATAAGAAAACGAAGGAGAAACCGTGACTAGCAAGGAGAGATTATCGCGTGTATGTAGGGGCATCAAGCTCCGCATCATATGTACATCATCGAGCTCGGAAACTCTGTTTTCTTCAATGGTCTGCGACCTAGGGCACGTATCGGGTGCACGCAATAAGTTTTCATCTCACATTATAATACCTTGCTTATGTGATGCCCCACTTTTAAGCTTTAGCTATAAAGTGATCGGAGGTGGCCTAAAGAAAGGGAACTTGATTTTTCAGATGCCTAAGGCATATTTTGTGCTGAATTAATTTCATCACATCCTAACTTGCTCAGTACAAAACAAGCACAGCCCCACATTTAACAAGGCTATACACTGCCTGCAGCCCCGATTTAAATATTGAATCTGTCCAACTTGTGAGATCATTCTCTTAATATTAGTCTTCGGCGCATACAGTTGTCCAAAGAAAATAAAAGCATATATACTCCATCAATTCATCACAACGCCATGATAGTTTCATTTGGCACAAGCATTTGAGAAATTATCTTAATCGAATTTCCATTTGTATCATGAAATCGACAGTAGTTATAGATGGAAAAGTTCTTGACTAATCACATGAACTAACAAAAACGCATTTGATGTCAGGCGTTTGGTTTTTGTTAATTATGGAATGAATCTGACTCACTATAATCAAGCAAACTCGATGCATGAGCAACGTTAGAGATGGGAACAAAGCAATTCCTCGTCATCCCGTTTGTCATCATCATCAACAATTATTACAAAACCTCATTCGGTACCACAGATCAATTTCGTTAAAGAATTCATCCGTTCAAATTCTATTAATTATACGGAACGAACCCAACTAGCGATGATTGCGCAAACTCGATGCATGAACGGACAGCTTGAGCTCACGAGCCCTAGAGATGGGAACAAATCAATTCCTCGTCATCCCGTTCGTCATCATCGTCACCAATCATTACAAAGACCCCATTTGGTACCACAAATCGGTTTCATTAAAGAAGTCGAGAGGGAGAGATGAATCGATTCTTGGCCAGAGGAAAGGGAGGTTCCTGCAATCATAAGAAGAGAACATCCTCCAACTTGCATGCGTCGCAAAGCTTCATATGAATAATAATGATGACGAGGATGATGAATAATGGATCGTAATCATATATATATATTCTCGTGTTGGATGCTTCTCCAACACCAGCTTAAAGCACGTTAAAGAGACATTATACGAAAACCCTTCGTTTATATATCTATTCTTTTTCTCATTTTTTGCCCTAGTTCTAATGTTCTCGTATGGACCAGAAAGAGGAGAGAACTTATGAGCATTTGCTCCCTTTTGGGTCTAATTATGAGATGCTTGACGTTGATTTATAAGCCCTAACCACTTGCTGGTCTTTTGCCATCTGAGATTGGAGCAGAAGACCAGGTCACTATGGTCTTGGATAGGTCTCATTATTTAACAATCATATGATATGGCAAAATAATAATTTATAAATATTGCGGTGTGCCCAAAATAAATTAAAAAAAAAATTAATTTTCTCATGTTCATTCATGTCCATTAGAGAGGACCCCTTCTTACTTTGAAAATGGGATCCACCCGCATGCCCTAATTATATCCTCTATACACCAACATTTGTTTTTTTGACCATGATGATGGCTGTAGCGATCACATGAATCAGGACTAAGTGCTCGCAAAGCACGATTCATTACAACCTTAAAAGCATCTTAGGTTCTAATGGGTACATTTATAAAATTCTTAGTTCTCATGTGGGTGCGCGCAAAAACTCGCATGCTCCACTGCTATCTCATAATTTTTTCTCACTATTTGATTCTAAAAAAGGGACTTCCGTTGCCAAATATCATTTTCGTTACCTACTAAAGTACATTTCAATCAATAAGTTCGTCTAGAATTATGTCTCTCGAATCAACTTTGACGAATGTAAAAGACTTTGCTTTTTGAGATTTTCTTAGGGTTCATAGGACAACCCTTTCCCTTCAAAGAAATTCTCAATAGTATATAAGCTACATTGGTATGACAATTCATTCACATTTAATCATTAAGTAGAATTGGTGGATTCATATGGATAGAAGGGAAAATCATTTAGCTTGTAAAAACAAAAGAAAGTAAGGTTTCATTTATTTTGCGAAAAATGAATGATTTGAAAACATTTTCTTAAAAATATTCATTTGTATCGCTAGCAGAAATATATGAATAGAAAATATTTTTTATTGTCCATGACAATTTTTAGAAATAAATTGTAGTTAATAATTGAAATATTTTCAATTAACTAATTATTTCAAATACTCTAATAATTTTTCAAATTAGGCTTATGCTAGTCCTAGTTATGGCCAATAGGCCTGGCCAACCCACATGCTTGACCCCGAATCATAATGCCCGAGCTTGGTTTTCTTTTCTTTTTATTTTTTTTTATTCTTTGATATAGAAATTCTCAATAACTTAAAGAATTTAGAAAAAAATTATAAAACTTTCTATCATAAATTTCAAAATGAGAATCGCACCAATTCAATATAATAATATTTTCCAATATCATAGACAAAGAATGAATATACGGTATATAAGACACATGTTGGATGTGGTTCATACTCTCTATCGATAAGAAGGCACGAGAGTCTTGCTCCTCGGTGAGTGGATGGGAGTAGTATCCTTCAGCCGTAAGAGAGCTTTTATAGTTTGAGCTCATATTTTATTGGTAGTTTAGGCTTGGGCTATTGGGTATACATAATCTATTTCTTTTATAATTGATGAATGTCATAGAGAGGTGTGGGGTATTAATTATAGTGGAATCCTATATGATGTTGCCCTAGGTTAAGGGTGAATTATGATAAAAACTTTATGTATTGATTTCCGGCCTATGGATCACAATGACAACTCTTTCGACACTTTTGCGAACTTTATGTTGGCTTATAATCTCGAAAAATTCTCATACATCACTTCTTTTTGGTTGGTTTACCCAAATTGGGTCCACTGCCGCTCAAATTTAAAAATGGCCACGTGTCATAAATAGCGAGGGAGCCGTATATATAAAGTGGGAATTTGTTAGAAAGTAGGAATTTTTGAGAATTTATGAGAAAGTGACGAAGGTGAAAAAGAGGGTGACAGACCTCTAGAGTCATAGAAAATTTTCTGATTTTCTTTTTAGTTGGCCGGCCGACCATTGAGGCCTTTGAGGCCCATCAAATTTTTGGGCCCAATCTTGCCGAGAATGGGCTGGCAGGGCCCGTTGGCCTTTGCCAGCCAGTCTAAGTATTAACTGCAACAAGCTCAGGCCCATTTGTCAAGAGCAACAGATTGAGCTCTTTTCTTGTGTCCTTGTACTGATAACCCAACAACCGACGACTTCAAAAGCCCAGAACAAGCCTTATAACACAAGTGACATCCCATGACTTCTTGTGTGAAATTGTCATTTTTGAGATTGGTTGTGGATAATATGATTTGATATTGGTATTAAACGTGGACATCTTCACTTAGTGATGATGGCGATGATCGAATCCACCACAGTTATGACAGTTGGAAGGTTTTTTTGAAGTAAACTTGGGTAACAAGCATAATCATGTCTCGTGATTAAGTGTATTACCGAAGTATTTTTATACGAAGAGCTTTGATATCAAATGGAGAGGTCACACATGGAGACCAATTGTAGAAGGGGTGATTGTGTTGAAAAAATAGACAAAATAATGAATCCATTTATCTATTTATCGATTTTCTTTTGATTGTTACATTTGAGAATTTCTGATTAATACCATGTGAAAACATGGTTCAAAAAAGAAAAAATCTGGTTAAATTAATCTCGTTGAGGCACATTCTCCAATCCCCCTGTAACTGAGAGATTATCAAGATAGGAGGCCTCTAAAGAGGCAAATTCTAGTATGTATATGGGTTTTTATTGATCAGGGTTCCTTAGATTCATTGATTACATAAATCTCGTATGATTGATGGCTATGATTTCTTCAGTTCCAAGGATATCATTGGCTGTCTACCGAGCTTCTGCACTTTTTATTTAAGCAAAGGAAGCTCATTTGGGAACCTAAAATGGCATTACATGGACCACAAACCCAATCAAGATTTCCCCAAATTATGTACGCAGCAGTAAAGTAGGGAGATGATAGTTCACAGTCCAACGGAAAGAATAATTGAACTGTTCCCCAACAAAAGCAAGCCTCTCTCTCTAACCACTTCCAATGGGGGGAAAAAGGAAGAAGATGATGCAGAATAAAGAGTGAATGCCTTGTTTAGCAAGCAAAATTATTCCTGCCTCAAAAGGGAATTTCAGCATTAAACCCTCATCACCAATCAAATTAAAAAAAAAGGGAAAAAGCCACCAAAAACCCCCAACTTTGCCTCGAGTGACACATTTACCCCGAACTTTGTTTTGTGACGTGAAAAATCCCGAAGTTTGTTAACTGTGACATATTTACCCCAAACTTTTATTTGTGACACAAAAATCCCGAACTTTCATTTGTGCGACATATTTACCCTAAATCATAAGGATATTTTGGTCTTTTTACTTTTAAAAACTTTTTTTTTTTTTTTTTTTTCCTTTTTTTTTTCTTCTTCTTCTTTCTTCCCTCCGCCGGCCATGGCGGAGGGAAGCCGGCGTCGCCCTCGCCGGACGCCGGTGAGGGCACCCTCGCCGGATCCGGTGAGGGCACCCTCGCCCGACGCGGCGACGGTACCCCTTGCCCGACGCAGCGAGGGCGGCCCTCGTCGGCGTCGGGCGAGGGCACCCTTCGCCCGGCGCGCAGCGAGGGCGGCCCTCGTCGAGTCGGGCGAGGGCCTCCCTCACCCGATCCGGCGAGGACACCCTCGCCCGACGCCGGCGAGGGCACCCTCGCCCGAGTCCGGCGAGGGCACCCTCGCCTGGCCCTCGTCGATGTCCGACGAGGGCCTCCCTCGCCCGACGCCGGCCGGGCACCCCTCGCCAGATCGGGCGAGGGCACCTCGCCGGCGTCGAGCAAGGGAGGCCCTCGGGGTCGGTCGAGGGCCTCCTTCGCCCGACGCCGGGCGAGGGCGGCCCACCCGGCCCGGTCGAGGGCGACCCTTGCCGACGCCGGCGAGGGCAGCCCTCGCCCGACGCCGGCGAGTGCAGCCCTCGCCGGACGCCGGATTCCCTCCGCCATGGCCGGCGGAGGGAAGAGAGAAGAAGAAAAAAAGAAAAAAGAAAAAAGAAAAAAACAGAAAGAATAAGACGAAAATACCCTTAATGGGGTAAATGTGTCACAATTAGCAAACTTCGGGGTTTTTCACGTCACAAAACAAAGTTCGGGGTAAATGTGTCACTCGAGGCAAAGTTTGGGGTTTTTGGTGGCTTTTTCCCAAAAAAAAATCATATCCAAGGGTTGTGCAAGGAGTCCGCTAATGACCAAGGGTAGGCCTGCTCACGGACTGCACTGACTTATTATCTTAGTTTAACACTAACATTGATTGATGCATTGCAATAGGCATCCTTGCGGCCGAGTAAAGATTTGGCCTGGAATGGAAAAAGCAATTCGTGTAAAAAGAATCCGTGGGATATCTTAGCTATGGTGAAAATTGGTGATGCTACTCCTATGTCGTGAGTCGTGACCAGCGACCACCTTACGTAAAGAATCAAGAAGTGATAATGGCTTCTGATCATGCTCTCTCTCTCTCTCTCTCTCACTGTGAAGGCTTTTGCCGGTAAACGGCTACGTGAACATCATGACCTTGCTGAAAACAGACCATTGCTCGAGGACGGGGTCTCTCCTCTCCGCGGCTTCAGCCATTTCCTCTCTGTTCCTGCTTTCTCGTCTCGCCATTTCTTCTACAGGTCGGGGCGGTTCTTCATGCAGTTCTTTCGTTAATCCCGACCTGTTTCTTGATATGTTGGTTCTGTTCTTTTAGCGACGCGACCCTATTTTCATGAGGTCTCGGTTCGTTTCGTCGTGTATGACTCTTGGAGAGAGCTGAGTGACTGTAGTACTAGGGAACTGAATGATTTTTCCAGACGCGTTTCTTTCTTTCATCAGAGAAGCTGACTCTTGGATGAACTACGTTTGAGAAAAAGTTTCTCATGTTCTTGTGCAATTGGCCAAAGAAAAAGCAGATGTGCGTTCCACTCATGGGAACATTTTCTCATGATTTAAACCGAAAATTCGATCCATTCGCCACCATCACTTGTAAACATACTCTTGATGATTAAGAGCATTGAACATAAAAAATGCATGCGATATTGAAGACGTCCGAGAGTGCATTCGGCATGATATCGACAAGAAACAGTGCAGTTCCTTAACGGGCAGTTCCTTAATGCCTGCAGCCCCAATTTAAATATCGAAGCCGTCCAACTTGTGAGGTCATTCGCTTAATATTAGTCTTTGGCACGTATAGATATCCAAATAAAATAAAAGCATATATACTCCATCAATTCATCACAACGCTGGGATAGTTTCATTTTTCACAATCATTTGAGAAATTATCTTTATTGAATCTTCACATGATTGATAATGTCTTTTTGAAATCAAAGAACATTAAAAAGGCCTTTTCCCCTTTTTTTCAAAGGTCGCTTTTTTGTTTTGCCTTTTCTTTTTATTCATTTATCATTTAATTTAGTTCAGTTTTATTTTAGGTTTATGAAATTTCAAAAATAAAGGAGTCTTTATGTCGCGTTATTGAGGGCTTCATTTAAGAAAAATACGCCGTCTTGGGGCTTTACCAGGACTAACTAGTAAAAAGCCCTTCATCCCTTGCTAAGCCAAGGTCCCAGGTCTCCGAGTCAGCCCGCGCTTTTTCGAAGAATCCTGCACCCATGGGCATACGGCCTGGCAGGCCTTCCCTTTCCGCCGGAGCTTCATGGGCGTTGCCCCGTTCCCCAATCAGATGTTTGGATGTGAGCTATACTCCGCGGAGAGGCAAACATGGGCATTTTACCGAGGTTTATATTGGATTAATCTACCCTTGTGTGATTCTGTTGAAGCATATACTGGGAGGGTGGGTGCAGGGCGGACGATTTCAAAGCAGACTTTCCATTCATTAGATAGAGAAGATCGCCAAGATTTCGTGATCCGCTGCCAAACTTATTCCAATTCAATGAATATTCTCAATATTATGCCTTGAAGAGGACTCGAACCTCCATACTCTTTAGCACGAGATTTTGAGTATTGCATGCCAAAAGTGAATCACGGAAGAAAGGACTCACTAAGCTGGGATCACTAACTAATACTAATATAATACTACTATAAGAGATGTCGTTTCTAGTTTATATCTTTCTATTTTTATATATGAAAAGTTAAAAAATCAACATATAATAATCTAGAAAAGAAATCGAAATAGAAAAGAAAGCGGAATTCCGTCTTGACGTGATGAATAGTGGTGCCTACTAGCAGAGCGTAGTCCTTGTTTATAAAAAGGTAGTATATGCGATCAATTTGAAATAAGACCTAGGAAAAAAATCTAGACCCAAGAGCCCCAACTCATATCATACCAAGAATTTGCCATTGACCTAATCAAGCGCTTTAGGGTTAATCGAGGATATGTAGATTTGAGTCTTATATCTATTCGATGGCACCCCAAAAGACCATCAAATGCATAGCGACGGTCTTGAGGTATTGGCCGACAAAGAGAGGATCAGACGAGCGATAAAGTTGACGTATCGCCTTACAAAACAAGAATTCATCAGTATCATAAAATTAATGGTATTTATGGAAGAAAAGTTCTTGAGTAATCAAATAACCTAACAAAAATGCATTTGATGTCATGCATTCGAATTCCTCTGTCATCCCGTTCGTCATCATTATCACCAATTATTACAAAACCCCATTCGGTACCACAAATCGATTTCGTTAAAAAATTAATGCGTTCGAATTTTATTAATTATACGGAACGAACCCGACTCGCGATAATTGCGCAAACTCGATGTTTGAATAGACGGCTTGAGGGTCAAGAGCCCTAAAGATGGGAGCAAAGCAATTCCCCGTCGTCCCCGTCGTGGTCATCATCATCAATTATTACAAAAACCCCATTTGGTACCACAAATCGGTTTCATTAAAGAACTCGAAAGGGAGCGATGAATCGATTCTTGGCCAGAGGAGAGGGAGATTCCTGCACACACAAAAGAAAACATCCTCCACACTTGCGTGCCTAGCAAAGCTTCATATGAATGATAATGAGGATGATGATTTATGGATCATAATTATACATATATTCTCCTGTTGGATGGTTCTCCAACACCAGCTTTAAGCACGTTAAAGAGACCTTGTACGAAAACCCTTCGTTTATATTTCTATTATTTTTCTCGTTTTTTGCCCTTGTTCTAATGTTCTCGTTTGGACCAGAAAGAGGAGGACTTATGAGCACTTGCCCCCTTTTGGGTCTAATTATGAGATGCCTGACGTTGATTTATGCGCCCTAAGCACTAGCTGGTCTTTTGCCATCTGAGATTGAAGCAGAAGACCAGGCCACCATGGCCTTATACAGGTCTCATTATTTAACAATCATATGATATGGCAAAATAATAATTTATAAATCTTGCGGTGTCCCCAAAAGAAATAAAAAAAAAAAAATTCAATTTTCTCATGTTCGTTCATGTCCATTAGAGAGGACCCCTACTTACTTTGAAAATGAGATCCACCCGTATGCCCTAATTATATCCTCTCTCCACCAACATTTGTTTTTTTTTGACCATGATGATGGCTTTACAAGACTAGGTGCTCGCAAAGCACAATTCAATACGACAATTAAGCATCTTAGGTTCTAATGGGTACATTTATAAAATTCTCAGTTCTCATGTGGGCGCGCACAAGAACTCGCATGCTCCAAGATTGTCTACTAATTTTTTTCACTATCTGATTCTAAAAGTGGGGCTTCTATCACCGAATATCGTTTTCGTTACTTGCTAAAGTAAATTTCAATCAATAAGTTTGTTTAGCATCATTCTTTGAATTAAATCCAACGAACGAAAAAGATGTTGCTTTTCTAAAGTTTTTAGGGTTCACAGGACACCCTTATCCCTTCAAAGATATAAGCTCCATAGCGGTGGCCTCAAGTCTCCACTAGCGTAATTTATAGACATACCTTTCATCATTAAGTAGAATTGAGTGTATTTATTTGCACAGAAGGGAAAATCATTTACTGGTAAAAACAAAAGGAAAGGAAAGAATTAATTAAGGATGATACTATTTTCATCCCTTATATGACTAGATATACCCAATCTTCACCAAAAAGACAAAATTACCCTCTATATTTAATTGCAATTCAAATCGGTGGTACCAAATTTATTTACTTTTTTTTTTAATACCATGTAGGATCTACCTATCATTAGTTAAGAATTTCATATGTTTAGTTTTGTTTATTGTAGATTTTCCAAGTATATTAAAGGCACGTGTCTTTATTTTATTTTATTTGATTTTTTTGTAAGATATTACTTCCACAAAAATTTGTGTTGTCGAAAACTAAAATTTAAAAAAAAAATATATACTTCTTCTCTACATTCTCAATTAAATTTATGAAAGTAGATGAAATTTAATTAAATAATAACGTTGCATAAAGTAAGAATTTTTTTTTTTTGAAAATGCCAGTGAAATTTTAATTTTGGATTGACGAAAATTGATATCACCCATGAATTGTTTACAAAAAAATATCAAGATATCTCATTGTATATAATAGTTTTAGTGTATTCCTAGATATTCCTATAACGTATTACATGCTATGTATAAGAATATCTCACCAATATAGTAAGGAAAAAATATTAAATTTTTTGTATGGTAAATAAGGAGACTTGATATATATTTTACACTAATGAAATTAATAAATAGTTCACCAAGAACGTGAGCTTTTGATATAATTATGACAAAAAAACAAATATGTTGTTATAAGATCAATGAAGAAGAAGAGACTTTTTAGTTTTATACTATATAAAACAATATCTTTTTTCTCTTACTATTAGGAAAATAATTTTACACGGAGCATGTAAAACGTTATAGGAATATTTGAGAATTCACTTTTCTTACTTTTCTTTAATACGCTGAAAAGAACTTGTGAAATGCTTAATTATGGTAACTATTTAAAAAAAAATAGAAAAGAGGAGGAGTGTGGCCATTTTCCAAAACTGTAATTGAAAGATTGACGGTGGTTTTGTCTTTTCAGTATAAATGGGGATGGATTTAGTCATATAGAGGGTGAAAATGGCGTTGCCTAGATTAAGATTTCGTTTATTTCGCAAAAAATGAATGATTTAAATTTTTTTTTCTTAAAGGTAATCTTATGTATTACTTACAAAAATGAATGAACAGAAAACTTATTCATTATTTATGAAAATGTTCAGACATAAATTGTTGTCTAAAGCGAAAATATTTTCAATTGACTAATTATTTCAAGTAATATCAACGACCATTTTTAAGAAAATAATTTTCAAATCATTTTTTGGAAAACAAATGGAGTCTAAGTGGATAAAATTAGGCTAGTCCTAGTTATGGTGAACGGGCCTGGTCGACCCACATGCTCAAACCTGACACGTTATGCCTGGGCTTGGTTTTTTTTTTTTTTTTAAAAGAAAAAACAAACTCTTTTCTTCCATCTATAAATTCTCAGTAACTTAAAGAATTCGGGGAAAAAAATTATAAAACTTTATAATTTGAATTTATACTTAACCTGTCATAAATTGCTTAATGAGAATCGCACCAATTCAACGAGACAAGATTCTACAATATCAAAGATAAAGTACGAATATACAGTACATAAGACGCATATGTTTACTAATAAAAGAAGAAGAAGAAGAAGGTGAAATATGATATTCCATGGCTATACCTCGTCTAATGGCCTGGGTCTGTCCACATCCCTCTCTCGTTAGACACGGTCACCTCCCTATCGATTGGAACAATGCTATTTGTATGGCAACAAGTGTGTAGTTCTGGCATACAGTTCATAGTGAAAACTTTTTCGACACATTTGCACACTCTACGACGGCTTATAATTTCAAAGAATTCTCATATGTCATTTCTTTGTAATTGGTTTACTAAAATTGGTTCATTGTCTCTCAAATTTAAAAGTGGCCACGTATCATAAATAGCGAGGGGACTACATATATAAAGTGGGAATATGTTAGAAAGTCGGTGTTTTTGAGAATTTAAGAGAAAGTGATGAAGGTGAAAAAAAAAAAATTCTGATTTTCCTTTTTAGTTGGCCGGCCAACCGTTGAGGCCTTTGAGGCCCATTAATTTTCTTGGGCCCAATCTTACCGTGGCTGGGCGGGAAAGGCCCGTTGGCCTTTGCTTGCCAGGCCCAGCATCAACTGCATTGAGCTCAGGCCCATTTGTCAAGAGCAACATATTGAGCTCTTTTCTTATGTCCTTGTACCAATAAGCCCAACAACCGAGGCCTTCAAAAAGCCCATCCGGTTCTGATCACCGAGGAATGTGGCCCAGAACAAGCCTTACGACACGAGTTATGATTTGAGATTGACATTAGACGCGGACATCTTCACTTAGCGATAATGCCCGTGATCGAATGCCACCACAGTTACGACAGTTGGAAGGCTTTTTTGTAGTAAGCTTGGGCATCAAGTGTAATCATGTCTGTGATCAAGTGTATTATCGAAGTAATTCTTGTATGGAGAGCTTCGATATCAAAAATGGAGAAGTCACGCATGGAGACCAATGGCGAAAAGGGTGATCGATGTGGAAAAAATAGGCAAAATAACAATCATCTCTCGATATTCAATTTTGGTTGTGACATTTGATAATTTCTTATTAATACCACCTAAAACACAATCCATTTATTATAAAATGATTCAAAAAAGAAAAACCCAGTGAAGTTAATCTTGTCAAGACGTATTCTTTGATTCTACTGTAATCAAGAAATTATCAAGATAGAAGGGCTCTAAAGAGGTAAATTCTTGTTTGAATCCATGTTCCTATGGACTGGGGTTTATCATAGCCATTGATCACATAGACCTTACATGATTGACAACTACGATTTCTTTAGGTTCAAGGAAGTCGCCGGCTGTCTACTAAGCTCGTAAACTTTCTATTTAAGCAAATGAAGCTCATTTGGGAACCTTACATGGACCACAAACCCAATCAAGATTTCCCCAATTTATGTGCGCAGCATTAAAGTAGGGACATGATAATTCATGGTCCAAGGGAAAGAATAATTAAACCACTCCCCAACAAAAGCAAGCCCCTCTCTCTCACCACTTCCAATGGGGGGGAAAGGAAGTAGATGATGCAGAAGAAAGAGTGAATCCCTTGTTTAGCAAGCATAATTATTCCTGCCTCAAAAGGGAAATTGAGAATCAAATCCTTATCACCAATCAAATAAAAAAATCACATCAAAGGGTTATGCAAGGACTTTGCTAATGACCAAGAGTAGGCCTGCCATTGGACTGCACTGAATTATTATCTTGGTCAACACTAACATTGATTGATAAATTGCATCAGGCATTCTTTTGCTTTCTACCCTTGTGGATCAAATTTTTTAACAAAGTATAATCTTTTGATGATTTGTTAATATAGTTATTCTGGTAAATTTTGATTGAAAATTGTAGACTTTGATCGTCCTACATGACATGGCCGGCATAGGACGATTGGTTATGACATTGACAATTTTTACAATCTTTTAAAAACAAATTATGAATATTTTCTTTTTAAAAAATTGTAAAAATTGTCAATGACATCGATTTTCCTTCAAAATTGACCAAAAGGATTATATTGATAAATCATCAAAATGTTTAGATCTAAATTAATGGATTTGAAAACTTTATAAATATATTGACATCCGTATAATCTATTTATGATTTTTTAAATAATTTTCTTGATTAGTGAGTGTCATCCAATATGCATCATGCTTTCACAGGGCTAATCAGAAAGCCTCCGCCTCTTCTTCTTCTATCTTTTTTTCCCTTTCTCCCCCATTTTCCAGAATCGAAGCGCCCCGTTTAAATTCACGATCGGCCGAAAGCGGCGAGTAAAGGCTTGGCCCGGTAAGGAAAAAGCAATTCATGTGAAAAGCATCCGTAGGATATCTTAGCTATGGCGAAAATAGGTGATGCTACTCCTACATCGTGACCAGTGACCACCTTACGTAAAGAATCAAGAAGTGATAATGAATTCTCATTATGCTCTCTCTCTCTCTCTCTCTTCTCTCTTTGTGCCTTACTAGCATTTGCATAGGATGGCCTCAAAGAGAAACTAATGATTCAAGATGGAAGTATATTAGCACAAGCCATGAAGTCTGTACCATAAACTTTGCTCTTTGCTCTCTCTCTCTCTCTCACTCTATTCTCTGTGAAGGACATCATGAACTTGCAGAGAACTGAACGTTGCTCGAGGATGGGGTCGCCCCTCTCCGTGGCTTCAGCCATCGTTTCTCTGTTGCTGCTTTCTTGTCTAGGCATTTCTCCTACAGGTCGGGGCGGTTCTTGATGATATTTTCCTGTTTTTCGTGCGATTCTTTCGTTAATGGTTTGACCTGTTTCTTGATGCGTTTGTTCTTTTGGCGATGCGGCCCTATTTTCTTGAGGTTTCGGTTCGTTTCCGTCTTGTATGATTCCTGGAGAGAGCTGAGTAAATCTAGTACTAGAGAGCTGAATGATTTTTCCAGACGCGTTTCTTTCTTTTATCAGAGAAGCTGACTTTCGGAGGAACTGTGTTTGAGGAAAAGTTTCTCGCGTTCTTGTGCAATTAGCCCAGGAAAAAGCAGATATGCATTCCACTTATGGGAACATTTTCTCCGGATTTAAACCAAAAATTCGATCCATTCGCAATGATCACTTGTAAACATACTTTTGATGATTAAGAGAAATGCATGCGAAATTCAAGACGTCCACAGTACCACAAAATTCGGATGACCGGTGCAGGAGGCGATGTACCCTATATACGTTTTGCATGACTTAAGGCCCATTTGGTTCAACTTTACGGAAATGACTTTGAGAAAATGCAAATATCTTTGAGGTAAAAGGGTTTTCCGAAATGCTACACCATTTGGTAAATTGCAATCTCAAATAGCATTGAAAAATAACTTTAGCATTAGTCCTAGAGTGCATTTGGCATGATATCAGCAAGAAAAAGTGCAGTTCCTTAACGGGCAATAATTATGGCTTATATCGAAAGAGTACTGGACTATCGAGACGTGACCGAGTTTTTCGCTCTTCAGGATTGAAATTCATGTTCTCTTGGATCGATTGTTGTTGCAGAAGCGTATGATCCGCTCGATCCTATAGGAAATATCACGATCAAATGGGACATACTGAGCTGGACTTCGGATGGTTATGTGGTGAGTGCAAGGATGATTTCACATACCTCTTGTTCCTGCGTTTTCTGATGTGCCTGCACTGGTTTAAACAGGCCATGGTTTCGATGTATAACTTCCAGCAATATCGCCATATTCAAGCTCCGGGATGGCAATTGGGGTGGACATGGGCCAAGAAAGAAGTGATCTGGAGCATGTCGGGAGGCCAAACCACGGAGCAAGGCGACTGTTCAAAGTTCCACGGTTCGATCCCGCATTGCTGCAAAAGAGATCCGACGGTTGTCGACTTGCTGCCCGGGACTCCGTTCAACCTGCAGACGGCGAATTGCTGCAGAGGAGGAGTGCTAAGTTCATGGGTTCAGGACCCACTAAATGCTGTGAGCACATTTCAGATCACTGTGGGCCTCGCCGGGACTACTAACAAGACTGTGCGATTGCCCAAAAAATTCACCCTCAAAGCCCCGGGACCTGGGTACACTTGCGGGAATCCGAAGCTAGTGCGGCCGACAAAATTCGTGATGCCTGATAAAAGAAGAGCGACCCAGGCAATGAGTAAGCCAGTTCTCATATAAAATTAAGCAGCAATGCTTCATCCTGAATTTATCTGACGTTTGAATCGCTTGTTTTTGGCAGTGACTTGGAATGTCACCTGCACATACTCTCAGTTTCTCGCGCAAAAGATGCCTACCTGTTGTGTCTCCCTTTCATCGTTTTATAATGATACAGTTGTGAATTGTCCACGGTGTACGTGTGGCTGCCGAAACAATGCAACGGATTCCGGGAGCTGCATACAGTGAGCTCTCGTACTTTCGTACTGTGAATCGTGTCTTTTTGAGACTTCCATGCAGGATCTTGTACCAACCTGCTTTTAACTCATCGATCTGCTTTCCGGTATACATTCTTACAGGGCTGATTCGCCGCACTTGGCTTCTGTTGTTTCTCATCCGGGAAAATCCGCTAACGCTCCTCTACTACAATGCACCAACCATATGTGCCCGGTCCGTGTCCACTGGCACGTCAAGCTCAATTACAAGGAGTTCTGGCGAGTGAAGATCACCATCACAAATTTCAACTACAGAATGAATTTCACCCAGTGGAACCTGGTCGTGCAGCATCCCAACTTCGATAACCTCACCCAGATCTTTAGCTTCAACTACAAGCCGCTGACTCCTTATGCCGGGTTAAGTATGTCAAGCCTCTAAAGACCTGTTGATGTCGCTAATTTGATGAACAGTTTTGAGTTGATCTTCTGTTTTCTGCAGATGATACTGCCATGTTATGGGGAGTGAGGTACTACAATGATCTGCTCATGGAAGCAGGTCCTTCTGGGAATGTGCAATCGGAGCTCTTATTCTGGAAGGACAAGTCCAGCTTCACATTTGATAAAGGATGGGCTTTCCCTCGTAGAATATACTTCAATGGCGATGACTGCGTCATGCCACCTCCAGATGCTTACCCATGGTTGCCAAATTCCAGTCAACGATCAGTCATCTCGACTCTATATTCAGTGGCGATGATCTTGGCGTCAGGTTCACTATTATGGGCTCATCGATGAGTTTCAGATTAGGAACTATATGCTATTGCGGTGAAATTTTTTAGAATTGCTACGAAGTTCTGTTCTATACTGAGAGGACTATTGCTATTTCTTTTGCCAGTAGATCAGGGGGCCAAAACCGAAATTAGGGTGCAAAATACATGTTTTATTTAACATTTAGTCTGGCGTGCTATATGGATGAGATTAGGATCAGTTGCCAATTTCTCAGTAACCGCTAAATGCGCCTTACAAAATTATGTCAACTCAATGTTCTTGAGTACATGCCATCATAGTATTAGTGTATCTGGCTTTGTGATACCGATTCGATGAAGAAATAGCATCTATATGTTTTGCTCCACCAATTGCGCTATGCGAATCTTTCAATAAGGTTACCGAAATCGGCTAGCAATAGCATGAGTACCGTTAGAAACCAATGAACTCGTCACCCAAGCTTCGTGGAAAGACTTAGTTGCGCACTGAAGGCGACATAACATGTCTGGAACTTATTCCATCAAGGAAAAGGAATGATAGAAAGATAAGTCCATTCTTAATCATTCGGAGCAAGCTCATCGGCTGATGACCTAATGCTCTGTCGAAACAGTCGCATTAGTACCTGTACAAGTGTACAACGGCCTCCCAATCTCGCATTTGTACTTCAAACAATAGCCAGATCAATTTCATACATGTCCCTAGTAAATAATAGCTATCCATCATGTTTGTGTGGATCTTCATCCGTTTGAATTCTCTGAATCAGACGCTCTTGAAACCCAGTACTAGACTCTTGTCATCATTGTAATCGTTAAAATTATCAAGATGTCACCAGAAGACTAGAAAGCAAATGGCCAAGAGGGCAGCTCGTGATGACACTGGAAATAGATTCCCGGGGGCAGAATTCGGTAAATGCGGGTACTGATCAGGAGACGGCATCATGCATTCCTCCCCATTGAAATATATTTTCCGTGGAAAAGCCCAGCCCTCTTTAAGTGTGAACGTGAAAGCATCTTTCTGCAGAATGATCTCGGACTGCACGTTCCCTTCCGGCCCAGCTTCCTTGATGAGGTCATTGAACAACTTAATCCCATAGAACATGCCAGTGTCATCTGTAGAAGATCTTACAGTTAAATAACTTTGCCGAAGACTGTTTTCCCAAAGAAAATGCATAGGACAGAAGCAAAACTTTCTTCTCTGAGACTTACTCATGGATTTGTACGGGACGAGCGGCTTGTAGACGAAGCTGAAAACTTGGGTGACATTGTTCAGATTTGGATGCTGAGCAACGAGTGTCCACTGATTGTAGTTAACGAAGTAGCTGAAATTGATGATGGACATCTTTACGCGCCAGTACTCTTTGTAGTTGGTCTTGACGTGCCAATGGATCCTGATGGGGCACATGTGCTGTGTGCAGTGTAGTATCGGATTGTCGATTGTTGGTGTAACGACACTTTGTAGATTTGGAGCGCTCCTGCATCAAGAGATGAGTGAGAATTTGTATCTCCCGGACTAGAATGTAACTCAAACTTACATATGCAAGATCGCGTGCTGCACTTAATTATAGGACAAAATAAATGGAATGTCAATGCATCTCTGTATTCGATGCTTTTGAGATAGCAAATGAACTCACTCGACGCATGTGTTTTTGTTCTGGCAGCCACAAGCACAACTTGGGCAAGGAGTAATCGTGGAGTTGTAGAAAGATGACATGGAGACGCAACATCTTGGGTGCTGAGATGCCACCAGCTGCGAGTATGTACATGTGATATTCCATGTCACTGCAAATCCCGGCAAAATATTAGATGGTCCGCCATCTGAGGGAAATTTCAGAGGGGCGATGCTGCAATTTCAGATGAAGTGACTGTCCTAATTCATATATGCTCTTTCAGACACCAGCAAGTGCATCACATTTTTCGTTTTTAAGCAATCAAGCCATAACTATCGACGTGTTCTTTTGATTTCATTGCTTTCTTCTCTCCTTAGTTAATTGAACGATTCAATTCAGCTATAAGAACATTGATACTAGACTTACTTAGCGCTTGAGTTTTTCTGCGACCATCTGGTGACCAAAAAATCGATGATGGAACAATCTTTGCTTGGCTGCAAGAATAGCCCCCTCCAGGAGCCACCAGTGTGATGTTCTTGGGCAGTTTCACTGTCTTATTCGAAGTACCAGAAAGCCCGACACTGATCTGAAACGACGAGACTGCAGCTGAAGGGTCTTGTCCCCACAATGCCACGACTCCGCCCTTACAGCAATTAGCAATCTGCTGGTTATAAGGTACCCCAGGAAGCAAGTCGATCACAGTGGGATTCCTCTTGCAGCAATGTGGTATGTTCCCCTTGAACTTGGAACAGTCTCCTTGTTCAGTAGCTTGAGCTCCCACCATGGACCAGATTACTTCTTTCTTAGCCCAGACCCACCCCAGTTTCCATCCGGGGCTCATTATGTGTCGGTACATTTGGAAATTGGTCATTGTCACCACCGCCTGATAACATTGACAAAAAACCAGAATGCTTGCACGTATTAGTCCAAGGTCTGTTACTTGACCAGTGCGTCACAATCTATCTTTCAAGTTTCCCTATATTTGGGCAATACTATTTTGTTGTGTCCTGCAACTTTATCAGTATATCTTATGGATGATCTGGTGGAGATGATTACTTACTACATAACCATCGGCGGTCCAGGACATGATGTCCCATTTCATTGTTATGTTCCCGTTAGGATCCAGAGGATCATAAGCCCCTACAATCAGGCCATGCCAAAACAAAAGTCAGCAAAATCCCTGTAATCGAGCATGAAGAAGATTAACATGTTGTAACATAAGAAGCACGTTAAGATTAGCCGCTCACCTGCATGGGAAAAGAGGATCACACATATGACAGAAAGGAGAATGCAGTGAAGCTTGCTTCTGCGAACCATTCTTCAGGTTTCCCAATGTTCCTGGCTTCCACAGAATGCCGACAGTGAAGATTTGTTGGGTCCAATATTCAGTATTTGACTATTTATGCAAATTGTGCTGTTTAAACTGGAGATTTTATAAAAGATGGCTCACCTACTGAGTTGTTGCACACCGTGGGAAATATTAATGTCGTTTTCTTGACTAATGCTTTGTATTCTGCGTATGATATGTCTGTTGCAATTGATTGAGACTTTCCGAAGCCAACTCAGCTGATCAATGACTCGGAGCACACGGGAGATATTAAAATCAGAATGTCTGGAATCATAATCGCCCCTTTGGTCAACTCCCTTTGATGTCGGCTTCTCACAGACTCTTGACAGATGCAAAGTGCGAAGTGCCAAATCTAATTCTTTATTTGCAGCTGTGTCACATTGGCCTACTCAAAAACAGTAACGGTATAGTGCCTAAGGTGATTGTACATCGCCACAGGGCAAGGGAGAAAAAGAAAGTACATGACGAGTATTGACTTGAGTCTGCATAATTTTACCTAAACACATACCATCTGACACTATAATGCGAAGTGAATTTCTCGTGACGTGGGAGCGTAACATGTGAATATTATTAGCACAAAGTACTCGAAACGGGTGTGATCACTTGACTTCTTAATTAAAATATTCAGCAACAGAATGAAAACAGCTCCTCACTTTCCTCAGGCATATTCTAGCAATGATTAACCAGGGGTCTTCTGGCTTCTGGTATCAAGTTAGACTTTTAAGCTGGCTGCTGGGTGAGGTGAGAGCTGGAATAGGTCCTCAACTCCCCTTGTGATGAAGACTCATCAACTGTCTAGAATTCCACAAAGATGGCTCAGCACGGAAACTACACCAACTTTAGGCTGATGGGGGTCTAATTAGAAATTTATCACTGGACAGATGTCATGGGTTTAGTCATCAAAACAAGATTTTGTCTTCAATTTAGCCCACTTGGGTGCTGCGGTCAGATGCAATGATACACGAGTTCTAGATGGGTTATGCAGATCTCATGCTAATTGCAAGAAACACATGTATTTTTATCATCTTTATTATAACTTTCTGTTCGGGGAGAATCTTTGATTTGACCAGTTGCAAAAGTGACCTGCAAACCTCCAAGATCTGGTCCACTTGACCCATGCTAACTGCTAAAGCTTTCATGAGCCATTTTTTAAGCCCATTCTGGTTTAACTGGGCTCATCTTGCACAACAAGAAGGAAAGAAGATGAGGCCCAAAGTCCAAAGCCCGAAGCCCAAAAGCCCATTGTCCCACCTGTCCGTCTCGGAACAGCAGTGAAGAAATTGGTAGAGAGCAAGGGTAGTCAAACAAAATCGCTATTTTTTTTTTTTTAACTCAGATCGGTGTATTGTAAGATTGAATCGTAAAATCGTAAGATCTTAAAGATATTGAGAAATGTCGAAGATCGGTGTATTGTAAGATTGAATCGTAAAATCGTAAGATCTTAGAGATATTGAGAAATGTCTGAGAGAGAGAGAGAGAGAGAGAGAGAGAGAGAGAGAGAGAGAGTTCATATAAAAAATTGTATTGTAAGATCGAATCGTAAAATCATAAGATCTTAATTTTGGAGAGTTCAGGATAAAATTAAGGGATAAGATATGATTGATTTATCTTGCGTTTAGTGCCTATTTAAGACAAGAAAAGTTGAATATAAGAGGGATATAAATCGGATAAAATTATCCATGGAAGAAATTCGATAAATGTGGATAATATTTATATAATAAGAAAATTATTTTTTCGAATAGCAAACTTATTAAATTAACAAGATTGAGATTATATTTTAATATAAATAATATTTGAATTTTAATACAAGAAATTCAAAATAACAAATTTTTTTATTTAATCTTATTTTTATTTATATATTTGACTTTAATTCCATCTTATAATAGACATTCAATCTATAAATATAAATATATATTAATATTTATTACATATTTTAGATATTTTTGTATTTTAGGTATAAGTTTACTATTTAATTAAATTTTATTAAACAATGATGGAAGGGGAAAAAAAGGAACAATAAAGAAAATAATTAAAAAAAGAAAAAAAAAATAAAAAATAAAATAAAAATAAATTAGGGAATAGTGTAGCGACAGATTTTTGCCGTTTCCGTTTGTGAACTTTTAGGTTCATTTAGACGATATCTTGTTTGTACAAAAAAATATACACTGTATGATGTGAATATATATGATTTTATTATTGCGATTCACCAAATAATTGATATGATATATATGATATAGCAAAATTCCGTATCCTATACTATATAGTCCTATCTTAATAGGAAATTCGCACGATCAAACGTAGCATATTGAGAAATATCTTAGGAAATGTTGTAGGATAGGAAATAATATTTTTGTGAACATCTGACTTATGTGATGAAATGATTGAGAGAGAGAGAGACTCTTAGGAAACTAAGGAAAAAGGAGGGGATGAAATATGGAATGTTCTCAATTGAAGTTTCTTTGTTTCAGCCTAAGAAGATGAATAATGTTCTTCTCGTCCACAAAATTAAAGGGCAATTATATAAAGTCATAGCTATATATATTAATGTTTATATGCATTTAATACGTTTTGTGTGCTTTACACTAGATAAGATCGAATTTAATAATTTACGAAAGGTAAAGGTCACGCCAAATATTATCTTTTGTTTTATCATTCCATATGAAACATTGTTCATATGCTTCATATTCATTTGATACGTTTCATGTGCTTTACATCATTTAATAATTCATGAAAAATAAAGGTCCCGCCAAACATTATCTCTTGTTTTGTCATTCCATATCAAACCTTGTTTTGGTTTTCAAATTTGAATCCAATAAGGATCATTTTGCATGACAACATTTGATTTTCACCGCGAAGTGTTTAAATTTGTTAATGACAATGGATAATAAACAAACCCGTAAAGGATCGTACCCTCGATTCTAAGGAAATGGATGGACATTTTGGGGTTGGAGCCGATCCTATAGCAAAGAAAGGCCAATCTCAGCGGAATTGGATTCTTAGCCTCGCGTCATTGCTTAGTAATATCGTGAAAATCTAGTGATAATTTAAAATCCGACATTGGAATCCATGACTTAAGATTCATTGTCGTCCAAAAGGATCTCCTTGTTAGCAAGAACCAAGACCCAAAAGTCATTGCACAAGAAAACTAAGAGATTTCAGGATCTTGATCCAAACGAGCACAAGCCACCAAAAGCATCAGAGGTTCCCACCACCGCTCTGAATCTTCTGCCAAGCTTGCAACACCTTCTCATTATCTAGGGTTAATTTCCTAACAAGAATCCCAAATTTTAGAGTATATTTTAATTCTTTCCCGAAATTTTCTTTTATTTAGAAAATACCTCAAATTTTTACTCTAATCTCAATTCTACCCACCATCCAAAAATCGCTACTGTTTTTTTTTTTTTAAATTATTAATGATAGGAGGCTATTATTATTTTAAAATTTATATGAATGTAAGGGTATTGATAAAGACGCGGGTTTAGATAATGAATTTCTAACTAGTCTCGATGCTAATGATTTTGAAGAAGCTAGTGGTGATTTTTGGACACGTGAATAGATTTGAGACTGAAGTGAAAGTTAATGATTTTTTTTAGATAGAAGAAAGTTCCGGACAAAATTGGAATTTGAACTAAAGTTTTGGTTGAGATTGTTGCGTCTTTACCAATTTAGAGAAACTAGTATGACTTGGCTAGTTATGAGAAGAAAGACGCTTTGGACCTCCCTTCTCGTCTTGCTTTACAGGCTGAATTGAATTTGATTGTTGGCTGACCGTTTTCGAGCCTTGAGATGGTTTCGTGGCTTGATCTCGCCATCCTCAAGAGATGTAGCTGTGTGATACTGACTCATGAACATGCCTTAGGACCCTTTTGACAATTGGGCGCGCAAGTAATCGCACGGTTTGAGTCCTGTCGGTCTGTGAAGTAAATGTTTTTGGATTCTCCTCTCTGAACATCTGCATTATTAGACTTCTGGATCATGCCCAATTTAGGATCTGTGATCATCTGGTGTGGATTTAATTCTGTTGGTCTATTTCAGGTTGCCAAAGATCCGAGTGCAAAAGACATTGATGCACTCCAGCAGCACATGAAGAACCTCCTGACTCCTTCGACGCCGTTTTTCTTCGACATGCTGTATGATCCCTACAGAGACGGTGCCGACTTTGTCCGTGGATACCCGTTTAGGCTTCGGGCGGGTGTTCTGACTGCAGTGTCTCATGGCCTCTGGTTGAACATTCCAGACTATGATGCCCCAACCCAGCTAGTTAAGCCTCTTGAAAGAAACTCGAGGTACATCTGCACCCTTCTTCACATAGTGAAGCGGAGCAGTTCAATTCATTGCATATCTGCTGGATACCTGGCGCATGCGATTCGAATCCCAGGTATGTAGATGCAGCTATGACAATCCCTAAAGGAACTCTTTTCCCCATGTGTGGCATGAATCTAGCATTCAACAGAGAACTGATCGGTCCGGCGATGTACTTTGGACTCATGGGCGACGGTCAGCCAATTGGGCGGTACGACGACATGTGGGCTGGCTGGTGCACAAAGGTACTGGAGCAGCTGTTTTGAACGTGTCCTGAACATCATTTTCCTGCAGCATAAGACAAGGAGATTTATTTCAATCTTTTCTCGGACAGTCTTTTAAACTGATTTCTGAATATAAGCTTGCGGGTTAGTATTAACCCAGTCAATTTGGAAAACCCATAGAGAGTATTCTAGGATCATTTCTGACATCGAACTAGACAAAAACATGATCGAATTACTATACTTAACGGAAACATCTATCCAATCTCTATCTGCCTGACATGCTCCAGTGGCGAGCACAATATGCGTTTTCTTCCCCTAACTAGCTTGAGAACACAATTCAAAGACGTGGGTATCCCATTCTGGTGCATCTTTGAATCACTCCTTAACAGACGTAATTGACTTGCAGTATCATCCAAAAGCCTGTACCAGTTCTTATTTCCATTGGCATCGCAGGTCATCTGCGACCATCTAGGCTTGGAAGTGAAGACCGGATTGCCTTACATCAGGCACAGCAAAGCGAGCAATCCCTTTGTCAACCTCAGGAAAGAGTATAAAGGAATCTACTGGCAAGAAGAGCTGATCCCTTTCTTCCAATCCGTTGTCCTTCCTAAGGATTGCACCACCGTCCAGAAATGCTACTCGAACACTCCAAGCAGGTCAAGGCAAAACTCGGCAGGGTCGATGAATACTTAGTCAAATTGGCCAATGCCATGGCAACATGGATTGAAGTGTGGGATGAGCTTCACCCATCTGGAACGGCATCTGCTGCATTACCAAATGGAGCAGCGAAATAGGAGTTTCAATCGTTATTCAGCCTGAGATCACTCCCTTAGTTAATTCTTTTGATAGGTAAAAAGGGTGGGCAGGGGGGAGATTAGCGCATGCAACC
Organism: Eucalyptus microcorys; assembly: GCA_014182515.1. Taxonomy (NCBI): domain Eukaryota; kingdom Viridiplantae; phylum Streptophyta; class Magnoliopsida; order Myrtales; family Myrtaceae; genus Eucalyptus; species Eucalyptus microcorys. The sequence continues at coordinate 6,987,612 of CM024563.1, forward strand.
ACCTCGCCGTCATCATGTGAGCTCTATCCAGGTGACTAGAATATCTGGTTTGAGTCATAGATTGTCTAATATCAATTCAAAGGTTTTGCTTTAGAGCTTGGTGAGTAGCTTTCTGTAAGTGTTATCCTCAAGAATTTTTTTGAAGTTGGAATTTTCAGGTCTGCTTTTTGTCATGGCATCAATTCAGAAAAATCCAAGGGATTTATGCACATTGTATGCGGTGAAACGTTGGTCGAGATTGCTATGTTGTATGCACATAACAGTCCCTCAGCTTTCCACACGACAGAATCAACAGTCGTGATTAATTCGGTACACGCAACCATTTACCTTACTATTCGTGCAAATTGGCGATCACTGAGAAATTGTACTCGCATTGATTTCAAATGCAATTTCCTTATTCTGCTGGTAGTCTTGTAGAAATGAATTTTTCTGTGCTAGGCTCAGTTGAACAAGCATAGCCTAATCTTGCTCTCTATCTCTCTATTTTGCCGATGTTGACGGTATGACCAAGGCATTAGTCGACCAATGTTGAGGATATAAGCATGATATTGGTTGACGGATGATTCGAATTTGAAATATATTTATCACTAAACTCACAAGTTAGCGGGTGCAATTTCAAATCGTCGCAATGGAAAATTAAAAAAAAAGAAAAAAAAGTGAAAAAAATAATAATTCGCCGTTGCCGGGGATTGAACCCGGGTCACCCGCGTGACAGGCGGGAATACTCACCACTATACTACAACGACCTTGATGCTATGGAGGGGCAAAATCATTATACTTGTTTCTTTTCCGTGGTTAGCCTTACTCACCTTTCACTCGATTGCAACCACACTAGAGAAAGAAAGTAGACACGAGAAGGTCACCTCACTGACCCTCTCCTTTCTGCCAGCGTCTTGATTCTAACCGAACAGACGTGGCCTAAAGTCGAAGCCGCAATCAATCACGGTACAAAGGTTATTGTCAGGAAGTGCCTTTCTTTCAGCAGCATAGCTCCTACAGTGTCTCGAAAGCAAAAGGGAAAAAGCGTTGACAGCATGGGATGTTATATATAAGAGAAGGACCGGGAGAAAAGTGTTAACGTAGCATCATGAGGCAAGAAAGACATGCTCCTATCCGAAGCTTGTCTTTCACTGGTATGACTTGGACATTTCTCAGGAGCGTTTGCACGTTAAGAAAGAATGAAGTCGCGTAATATCCAAAAATCGAGCTAGTGAAGGTGTAGCGTGACAAATTTCGGTCTGCAAACTCCGAGAGATCGAAAGGGGTGTACTCAGATAGGCAGTAGTGCTTCTTGTTTCAGAACTTTGATGGCTTTTAGTCATGGAGAATCTAATTTTTGAGAAGCCCGTCAAACCGGGAGTGAGGTCTTGCTAAACGTTGGTGCGTAGGACTATGCAATGAGGAAACAAGAAAATGAAAACGGTCCAACACAGTATAAACTGGAAAACTTGCATAGACAATTTCTAGTTAACAGAGAAAACAACAGATGCCTGGTATGCTGACTTCCATTAGATAATATAAGCAACACTGGTGAGTGAAACAGAAAAACAGGGGGGATGAAATTGTCTGCATCCACGGAAGTGGAACACGTTCCATCCAAAAATCTTCGACCCTGAAGCTGAAATCTGAAAATTCATACAAGCGGAGTCAAACTGGTTTGAGTTAGCCGCCAGATAATGGCACTCAAAGAACAGTTGTATGGCACCGTCAGTTTGAAGAAACTTGAATTGCATAGACAGAGCTAGTATCTACGTCTCGCCTCATCCTTTCGCATTCTAAACGGACGTTGTAGTACTGCCTTGCCACTTCGTTAAGGTTCATTTTGGAAGATTTAAGTAGTCTGAAGGCAAGAGAAAGCATTGTTTTCCTGCTTCACGTGCATGGATTGTCTTTGATGCTCTACACGCTGAAGTTGTGAAGACAGCTGAAGCAAATTGATTGTAGGTTCATCATCTCCGCAATGAAAATGGTCTTTTGCATCTAAAAGACCCGATCCAAACCCACCCGAGATCGCGTAGTTGGAATTTTCGTTGTCACAGATTAGGATCGGGCCTTGATTTGCTTCTGCAGAATGGATTCCTGATGAAGGGAACTTGCTTGATCCTCCATTTTCCAGAGCGAGCGAGCTCAAGCCCATTAGGTTTTCAGACACCGGGCCCACGCCATATCGTGACTGGCCGCCATGCATGATCAAGGACTGATCCATGGGAATTCCAGACGTTTGGCTAGAAGAATTCTGAGAGTGAGATGACAGAAGAGAGAGAGCACGACGAGATTCTGAAATTCCCGGCAATCCTTGAACCGTTGATTCAGTATCGAAAATGCCATAGTCTTCACTCCCCAAGGGGTCTGGAAATAAGGAACGTGAACCAGAATTTTGTCCTTCATGCTGAAATCGGCTAGCTTCGCCGAAAATGCCAACTGAGGTGGAATTACCTCTATTATCAAGGAATGGAGACAGCTGTTTTCCAAAGCTGTAAGAGGGGAAAGGCGATCTGGGGTGCACCACTGATAGTGTACCATAATCAGTTCCATGTTCCGCTTTAACACGGTTGCCCCAATCATTGGCTTTAAACTTCTCAGGATGCGGATGGCCGCCATTAGGAAGTATGTCCTGGCAAATAAAGGATGCAGTCGTGAACACATTCCCTTGAAACCTGTTTCCTGGAAACCATGCATAAAGATTGATTGTCATTATGAAGAATCAAGAGGCAGCCAAACCACCAAAATATTAGCAGAAATGAACCAGTGTTACTAAGCATGTCAACGACAATCATTACTGCATTGCCTGAAAGACTTCTGTATTTCACTACTATATAAGGGTGCCCCGCAAGTTGATCTTGACAAGGGAATCAGATGAGTGCGTGATCAAAAGGATGGATTGCTCTTGTGAAATTTTGCTGGCTTCATAGGAGGCGTGTTTAGAGGAATCTCTGGTGCCCACGGATAATGAGTCGTCGGTAGGTATTTTACTCCTAAAAGTAAGTCCTAAATCTATTCTCCAATAGAAATAAATTAATCAATTTTTTCGATCAATTCCTCACAATAGCAGAGTGGATAAGTTGTTCAATTGCAGCTATCAGCTATCAGTTTCACCACCTTCCGTTTACTGGACCTTCAGGCCACAGCTAAGCTTTGCAATGTAATCCAAAAAAAGGCTATCGATGGCACTTTACACTCGGTGGAATTCAATGTTTCCTGATGAATTCCAAAGCAAACAAGTGTAGGAGAAACCAATATTTATTGATGAATTCCGAAGCAAACAACATCAGCTCAGGTCAACATTAGTGGAATTCAGAACTGTATGAGTGTTCTCGGGATGACTCCAGTGCAGAAAATCTCCATGAGTAAGGAAAGGATAATACAATCAGATAAAGGATGATGTGATGAGGATTTGTGCAGGCGAAAGATATGAACATGCAATACTTGTCACAGAGAGAGAGAGAGAGAGAGAGAGAGAGAGAGAGAGAGAGAGAGAGAGAGAGTTGAGACTCTCAAGTGTAGAAGTTATGCTCATACCGCAATATGGGGGCAAGAGTTTTCCAGCCTTTGCAGGGTGAATGCCGTTTTGGGGCTTCCTCCGACGTTCATTGTGGCCCGCAAGACGTTTACGACAGCTGCGCTTACCATCATCAAATTCAGCCAGCAAATGGAACCTGGATAGTCAAAAGCTTGAACACATTATAGTAGCAACAAAGCACAGAAGCAATTGGACAAGGGAAAGTCATAGAGATTTAGATCAAAGTGGAGATGCCCTATGGAATAATTCTTATAATTGCATTTTTGAATGATTGGCTTAGTTTTACAGTAGAAATTATCTTTTGCAGAATCTCAGTGAAGAGAAAGCTAAAAAATAGTTTTTGTGAGAAACAAGGCCTCCAACTGCACAAATGAGTGGCATCTAACCAAATTATGAATTTGAATGTCAGATTTGTCTTTCATTCTTTTAGCTCAAATGCAAGCAATTGACGCTAAATAGTTTAATCAAGCAAGAGAAATCAATTTCAAAGGCGAGAGAAGTCCATTTCATGCTCATGCTGCAAAAAGCAAACTGATAAAGAGTTAAAAGGAGACAAGTACAGAGTTATGAATGCACTATTTGATCACTGACAAGAACTAGATCAGGCAAAGGTAAACACAAAAGACCAAAATACTAGCCAGATGTTTGAATGTACAGATGTGGTGCCATGAATGAAAAAGAATGCTAGTGATATAGAAAATCTAGCAAGAAAATAGGGATTGATGAATAAGACCAACCTACTACACTGCTGGCAAAACCTCTGTTCTTTGCCGTTCACTATGACTTTGGAAGTCTTTGAGTGAGCTTCACAGACTTTATGCCTCTTGTGGTAGTCTTTGGAGGAGCTAAGGTCCTTGTTACAGCCATAAACTTGGCAATATGCGTTCTGGAAATTTGCCCCGGCGGGTCGAGCTCTCTTCAGCGGCGTGGACGAGTCGGACGACGACAACACCGGGAGTCTGGATTTAGGGGTGTCCCTGTTATCGGAAAACCTCCCAAGTTTCAAATCAAAGAGTGACGAGTCCCTACTAGTGGAGTCCATCACAAAGCTTGTGAATTTTGAGGACTCTTCATCGGACAGGAAACTGATTGGAGAGGCCATGATTGAGTTGATGTCTCTTCCTCCTCCAGCTTTGTGGCACCAGACATCCCGGATTGGATCCCTTGGGACTTGCTTGCTCATGTCTTGAAATCCCAATTCACCAAAACCTGGACTGATGCTATGGTTTGCCTGTTGGGCAGAGACAAGCATACCGTTATTACTAAACCCAGATGGAGTTCTTAATTCCCAACCCAGGAAAGCATTTTTGCTCCTTGCAAGAGCATCAGAGGATGACATTGTCCCATCTGACTGAACCCCCTTCCCCCCAGAATTGAAACTCCAGGATTCCATAAGAGAACCGGAGACAGTCAGAGAGAGAGAGAGAGAGAGAGAGGGGATTGAGAGAGCGATAGAGATGGAGAGAGAACAGACTCGAGATTAGTCGAAATCAATGCACACTGACCCACATCAGACTCCACCAAAGAAGACTGTCCATGGCATGCACTAAATAGCCCCTCGAACTCCCTTTTGCCAAGTAACGAAACAGTCAAGTGACTACCCCGTGCACAGAAAGTGGCTCCAACAAAAGCGGACAAATTAACCAAAGAATACTTGAGCCTCAAGCAGAACTGCACTGGAAAAGACAAACACTATGCATCGAACTGAAATAAAAAGAGCATCCCATGTCAGAAAGATCGAGCATAGAAGCTCCCAAAAAGCTCGAAGCTGTATCTAATCAAGAAACAGACCCAAGAAAGTGTATCTGCCCAGTCCAAGAACGGTAGATTAATCCAGGAAAAAAAAAAGAAAAAGGAAGAGTGGGGGTTGCTGCTGTTCAAGAAAACAGAACGAGAAAGGTAATTACAGGGACGGTGAGAGAGGAAGGCTATCAAAAGCGGCAAGAAAGGGAGGGGCGTAGGGAGAGAGAAATCAGAGAAAAAAGATGAGAACTTTAGCACTGTGGAGTGAACAGTAGGACTGAGAACGACGGGGAGAGAAGACCATAGGGTTGGGAGACTGAGGAGAGCATATCAGGGAAAAGATATTTGATGTCCCCCAAGCTTCATGGGAAAATCAGTATGGTGGTTGCTATTTCTAGAGAGAGAGAGAGAGAGAGAGTAAACAAATCAAGATGATGGAAGTTAAACTTCCTTTTTGCCTTGTTTAGACAAAGTACGGAACTTGATCTCCTCTCCCACACTTGGTCAGATAATATGCAGAAACCCTTTTTTTTTTCCCCCTGCCCAAACCTTAACAGTGGTCCCTTTGCAATATCCTCACTAGAAGACAATCCTAAATGACAGTTAACCCAAATCCTGAACAGCAATTACTTGTTAAGACCATTGATTTGTCCGTTCTCCAATTTAAAAATTGATATCGGACGTCTCGTAACGAGTCTAAGAGTCTCAGGTTCAAATCACGATCTTACTTCATTTAACGCTTCAATGAAATAATTAACTCACCAAATCGAAAAAAACACATTTGAGTTCTCATTTTGGAGGCAAGCTGGTGAACAACTTAAGTGAATGCGGTGTGGGGACAAAAATTGCCGTAGGAAAATTGAATAGGTATTGCCTTTTTTAAGGAATAGGTGGGAGCAAGCGGTGTGGTTTCGTGTTGGAATGAAGCAAAAAAGAAGGGCAACAGCATAAGCTATATCCACTGCTGGGTTTTAGATCCCTTAGGGCTGCAAAAAGAGGGCACAAGGGTGTGGTGTTAAATGATGATTTATGGGAAAAGGTCCATACTATTAGTAGAAAAATCCTTCTTGAAAACCATAAAGAAAGAATATTCCCCTCTCTTGGGAGCAAGAAAAACATACACAAGGCTCCATGCAAATTAAGGGGAGAGAGAGAGAGAGAGAGAGAGAGAGAGAGAGAGGAATTATAGGGTGAGAGTGATGCACAGGGGATCTCTATGCAGTGTCAATCTCATCTCCAACCTCTCAATTATGTTGGGATCAAGAAGACAGGCCCCACAGTTATCATTAACCTCACTTCTAACTCCACCTAACGGTCCCCCATCCTCCTGTTGAAATTGAAATCTAACTCCAATTATTTGTGTGTCTACATCACAATTCACGACACATGTCAAGTGTTTCTTCCTAGTGGACACTATTGGTTCTACACGTAAAAGGGCTTTTTCATGATATTTTAACCAAATTGATGGAAGTGGTTAAAAATTATGATTTGGGTCCTCTAGAATTTTATAAAGGATTATCGCTACAGTCCTATTAATAGGGCACGACCCACGTAATCACACGCGGTCTCCGTGATTATAATATTAACGAATTTGAATGGTTTATATTCAGAATGTCGGGTTTAGATAACGTACAACGAAGTATTAACCGAACATTATTATTGATTGTTTTGTGACTTGACAAGTTACTAAATGAAGCTGCATATTATGAAACACCGACACTCTCTGGACACTCGACGTGCCCGACACTCTATGACACACGTGTAAGAAAATCCAACAAACGTGTCGGAAAATCCAACACTTGATCAACTCTCTCGATACTCTCCAACGCTCAAATTTGGAATTTTGACACTAGTTTGAAATTCTGACAAACATGGATCAATTTTAAAAATTTTCAATAAATAAGAGATTAAAGTGTAAATATATATAAAAAAAATAAAAATAATAAAAGGGAAAATAAGAAAAATCAAGTTTTCTCATCTATTCCGACTTTCATTTCCGGCGATACACAAGTCATCCCCCGAGTTTTTTTTTTTCTCTTATCTTTCAACACGTTCTAATATGCGGGTCCACAATGTGGATTGTTTATTTTTCTTCCTCGAATGGAATAATGAATGATATTAACAAATGATGGATTAACGTTTTTAGTGCAAATTTATTTTAGGCTTTATTTATTTATTTGTGAATGTAAATCAAATTAATTTGATTAAAATAATTATAAAAATGATAATGTATCATGTATGTATAAGAATATACATTTAATATACAATGTGTCTTAATGTGTCGAAATTTTTTATTTTTGGAGAAATGATGTGTCAATATGTCCTATCGTGTCACGTGTCGTGCCGAGGGTTTAGACATTTATGCAAGGAGGCCAACTCCATCTACTGAGGGCTCAGACATAGACTAAGCCAAATCATGCAATGATTCTTCGTGCACAGATCTAATAAGCTCTTGCCAAATTAGCAGGAGAATGAGACACATCAACCATGGATCACCTAAGGCAGACAAGTCAAAAGAAAAAAATTGCCGAACACAAGATCTTTGACAAAATATTTAATCAGTGCATGCGTGGGGATCGCATTTTTTTATTTGGCTGAGAGAGAGAGAGAGAGAGAGAAGGAGAGGGAAAGAGACTGCAGAAATGATTATCTCCACTCAATTCATAATGAGAGTGTGAACATGTATCCACTTTTTTTTTTGAGAAAACGTGGGATGGGTGGACAGGGTTCAATTGGAGAAAAAAGAGCACATATCCTTAAAGCAAGTCAAGGATTGGAATCTTCTTTTTATATGATTTTATGCCGCTTTTTTAAGTTTCGATCCCTCTCATCTCATTTTCCTCACCGAGTGAGTATATATGGGTATATATATATTTTTTAAAATTTACCATTTGAAATGGCGAGGAAAATGCAACTTGAAAGTCACAAAAGAACCCAAAAAGGGAGTAATAGAAAAAAAGGAATGTCTTACAAAAGTAATACTTAAATAAAAACGATCGTATTTTCTTTTATAGGAAACTTTCCTTTTCTCGATGATTGAGCGGAAGTTTTATTTGAAAATTTTAGAATATATGACTAGGATCATGTTTTTGTCTGACCATATTTTAGAACGGTGAATTATACTAGACATTGCTCATATGCAAACTTAATCAATACAAATGTAGGTGATATCATGATTAACCTGTCAATTTGAGACATGGCGAGATGAAGCTTCTCTAATTAGGAATTGCAAAAAAGTATATCGCTCGTAATTTTGACTCACAATTAAGACCTTAGCTCAATTTCTCTTTGTCTAATCTATTAGGTGTTTGCAACCTCATGTTAACACAGAGATGAGAGTGATGGTTGGAGAGGTCGATGAGGTTTGACCTTGCTATAGGTGGTGTGACGAGCGGAGCTTCGAGGATGGCGATGGACGTGATGGCATGGTCCAAACGAGGCGATGGGAGTGTGGTGTTAATGGCTTAAGGATTGGTTGGAGAGAGAAAAGAAGAGGAAGAAAATAGTTTTGTCTTTTTTTCTTCTTTCCCCTTTGTATATGGTGTCTCCCTCATTTCAAACTTTCGTGTAGGCCACATTTAAGTATAATTTAATTCTTGATTTCTTATTAAATCCATTGTCAGTGCAAGAAATGATATATAGAGTTTGATAATAAGACTATTTTCCAAATTATAACCATCCATATCGATAGTAATGGAAGTGAGATGTTTAACAAATGGAATACATGGACCACACAATATACAAAAACCTAACCCAATAAAAATTTGAGAAAAGTCATGAAATATTCAAAATTATACTCACCATGAATTTTTTTGTGACATTAAAAGCCTCAAACTATGCTCACTACGACTGATTACCCTACACTTTTTCTTGTGACATCAAAAATCCAAAACGTGTAATTATGTGATATATTTATCTTTCGTTAAGTTCTTTTAGATGATTTTTCAGCTAAAATAACATTGTTTTTATTTCACTTAAGCAATGTGAGTGCCATGTCAAGATCATTTGGTGTCTGGTGTCTATGTGTGTAGATTTTAACTTGGGTTAATATCCTGAAAAACCCTAAACTGGTATACCTGTGACAAATTTACCCTAAACTATTTTTTTGACCATGAAAAATCCTAAACTGGTACACTTGTGACAAATTTACCCCAAACTGGTGCACTTGTGACAATTTTATCCTCTGTTAGTTTTTGTTAAATTTTACTGTCAAATTATTAAGTTAAATGACACGTAATAATTGACTGGTATACAAATTTGAGATTTTATGCTCCATTTGTTATAGTTTACAATTTTTGTGATTTTTTTTGTAGTATTAATCCAATTTAGCATAAGGTATATTTATCACAAATTTACCAGTTGGGGTTTTTTGCGGTCGAATTAATTAGTTTGTGGTAAAATTGTCATAAATGTACCAATTTAAGGTTTCTTATGATCAGTTGGGGTAAATTTGTCACAGGTGTACCAGTTTGAGGTTTTTCATGGTCAAAAAAATAGTTTGGGGTAAATTTGTCACAAGTGTACCAGTTTTGGGTTTTTTTAGGGTATTAACCCTTTTAACTTTGACGCAAGATAAATGTATCATGCAGATACACGTTTAAGATTTTTGATGTCATAGAAAAAAGTTTATATAAATGTGTCATAGAAGGTATAATTTAGGACTTTTTGGTGGCTTTTGCCCATTAAAAAATTGATTGGGTAGAGGAAGAAAATATGGCCAAATTAGAAATTAGGATGGACAATAAAAAAGAAGAAAATGTCAAGACAGAATCTTAAAATTCATGGGAATAGAGTCTTTGAATGGTCAAATTAAGTCAAGGGAACAAATTAAGTTGGAATTTGATGCTGCACTTTTGCTTTTTCCATGCAATTGCAATCATTACAACCCAAGAGATTCGACATATAAAATAAAAAGTTGACCTTGTGAACAAATGCAATCCATGGACATAATATCTGCTTTGGCTAAAGGGAAGTACATAAATCTTGATTAAAGACAACCATCTGTTCCCACTTTGAAGATTACGTGCTGCACGCCTGCCTGAGATCCAGCTCTCAACTAAATTTGGTGAAGTAATCAAGATGATTAACATGCCATCTTGTCATCTTTTCCCAGTAAAGTCTTAATTTAGATGTTCTGTACGGTCAAAGGTTCCTATAACTAGAAAAAAGGAACCAAAAAAATAAAATAAAATTGGGGAATCTGAATATATTGATTTAAAAGCTGTTATGCTTCTTATTGGATTATAGTGCAAGTATCACATTCATTCTAGTGAGGACTAGCCAAGAATACAATCACAAACAATAATTCAGAAAATAAGTTCTAATCGTAATGAGATATTAAAATTCAAATTAAATAGAGTGGAAAAATCATTAACATGTCCATGCCAAAGAAAACAAACGTTTGACTCTCTTCACTAACTTAGTACTCAATTGAGATATTGAAACAAGGAAATGGAAAAAAAGAAAAAAACATGGATGAGTGGAGCTTTGTTAAAGTAAATGACACTTTATTAAAATAAAGTGAGAAAATTCAGGTGTGGCATCTATTTTTTTGGAATTGGACTTTACAACCGCATGCTCTATTTGTACCCGCATGCTCTATTGATGTAGTGACTTTTAGAATAAACAAAGAGATACCAAACAAAATATAGTACATATAAATTTAATTATATACATTGCATGGGGATCACGGCTGAGGAAGAGTAAAATAGAGAACGAGCCATGTTTTCCTACAAACTTGGTTGGGGCAAACTCCATTTAATCATATTTTTGGTTTAGTGACTTACAAGTTACACAACCCGTATTTAATTTCAATTGAGTTTATATGTGAAGGATGTCCATAACTTGCAACCAATCAATTAGAAGTATAGTTGAAAAGAGTTTCCTTTGGGTTAGGATTGGAGGTGAACATTGTCCAATAGAGATATTTATATATTGAAGTGAGAACCGACTTTTATTTGACTTTCTATTATCTCTAAAATTACCCATTCATAAAAAATTAAAACTACCTATTACTTTCATTTTTATAAAGTAGTGTTGTGAGATTTAGTGGGATCTATTTTAAAAATTTAAACTATGAAATGAAGACATATTATTCTATTACTCCATGAAGGCATGTTTTAATATTAAATTATTTTAATACTCCTCCGCACACTTAATATGATCTTTTTACCTAGTACTAAGTGTCAAAATTTAATTGGGGAGACAAATGGGGTTTGGAAGTATTTGAACTTAAGACCTTTAGCTCTAATACAATGTAAGATTTGGTGGAACTGCTGTCAATAGTTCTAAAAGTTTAAGCTATTAAATGAATGTATGTTTTAATATTTAATTATTCTATATTCTATTTAGCACGTGTGATGCTGGAGGGATGCAAGATTGAGAAGGAAATCCAAATGCGAAAAGAGATATGCTTACCACATGAAAAATTCACCCTAGGATACATGTCATCTGACTCGACACTCAATGAAATTCACCAAAAAGATGCAAAGTTACAAACAAACCAAGAGTTCAATGATTGAATTCATTAATCAAAACAGTCTTGCCCTCGAGGAAGCCTTAAAAGGGTTTGAATAGATTCGACCTGGAACAACACTTCAAGCATAGCCAAATTTCAAGACTTCCAACCTTCAATTTTCCAAGATAAAGACTAGAAATTAGCCAAGATGTAAATTAGAACATTGACTCTCGACTCAAATGACTTTAGAAACAGAAAACAATGCATCGGCTCAACAGACGCATAGAAATACCAAAAGACTCATTGTGGAATAAAATTAAGCAGCATATATTAATTTGACCATAACTTTTTCAAGAAGGCTTTAAGTTGCACGACGCATGTCACGATTAAAGCTAGACACGTAGGGCTTTCCAACCATACAAATGGGACCTGATTGGAGTACAAAAATCTTCGTAAAAAAAGAGAAGAATTAGATCCTCGCAAAATGCCAGCAGAACTGGACTCAGCCTCAAAGCGATTTTGCATTGATTGTTCGATAAGGTTCAATCTTCCTGAGATGAACCTTTATAAGGCTGTGCACGATCGTTGGTCGATTACTTTAACGATAGTGGAATTAAAGGTTAAAGCGGAGGGTATAAACTTTGCATGATGAAACCGGTTAAAGAGAAACTACGACGAAAGGCCAATGTTCCTTTTCTTTGGTGATAAAGAATGAGCTATAGATTGGCCACAATTTTACCACTCAATAAAGAACATAATACAGGCAAAACACATTTAGAAAGTAAGTAGGGAACTATTATGAGTCCACATGGCAAAAAAAAGTACAAAAAATAAAGGGAAAAAGTCACAAAAGAAAAAAAAAAAACTCTCAAATTATGCTCATTGTGACACATTTACACTAAATTTTTCTTTTTGTGATACAAAAAATCCCAAACCTATTTACCTTCTGTCAATGAGCACTATTGAAAAATTTGCCTACATGAACGGCAAAAGGCAAATGGTGTTGAAATGATGCCTACACGACTTAAGTAAAATAAGATTGATGTCGTTTTACCTAGAAAATCATCTAATGGAATATTAGCGGAAAATAAATATGTCACAAGAGTACAAGTTTTGGGATTTTGATGCGATAGGAAAAAAATTAGAATAAATATGTCAAAACAAGTATATTTTTGGATTTTGGCGTCACAAACCATAATAGACATAATTTGGATTTTTTTTTAATGGCTTTTTTTCCGAAAAATGAAAAGGAAAGAGAAAAGAAAAGGTATGGATGGTATCATAGGGTATTGACTTGACAGCGTTGTGTTCGCTCTGATAATCATTAGATGTCGGGTTAAAACGAGCTCATGCCCAAGCCCAAAATAGGGCACAACTCGGGCACGGCCTTGTTTGAAACAGGCCCGTGCTCGGGTTGACATGCACCATTACCGACCTTTAAGTTCAACTCCTTTCACAATATCTTTTCAATATCATTCAGTAGTTAGAGTGGCGCGAGAGTGATACACTATGCATAATTTTCTACGACTCATGCACCAATCGAGTGAATTGTGATTTCTCCTAAATAATGGAATCATAATACTTCTCGATGGATGGGAGGGAGCAATTGAAAGCTCCACCACAACAATCTTTTCTTGGTCGATAGATCGATACCAAATCATGCTCAGCCACCCTCCCAAGTAGAAAGCTGTCTTCTAGCCAACCAACCATGGGGTCGTAGCTTGGTCCCCCTACAACATCGCACCTTTCATTCATTCAAGTGAACCGCCCTTCTTTCTCCACGGTTCTATCTCTTCTCAAAAATAGAAGGAAAAATGTGAACTTATACCTTCATATAGGGAGTTCTTTCAGTTCACACCCCACAATTTAGGTATCTCCCAGATTACTATGTTAATTAATGCCAATGATCTTAAATATGATTAACAACTATCCATTATATGAGAAACAGGAAAAAATTATCGTGCATTATAATTTAGTCTAGGATATGTAGACGGCCTAAATACTGTCATCAATTCAAATTGGTTACATTTTCTCAAGTTATAATGAGTTTCTAATTAGATATTTAGATAGCAAACTTCTAATTAACTACAGTAGTTCATCCGTAGTGACCTCATGAATTGGTTCTACCAGCATCATAAGAGGGCAGCTTCTTACATTACATCAAAAACAAAGTCACTAAATCATGTCTTGCCACCTGTGTAGCATAGAAATTGTGGATGAACTTTGGTAGCTTCCCTCCTACATCATATCTCTGAATCACACGCATGCTCAACATTACCCCATATTTCAATGGGGTTTGGGGTTGGGGTTGGTCCACCCAATCTGATGAACACTCAAATGACTCAATTTAGGTTAATTTCTAACCTAAGTTGAAAATCAATTTTCTCAATCTCAGCGTCAAGAGTATAAAAAATGGGTCAACGCTATCTGTCTTCACCGTTGCAACCTATTTCCCGATTTCAATTATTTTGGCTCAGAGGGAAGTGGTTGACTGCTGAGAAATTGTACTGCTGGATTGTGTGGTAGAAAAGAGATCCAAGAGTTTTGGATCAGTTCAAAAGACTGGTCAACAGGTCACGCTAGGGTATATTTATACTCGGATCATTTTAACGAGCATATTACAGGCACTTGATAAAAGGAAAAAAATTAGAAATTTTTTTGTTAACGGGTGTTTTCGGATATCTATGAGTAATATATTAAGGAAATCTCTTTTTGCAATGCATCAACTATTCTTGCAAGGCGTGTAGTTGGTGTTTTCAATATTGAGATTTCCCTTACGGAGCATGTTTAACAAGTATTTGGGACGTGTGCACTCATTCTTTGATTATAATGCATTGATTATAAATAATAAAAAAGATATTAGTGTATTAGAAGATATAAAATATTTTCAATTTGTTGCTATTTACCAAGTGTTTCCAGGAGACTCGTCGACAATTGTAATTATTGCATCAGATTCAGTAAAGCAGATGGGGGTTGCAATTAAGGAAACTTGTCTCTCGTTTGCGTGTTGGGTCCCTTCGTCACAACGAAATGCCAGAGCAATAAGTAATCTGTAGTATGGCAAGATCGAAGCCCCAATGCTCTTAAATATGGTTGGACAACTCAACCCCCACCTGGTTTTAGCAGAAAATTATGAAAAAAGGCACGGATGACGGTGCCATTTAAGTTCTCTCTATTGCAAGAATAATGAGAAGTTGTACTCGCGGTCACGCGGAATTAATGTTCTATGCGCCGCTGTTAGAGATGTACCTTAATTTCCACGAGTAGCATCTAGGATATGACACGTGTATTCTTAAAATATCGTTTGTATCCAACAAGATTTCTTAGAATTCGTTACATGCCAATGTGCCAGTAGGGTATGCTAAAATTATACTTAAAAAGCAATTGCTCCTTGGGTTGGCAGTTATAAAGGTCAACTGCTCTATAAGGAATAATTGATCTTAGAGGTGTTGTGCGTCCAAGAAGCAATAGATAATACACTCCAATGGAAATCGATATTAAAAAGGGAATGATCACTAAGTTCGAGGCACGTATTGGGCAATGGAGAGGGAAAAGGTGAAGTGACGCTTGTTTGGTTAAGAGCACAGGAAGAAAAGAGATGAAGTGGCACTGAAAAACTAGCCAATGCGTATGAGGAAGATAAGAATGTGAGGTGATGGTGGGTGCGTTGAGTTTTGAACTATTGGCAAAAGAAAGAAACCCCAAGTTGCAGTAACTCTTGCTTCGTAACTGGAAATCCCCCATGTGGGGTTTGATGGGTGAAGAGGGAGCAAAAGATGTGGATGCCACCTGCAATTGAAGCTGTGAGAGAGAGAGAGAGAGAGAGAGAGAGAGAGAGAGAGATTGACACAAACAACCACCCACTACTCCAAGAAAGGGCCCAATGGCAGATCCACTGTCACTACCCTTCCTCTCAATCAATCAAAGCTAAAATTTTAAAAAAGTAAAAAAATAAAATAAAAGAGAGAGAGAAAGGAGAAAAGTGATTCCTCAAGAAAACCCCAGCTCATTTGTCCCTCTCAAGAAAGAGATGTGATGGGGGCACATGAGGGCGTTGATGGGGAGGAGGCAATGAGCCCACGTTGAAGAAGACCCCACTCCATTTAAGTCACTAGGCCAAATGGGTGATGGTTGCAATTTTGGCCCTTTGTTGTCTAGCAAGGATTGGAGCATGCTTGAGTATTATTATCTTTAACTTGGTGAGTAAAGTGAATTATATGGAGTCCATGTGCTTTTGAGATGCAACATTGGCCAAAGAGTACTCGAAAAGAGGATCTAAGTTGACCTTCTTTTATAGTCCTTTCGGTGGTATTTTTAGAGTGAAATTATTTCGTCCACTGTTTGCTACAAAAAAGAATTTGTCACATGTGATAGATTTGTCCATGAGCAAACTCAAACACTAGCCATTTCACATGTCGGTTTCACCACAAACATGGTTAGATCACCATTCACCACATAGGGGAAATGATTGTTCTCTCTTGGTAGTGCTTCATATAGGAAGTTGATTTGAAAGTCATTCAAAGTACACTGGGCTGATGCGGGGAATTGTATTTTTAAAATTGCTTGGGGAGTTGAATTAGTTGAGGCATGCGAAAGTTGGCTCACACATCATTTAACCATCGGACAGAAACACATACAATTCAATATATGTACGAGTGCACTCAAGATAGGTAATTTAGATATCATTCAACTATGTTATAATGTTCTACTATACAACAACTTGATTCTACACTTGTTCATATAGCATTGTTAAAAAAAAAAAAAAAAAAAGAGAAGAAAATTCACATTTTAAAATGTTTCTATACTTATATATGATGAAGTATTCCAATGGGGTACAATACACTGGCTAATGTCATGGGAAATCTCAAATGATTGCCTCGAAATATGACTTGACAAAATGTAGCATATCATTCCAAAGCAGGCTAGAGCTCATGTAGCAGGCTAGTTGTCCAAATTATCCCACAGCTGTCACATGCAGTGAAGCATTGAATTCGTGGAGAGACGGGGAGGGGGGTTGAAGCTGTGTGGGGAGGGACCCCATTGGGAAAACAATGTCTTTTTTGTTTGCTTTCGCTGCAAGAACTTTCCATCGAAGCAGTAAAAATTGACTTGGGAACGTCTCCCTCCGATCGCACACACCTAGGAAGAATACAAGTGACACCAAGGTTTGGGTACTTTCTGACTCAGACACATGTAAAGCGTCAAGAGGCAACATCACATCAAAGGGTTTTTGCTCATTTCCATGCACGCCTCTCGCATTTATCAGGCCTCAACTCTAACTAATGTCCAAAAACTTTTAATCAATTCATTTCTTCTTTCGGTTTCGGTTTGAATTTTTGGAGATAACGGTCGCGTTGTTCGACTCTAGGACGGTATCGTCTTCGGAAATTCCGGTTCGATTTCGAGCTTTTGAGTCTCTGAGCTGAGCTGACTGGAGCTTCACCAACACATGCCGGATTCACGAGACTTTCTTTCCCGGCTTTCCGGCATGTGTCGAGCATTGAGTCGTGAAGCAGATCCTGCATCGTGTTTCGAACAACTTGAGCGTCTCGGTGAAGATATTCATTGTGAGCCAAACCTATGGAATCCGATCAAGGCTTGGTCTGCTCCGAAAGTTCCTACGCAATGTTTTTTTTTTTTTTTTTTGGGTTTGGAATGAAGTTGGGTCAGCTCATGGGCCATGTCCAGCCCTCCCATTTGAGCAGCTTGGGCCCGAATCAAAAGCCCAACACCGAGGCGCAAGAGGTAAAATTGGAAATCGCTTTGAATTGAACTAGATCTCAACCGCACGCCACGCGAACGTGCCATTAATTTTGAATGTTCCTAATTTATAATCATTGTAAATATATAAAATTAACCTATATTTATGCCCTAGTTTTTTTTTGGCTTTCTATTATTTAATTTAGGGGTATTAAGAGAAGGCCGAATAAGCGAGGAAAATTACACTTTCAAAGTATGACCTTTTTCAATCGTGGGCGGTGTTAAATATGTGCTTAATTGTATTTATGCCTTTATTTCTCCACTTTCTATTGTTTTATGCAGTCATATTAAGGGAAGGTTAAACAATTTAGAAAAATGATGTGCTCTGCTCCTCCAGGGTTTACTCCGCCGCGAAGCGGCGCACGGAGGTTCACTGGGTACCAAAAAAAAAAAAAAAACATACATATAATTTTTTTAATAAGTTTGAAAGGTTTTATTCTATTCTTTTTTTTTTTTTTATCTTTATTGCCAAAGCTTAATTTAGGTAACTACCATCAACACATTAATGAAAAGAGAAATGACACAAATGGTCCTTGAACTTTGGCTTAATGTGTAATGTGGTCCCTAAATTTTTAATTTATTCAATATGATCTTTAGAATTTTGGCATATGTTCAATTTAGTCCCAAAATTATATGAAAATTATAGTTGAGAGAATAAATTGAACATGTAATTAAAGTTTTAGAGACTAATTGTACATTGAATTACAGTTCATGGACTATATTGAACAAATTAAAAGTTCATAGACCACATCACAAATTGGATCAAAGATTAGAGATCATTTGTATGATAATCCCTTAACTGAAATAAAAAGCTAAAAAAAAAAAAGACGTGGTAGAATAGCCAAAAAAGACAAGAAGTAGTTGTAAATAAGAAAGAGAAGAACTTGAGATCGATGCACTTGAACGACCCATTTTGATGATTCATCTCACGAACGTAAGCAAAGTTGGTTTCTTGACAGCAGACCTGTCGACCCCTCTCCGTCTTTTTCGGTTTAAAGTTCCATTTAGGTTAACACGGTTGTGTTCTCTATTTTCCAACGTCCTTTCCCTTTTCTTTTTTGTTGCTCTTTCATTGATGTTAGCATTGTTTGAGAATCCGTTTGATCGTGCGGATGCGCCTCGCACTTGCAGTGAAGTACGATAAGAATTTGCTCGACCATTTTCCTCTTGTTCTTGTTGGATATTTCAATAATATTTTGAAATATTTACAATGATAGCTTCGATAAAGGTTATGATCGCATTGAAGACCATCATTATTTTTAACGATCACATAACGATTTCTTAACGCTCATGTAACGACTTTTCAATCATTACGTAACGTTTAATTTATTTCTCAAATAAATTCTTCATTATTTTACAACAGCTCTTTTAACGGCTCTATTTTGTTTAAATATAAAAATAAAATCTCAGAAGAAAATCTTGAAAATATACACCGAATGAAACAGATAATATACTTTCTTTAAAAAATCTTTCCTTTCCTTTTCCTTGCTGGGTTATACACAATGTTGTTTCTGTTCCTTCTAATATTCAGTGCGGAATATAGAAGAAGGTCTGTTGTATCTTACGAGGATAGTTGTCAGAAGCCTATCGCACCGAGTTTCGCACTTCGAGGGGCGGAATTATCCTTCAGGACAGTGCTTACGCTTGCACACCTCAGACAAATTTATTTATTCTCATAAGCTTTTTTCCTACAATCTTAAGGATAAATCCCATGAAGTATCAAGTTGATACTGCTGCTGATGCCTCAATCTCCACCAGTCCAGTTGCACTACCACCACTACCACATATGTCCTCCTACCAAACCATTCCCTGACATATCGAAGATTGAAGTTTTTAATGGCAACAATTTCAGAAGGTGGCAAGAAAGGGTTTTCTCTATCCTAGATGTGCATGGCGTGGCTTTTGCACTTACGGAGGCCGAACCAACTGATAACAAGCTTTGAGATCAATGGATACACGCTAATAAGGTATGTAGGCACACAATTATTAGTACTCTTTCTAATGAATTGTTTGATGTCTACTGTTCATACAAGGAAGCAAAACAAATAGGGGACTCCATGACTGCAAAGTACACTGCCAAAGATGTGGGCAGACAAAAATTTGTAATCAGAAATTATTATCAATGGGAAATGTCCGATGATAAGGAGATCAAGACACAAATCAATGAATATCACAAGCTAGTGGAGGACTTGAAGGTAGAAAACATCAATTTTCAAGAAGAATTTATTGCGGGCCCACTGATTGAAAAGTTGCCTGAGTCTTGGAATAACTACAAGCAACAACTCAAGCACAAGGACAAGCAATTGTCACTAGCCGATCTGATCATGCATATTATCATTGAGGATATAACTCGCAAGGAGATCAAAGCTGCCAAAGCTAAGGAAATCGCTACCAAGGCAAATTTGGTGCAAGGCAAATCTCAACATCGCCAAAACATGTATTATAACAAAAAACCTGATTACAAACCCAAGGTTGCTCACCCCACCTTCAAAAAGAAAAGGCTCTTGCTTTGTTTATGGAAAACTAGGTCATCATGCAACGCATTGCAGAAAGAGAATAATGGGAAATGACAATCCTGCTAAACTAAAAGTCAATTTGGTTAAAGTAGATGACTCTAATGATAAAAATGTCTTTTCCTCCTACACGCCAGTAAGGGAAGGAAAATAAATTATTTATCTTGGTGATTCAAGAACAGCTCAAGTTCTTGGGAAAGGAAACATTCTTCTCAAGCTCACATCTGCCAAGACTTTGGCCCTGAATGATGTATTACATGTCCCTAATATAAGGGCAAACCTGGTCTCAATAGCGCTTTTAGGAAAGGTTGGGGTGAAGGTGTCATTCGAATCTGATAAGATTGTAATGACAAAAAATAACGTTTTTGTGGGAAATGGTTATTGTAATCAAGGACTTTTTGTTCATAACGTTTCCAATGTTATCAATGAAAATGCTACTACTTTTGCTTACTTGGCTGAATCTAATGATTTATGGCATGGTAGATTAGGTCATGTTAGTATTTCTTATATTAAGAAAATGCAAAAACAACGTTTAATTTATGGAATTAAAAACCTATGTTTTAATAAATGTATAATATGTGCCGAAACAAAATTAACAAAAAAGCCTTGTATTTCTGTAAATAGAGAATCTGATTTGTTGAGTTTAATTTATACTGATCTAGGAGATTTAAAACAAACTATGACTAGAGGAGGTAAACAATATTACGTGGCCTTCATCGATGATTATTCTAGATTTACTAAAGTTTATTTGCTTAGGCATAAAGATGAAGCTTTTGATATGTTCCTTTTGTATAAAGCTGAGGTAGAAAACCAATTGAATAAAATGATAAAAAGAATTAGGTCGGATAGAGGTGGAGAATATGTATTGCTTAACAAATTTTGTGAAAAGGAATGAATAATTCATGAAACTACGCCTCCTTATTCCCTCGAATCTAATGGCATAGCTAAAAGGAAAAATAGGACTTTGAAAGAGATGATGAATTATATGCTTGTTATTTCTAATGCTCCAAATAATTTATGGGGGTGAAGCTATTTTATCTACATGTCACATCCAAAATAGAATACCTCATAAGAAAACAATTAAAACACCTTATGAATTTTGGAAATGTTATCGTCCTAATTTAAAATATTTGAAAGTTTGGGGGTGTCTTGTTGAGGTTATGCTTCCTAATTCTAAGAAAAGGAAAATAGGCTCTAAATCATCTGATTGTATGTTTATTGGTTTTGCTGAACATAGTGCTGCATATAGATTTCTTGTATTAAAAAGTGACATGCTTGATAATAATACTATAGTTGAGACAAAAAATGCAGAATTTTTTGAGCATATTTTTCCATTAAGTATCGATATTATTTCTCTTGCACCTCTTCATAAAAACGTTTTCATAAATTCAAATGATGAATTGAGAAGGAGCAAAAGAATAAGGAAAGAAACTTCTTTTGGGAATGATTTTTACACTTATCTTATTGATAATGATCATTTGACTTATTCTGAAGCAATATCTTCCACTGAAAGAAATTTTTGGAAAGAAGCTATAAAAATTGAGATTGATTCTATCTTACAAAATCAAACTTGGAAATTAGTTGATTTACCACCCGGTGCAAACCGATCGGTTGTAAATGGATTTTTAAAAGAAAATATAATCCTGATGGTTCTATTGATAAATATAAAGTAAGATTAGTTGCTAAAGGTTTTACTCAAAAACAAAATGTTGATTATTTTGACACTTTTGCTCCTGTTACAAGAATTTCATCAATTCGTGTTTTAATTGCTTTGACTTCTATTTACAAACTTGTTGTTCACCAAATGGATGTTAAGACAGCTTTTTTAAATGGTGATTTGGAAGAGGAAATTTACATGGTGCAACCTAAGAGCTATATTTTTCTTGGCCAAGAAAACAAAGTTTGTAAACTTGTTAAATCCTTATAAGGCTTAAAGCAAGCACCAAGGTAATGGTATGAGAAATTTAATGATGTTCTAGTCAATAATAGATTTTTCTTTATTGGAGTAGATAAATGTGTATACACAAAAACTGTTGATATAGTGAATGAAACAAAATGTTTTTTGACTTCTAAATTCGATATGAAGGACATGGGGGAAGCTATATTATTTTGGGTGTTAGAATCGTAAAGAGTGATAGTGGCCTAATGCTTACTCAAGCGCATTATGTGGAGAGGCTACTTAAAAAATATGATCACTTTGATATCAAACCTGTGAATACTCCTTATGATTCTAATATCCAATTAGTGAAAAATAAATGAGATGGTGTGGCTCAGTCTAAGTATGCTCAAATTATTGGGAGTTTGATGCATTTGATGAATTATACTCGACCTGATATAGCTTATGTTGTATGTAGACTGGGTAGATATACACAAAATCCCAACGATGATAATTGGACTGCTTTGAGCAAATTAATGAAATATTTGAGAGGAACCATGAATTATGGTATTTTATATAGTGGATTTCCCACTGTATTAGAAGGATATAGATATGCTAATTGGATTTCGGATTCAGATGAGACAAAATCTACTAGTGAATATGTGTTCACCCTTGATGGAGGTGCTGTAACTTGGAAGTCAGCCAAACAAACAATATTTGCTAAATCCACCATGGAGTCAGAGTTTGTGGCTCTAGAATTGGCTGGCAATGAGGCTGAGTGGTTAAGGAACCTCTTAGCGGATAGTCCTTTGGGAATGAAACCGACACCTTATGTGTCTATGCACTGTGATTGCCAAGCAGCAATAGCCATTGCAAAGAATAGAACTTTCAATGATAAAAATAGACACATCCAATTGAGACATGATGTAGTAAAGCATTTGCTAAAAGATGGAATTATATCCATTGATTTTGTAAAGTTAGAAGTGAATTTGGCCGATCCTTTAACTAAACTTGTGGGAAGAAAATTAATTTATGACACATCGAGGGGAATGAGACTTAAGCCAATTGAGGAAAAACAACAGTGATGGTAACCCAACCTATGTGATTGGCGATCCCATGAATTAGGTTCATATGAGTAATAACAAGTCACTTATTGTTCTAGTGATGCACTATTAAAAATTATTGTCCATCCTAAGATGAGAATAGTGCAAAACTGCAAGGAAAAAAGAGGTTGAGCTAAGCTCTTAATGAAATTCCATAGCCATTATTGGTAGTGTATTAAGCTACATAATACACTTGATGGAATCACCTATATAAGTGTGGAGTGAGGCCGCTCCTATGAGAATTTTTGGCAAAAATCTCTAAAGTACTTATGAATAAACCAAGCACACGCATGGCCTATTAGCGCAAAACCGCATTGAACAACAAAATTTGTGGGAGTTCAATGTGATTAATAAAAATTATAATTCACAAAAGAAATTTTTGGTTCATAGAAGTTTCAAACTTCACCAATAATTTCGTGAATTATATTTCATTTTTTCTAGGGTTGGTTCATAGCCTAACAAGCACCAGTTCCAATGCATTACACTCCAATAACCCAACATCATCATTAATTTTTTTTTTCAAAATCTTTTGAAATATGTGGGGGATTGTTGGATATTTCAATAATATTTTGAAATATTTACAATAATAGCTTCGATAAAAGTTATGATCGCATTGAAGACCATCATTATTTTTAACGGTCACATAATGATTTCTTAATGGTCATATAATGGCTTTTCAATCATTTTGTAACGTTTAATTTATTTCTCAAATAAATCATTCATTATTTTACAACGGCTATTTTAACGGCTCTATTTTGTCTGAATATAAAAATAAAATTTCATAAGACAATCTTGAAAATATACACTGAATGAAACAGATAATATACTTTCTTTAAAAAATCTTTCATTTCCTTTTACTTGCTAAGTTATACACAACGTTGTTTCTGTTCCTTCTAATATTCAGTACAGAATATAGAAGAAAGTTTGTTGTATCTTAGGAGGATAGCCATCAGAAGCTTATTGCACCGAGTTTCACACTCCAAGGGGCATAATTATCCTTAAGGACAGTGCTTATGCTTGCACACCTCAGACAAATTTATTTATTCTCATAAGCTTTTTTCCTATAGTTTTTGGGTGGTCCGAATATGTTCTGGGCCGCTAAATCTGTATCTTTTTCTGTCTCGCTTGTGTGATTGATAATTGAATGCGTATTTTGCTGTTCTTTTTTCCTTGCTTTGTTGCAGTTATCTCGGGGAATTCATCTTTGCTTCTTGGGAGTTCCGATTTCTTTCCTCTCCTAAAGAATCGCATCTTGTTCTTGTTATTGATTGGGCACAGTTTAGAAAATGAGAGAAAAATTTCCTCATTCCGTTGCATTGGAGTGAAGAATGTGATAGTATCAATGTCTTTTGTGATGCCAAATTCCACACTTTAAACTCACAATTAGTTCATGATCTCTGGTTAATAGTTCAAATCAAGTAGAAATGGAGGCTAAGAGAAGTGCAAGCTGCTGTAGATGGAGAAGGGGAACCTTATGAATATCCAAGTTCCGTTTAGAAAGTGTGATTAGCACTGAAGGATGATTTTAAACTTTATTGCAATAAGAAATGCAAGTTCGATTGTATAATTTTTTTGTTTCATTATTGCTTACTCACAAGACTTTGCTTTACTATTTCAGTCACCAATGCATAGTGCACGCACTTGCACATGCCTCTCGCATGCACTGACCACTCAGTTCACTCCCTCTTACCCTTAGTCAGTTGTTTTAGACTTGCTTAAAATGGTAGCCTAGATCCTAATGTTGGTGTCTACGGTAGTCTCAACTTGCGCGAGATATCTAGGCATTTGCAGCCACAAGTTGGTGAGCTTGATATGGAGGTTAACTAGTAGAAATCTGAGGGAAGCTATTTAGGTATTTGAGAGAATACTAGATAGATGTATGTTATGATAGTCCTAGAGATATTCGTAGAGAGAGAAGAAGAAGTGTCAATTGTAAAATAACAAGTCGACGTCACTATCCAAGGTTCTGGGGAGTGTTGATATCACTTAAGGTTATTTATATAATTTGCTCTTGTCAATCAATTGGTTTATCTTTTTTGGAAACATTGATATGATTGAGATCATCCTTCTAATTTGTTTTACTATGTGGATGTCCTGAAATAATTAGTCATTGATAAGTTAAAAGCTTTAACATATCTGGTAACGATGCAGAGTGGTCAATTATAAATTACATCTCTTATGAACTTTTATTATCTGGTGCACTATAGAAAGTTGGTGCGAAAGAGTTCTAATATATGGAGCTTGAGTAAGTGTGATGCATTTTACCCCCTGCTTTATACATAGAAATCCAATGATGACACCACGACAAAGAAACAAAAGAAAATCTCACCTGTAAAACTGGTCCTTTTGCAATCAATGAAAATTAAAACATGGATCCTTTTAAGATTACTTGTAGGGTCATTTATAACCCCTTTGTTCTGTTTCGGTTTTAAGCTTGGGGTAGTTATATGTGGGTAACTTGCAGGAACATAGCTAACGAGAAATTGAAATATTTGGGCTTAAAATGGGTTATTTTGACACATCTATTGCTAAATTTTTTACTGATACATGGAGCTTTACTGATGTTGTTTTTGAGACGTCTATTCCTCTAAATATAGGTGTTAGGTTCGGTATGAGATTCTAAAACAATATATTTAAATGGGAAAATGATACTAATAATCCTTTAACTTTGGTTCAAAGTGTAATGCCATTTAATTTATTAAATATGGTCATTGAACTTTAATTTAATGTGTACTATCATCCATAAATTTTTAAGCATTTTCATTTAATTTAGGGACTGCATTGACTATCAACTAATGGTTCGGGGAGCACATTGAAAATTAAAAATTTAGGAACGATAGTGTACATTGGGCCAAATCTCAAGGACCACATTACACAAATTGAAAATTCATGGGCCACATTACATAATGGATCAAAGTTCATGAATCTTTACGCTATTATTCCTATCTAAATTTAGGTTTACACTTTGACCGCCCCACCTTTGGCTTCCGACACCCCTTCATAATAATCTGTTAAAGTGGTGGGTAATGTTACATATGTGCTTAACTATATTTATGTCCTTATTCATTAACTTTCTATTGTTTAATGCATGAATATTAAAGGAAGGTACGTAGGACCTTTTGAAATTCTATAAAGAATAGGGAGTTTGGCTTATCAGTTGGCACTTTTGCCCAGACTTGTTCAAGTACATGACGTATTTCATATCTCAATGTTAAGAAAATACGAACCTGTCCAAGACACATGCTAAACTTGAAGAGATCGAAGT
Source organism: Eucalyptus microcorys (assembly GCA_014182515.1). Lineage (NCBI taxonomy): Eukaryota > Viridiplantae > Streptophyta > Magnoliopsida > Myrtales > Myrtaceae > Eucalyptus > Eucalyptus microcorys. Next base: position 7,013,849 of record CM024563.1, read on the forward strand.
GGATGATAGAGTGTCATATTCCGAGGAGCCGATGTGGATTGTGGATAAGAAAGAGCAAGTGCTGCGGAATAAGGTCATTTCCTTTGTTAAGGTTATTTGGCAACATCATGGAACGGAATGAGTAGCCTGAGAAAGGCTTTAGTACCTGCATTTATTTGAGGAATTGGGTACGTGTTTAAATTTTGAGGACGGAATTTCTTTTAGTGGGAAGAGTTGTGACATTCTTAATTTGGACTTCTATCTCGGGCGCGAAGAATGGACTAAGGATTGGTGCGCTGATAGTGGGACTAGACCATGAATCGATCCAAGAATCGCTCATGAGTCAACTAGTTGATTGGGAAAGACGATTAAGGATTGAGAATACGCTCAACCAAGGCACTCGACCATGGAAAGATAGCTCGACCATAAAGATCGATGTGGGATGATCACGCGATGTCACGAATTGATTAATAGACAGGTATGGATCGATTCAACTCGAGTATGTGCTGATTGCAAGTGATTTCATACAGTTATTATACTGAATGTGAACGACCCTAAATCAATTCCGTGTGACCGTGTACCAAGGTAAGTCGATTGATTCCACATGGTTACATGACAACAGAGAGTCATCCATAGATCGACTAGGCTCAAACATGAATTGGTTTTGAACCAATCATGGGTCAAGTGTGGGACTTTGGACAAGTGTTGAACCCTACTTGAGTTTGGCCACTCGAGCAATGCCCCAAAGCCGCCCAATTTGTGTAGGCCACATTAAGGCCACTTCCGATCGAAATTTAGCCACAAACCTCGATCCGATTATGGGTGTTGATTGTGGATAAACATGAGATATTCCCATCCAATTAAGGCGACACTTTGTTAGTCCTCATAATTGCCTTTAGTTCCCTTGACTTTGGTCAATTCAAGAGAAGGTGACTCATCATTCAAGTGTCAAATTAGGAGATTGGTTCTTGAAGTTATCATTTCTTCTGGACAATAGCACATTAAGGCTTAGATGACTCACATGGAAAACTTGAAGAACAAGTTTGAAGTGTGAGTCACATACTTATGTGTCCAATTTAGAGATTTAGGCCATCATTACCCAAGAAATAAGACTTGCCCATAAAGTTTCCTATAGAAAGGCTTCTTGAGATCAAGACAAGAGAGCTCAATTATTTGTGGCTTTGAAGCACAAGGAGGAGGCGCCGCTTTAAGGTGAGAGAACTTGGGAAATAAGTTGTCTTGCCTAGAACAAGTTTCATCATTAGTCTTTGGAAGCTAGTCCATTAAGGCCATAGACGAGTCAAGAGTTTATGTGTCCACTTACGGGGCATAGGTAATGATTTGCCCTAAAGTGAGACTTGCCAATCAAGTTTATTCCTCTAGAAAGCTTTTGGAAGGTAAAACAAGGAAGAGACCAATAATTGGTGGTCTTTCATGAAGGGGCGCCACTTCTAAGAAGAGAAAGGGAAGAGATACTTGAGGACCAAGTTTAGCATTTGAAAGTTAGCCAATTAATGCCAATGAGCTTATGTGTCCCTTAGACTTAGGCCATGATTAACCCATCTTGAGAATTGGAGGATAAATAATGCCTAAAGATAAGTTCTTGTAGTGACACTTGGATAAGGAAGGATCTTGCAAGACCATTAGGCAAGCCACCTCATTTCCTTAGACTAGTCACATTTTCAATTAGGGTCATCATTAGAAATTATTACTTAAGACAATAATTGAGGTCTTGCAAGAACATAAGAGGTGTCACTTCAAAAGAGGAGAAGAGGAAAGCTTTGGCTATAAATAGGGAGAACAACCCCTCATTTCTAAGGTTTGCCACAACCCCCACTTCTCTCCCTCTCTTTTTCACCTGCCCTCACTCTCACAGACCCTTCTCCACCCACTGTTCTCGCCATCGTGAGCCGCTGCCTGCTTCCCTTTGCCACCGTTGTGGACCCTCGTTCCGGTTGAGTAGTAAGTAGATCCCCTAATCGTTGGATATGACGTTCCACTGTGTAGTCTAGACATGGGTTCTATTCTTGTCGTGCTTGTAGGGATTCGCTATTACTTGCTTCTTATTGTGTGAACTCACGCAGATTACTCATGTACTAATTTTGTATGGTTTGTTCATGTTGTTGATTGGATATGAGGTTCGGAAATGCATCAGGTTCGTGTCACGGGCTTGTTGTGCTTGCGAGGAGATGTTATTGCTTATTTATACGATTTGCTCATATATTAATTTCTACGCTTGAAAGCATGCCCTGAATTTTGGAAAGAGGTCTCGTTGGTCTTGAACATGCATGGAATGCATGACAAACCTGGTCTCTCTTGGTTTGACGTTATTTAGGCTTAATGTTTTCGAATCAAATTTGGCCTAGGTTGATGCTCAAACGTATCGAACCAAGCCATAATTCTTGCCCCGTGCTCGGCATATTTTAATAATATGGGTTTGATAAGTCATGAAGCTCACTTTGCATCATACACCTTTGAGGCTTCTTGCATCGGCTTAAGCTAAAGATAAGAATCGATTTGTGTGCTTGGTTGTGTGTATGATCACACGAGGAACTAAGCCGTTACAGATGGATTTTGAGATGATGCCTAATGGATTTAGGATGCCGTTCACGAATGGAATTCAAGACGAAGCCCGATGGATATCGGATGTCGTTTGCGATAGATTTTGGGACGATGCCATGCCTGATGGAGTGGGACGATACTCGGTCAATTCCAGAAGAACCAATGGATTTCGGTTATGTGACGTAATAATTGAAAGCTGTGTGATGTATTATTGATGCCCTCGTGCATAAATTATGGAATATCATGTGGCTCTTAATCATGTTTGCATTTTAGGCACTTGAGAGTCACGTGCATATTTTAGATGCTATTATTTGGCACGTGTATATTTTATATGCTATTTTTGGCACATGTATATTTTATATGCTATTGTTTGGGCCTTGAGATTCACATGCATATTTTATATACTATTATTTAGGCATTGAGACTCACATGTATATTTTATATGCTATTATTTGGGTCTTGAGAGTCACGTACATATTTTAGATGCTATTATTTGGCACATGTATATTTTATATGCTATTGTTTGGGCCTTGAGATTCACGTGCATATTTTATATACTATTATTTAGGCATTGAGACTCATGTGTATATTTTATATGCTATTATTTGGGTCTCGAGAGTCGCGTACATATTTTAGATGCCATTATTTGGCACATGTATATTTTATATGCTATTGTTTGGGCCTTGAGATTCATGTGCATATTTTATATACTATTATTTAGGCATTGAGACTCACGTGCATATTTTATATGCTATTATTTGATCTTGGTCATGCTTGTTTTATAAGTAGTCAAAGATTCTCACATGTTTTAACCAAGGTGAAGTAAATGTTTTGACTATTGATTTGCCATCAACATTTTTAGTGTCAAGAATTGTATGTTTCCGATACGAAGCATACTCCTAAACGAGGATTAAGAGATTTATTTAATGAGCTTCGATTCATTGTTGTTGTTTTTCCTTTTTTTAGGCTTGTAGGTATGGATACCCCTCCTGTTCGCTTTGGTGTGCCTGTCGACTTGAAAGTGAATGTGTTGGAGTGAAAAGGTTCATGGTTCTCACGGTTGTCTTCTCTTTTTTCTCGATGTTCCTTGTCTTATCTTTTTGTCGCTCGTTCATTGATGTTCGCATTAGTTGAGAATTTGTCTGATCGTGCTAATGCATCTCGCACTTGCAATGAAGTACAAGCTGAATTTGCTCAACCATTTTCCTCTTGTTCTTTAGGTGGTCCTTTTTCCTTCCCTGAATCCGTACTTGCTGGCTATATATGTAATTTTGCTTCTCTCGCTTGTGTGATTGACAATCTAAATGCATATTTTGCTGTTTACTTTCCTTGCTTCGTTGCGGTTATCTCCATCCAAGGGGAGTTATCTTTAGTTTTGGGAGTTCTGATATCTTTTCGCTGAAAATTTGTGTCTTGTTTTTTCATTGATCAGACCGAGTTTAGAAAATGAGAGTAAAATTTTCTTATGTCGTTCCATCAGAGTGAAGAATGTGATAGTATCAAAGTTTTTAGTAATTTCAAATCCCACGCTTTAAACTCACAATTAGTTCATGATCTCCGGCTAATAGTTCAAATCAAGTATAAATGGAGGTTAAGGGAAGTGTAAGAAGCTGAAGGAGGATTTCAGACTTCATCGCAACAAGAAACGCAAATTCGATTGTGCAATTTTTTATTGTTGCTGACTCGCAAGACCTTACTTCATTATTTCAGTCACCATTTCACAGTGCACTCACTTGCACAAACTCCTCTCGCATGCACTGATCACTCAGTTCACTTCCTCTTCCCCTCTGTTAGTCGTTTTACGCTTGCTCAAAATGGCAGCTCGAATCCTGATGTTGGTGCCTATGGTGTTCTCAACTTGCTCGAGAGTTCTAGACATTTGCAACTACAAGTTGGTAAGACCGGTATGGTGGTGAACTAGGTAGAGATATGGGGGAAGCTAATTAGGTGTGTAAGAGGATACTAGAGAGATGTATGCATGATAGTCCTAGAGATATCTGTGGAAAGAAAAGAAGAGGTGTTGATTGCATAGTCACAAGTCATGTGACTATCCACGATTTTGGGAAGTGTTGATATCGCTGAAAGGTACTTGTATATTTAACTTTTCTCATTCGAGTGGTTTATCGTTTTTGGAAACGTTGATACAATCAAGGTTGTCTTTATCTTTTTTTGACTGTGTGGGTATCCTGAGATAATCTGTCATTGACAAATTAGAAGCATTACCTTATCTAGCAGCGATGCCAAGCAGTCATTTATAAATTACATCTCATGTGAACTTTTATTAACTAGTGCACTATAGAAAGTTGCTGCGATAGAGTTCTAATAAATAGAGCTTGAGTAAGTGTGAGGCATTTTACCCACTGCTTTGCGCATCAACATACTTAAAATTAGAATAACATTTTGTTGTGCGGGTCTGAGGCTTCTTGAAATCCAACGGCAACACCATGACAAAGAAACAAAAGAAAAACCCATTTGTAAAATAATTCTTTTTGCAATTGATGAAAATTAAAGCAAGGATCCTCTGAAGATTCCTTGTAGGGTCATTTAGGGTCTATTTGTTAACATTTTTATTCCTCAATTTCTATTCTTTTATTCTCCGAAACTGAAAAAGAACATAAATCCGTTTGGTAATGTCAAATAAATTTTCTATTCCTTGGAATCAAAAAGTGGCCGGGGAATAGATTTTAAACAGAAATAAGAAGTAAAAAATTACTTATTCTCGAGAACAATTTCTATAATAGGTCATTTTCTCTCTTTTCTTTTCTTCTTCTTTCTCTTCTAACCGGTCGCTAGAGCCTCCTGTGGCCGGTGACTTTGTTGGCTCTCGTCTTTGGCCAATTGCCGGCCATTGCCAAGACTTGGCAACTGGCTAAAGGAGGAAGAAGAAGAGAGGAAAAAAAAGGAAAGAAAAAAAAAGAAAAATCTCAAAAAATCATTAAAAAAATAAAAAGAAATTTTACATCACAGAAAAAATTTGAGTTTGGGGTACCGATTCTTGGGTAACTTGCAGGAACATAACAAAGAAGAAATTGATATATTTTGGCCTAAAATGGAGCAATTAGAGAAAAGAAGCAGCGGTGGCAACGAGAACATTCCTTACTTGTCTCCAGATATTGTATAGAAATATTATGCAAACTTCCTATTGACTCAGTCCTACGCTGTTGATGTGTCTGCAAGATCTGGCAGTACCTGACAAAATCTCCCACTTTCTTGGTTAGAAATGGAAATATTTCATTCACTAAGCAAACAAGGTAGGCCCGTTAAAGGTCACCTCCCTCCGATGTTCTATGGTACACTGAGCCCGAGCTTGACCAAGGCCGGCAAGCTCGCGGCTTAGCCGATTCGGGCGAGCTCGAGCTTGCCAACCCAAGCTCCATTGAGGCCGATGAGCTTACGGCTCGCCAGATCTAGGCAAGCTCATGGCTCGCCCGGTCTATGGCCATCGCCGACCGGTAGTGGTGGAGGAAGGGAGAAGAGAAAAGGAAAGAAAAGGAAAAATAAGAAATTTAAAAAATAATTAAAAAACAATTTAAAAAAAAATTAAATTTTGAACTTTTTTTTACGCGAAATAAAGTCATAAAATTGAAATCATTTTCTAATAATACCCAAACAATAGAAAACGTTTCGATCATATCTCACCAAACAAATAAAAATAAACCGTATTTCTAGAAAATATTTTACTGGAAAGCATTTTCCTATATCATCCTCTACGTTCTTGACAGCCCATCTTTGTCTCAGTAGAGTCTTTCAGTGGCATGTTTCGGTCCTCTTTCCATGAAACAAACACATCCTTAGCATAAACAAAGTTTGCAAGTGAACTAATTATGTTCTTTGTAGAGTGGACAAGTAAAGGCTCTAGTTTCGTGTTTGAATCGATGCTTCAAGTTCATGCAGAGAGGCCATATCAAGAAGTACTTCAAAGATGAACTCTTTATGCAGTTCATGTGTTTCTAGGTCATTCATAATGACAACAAGATGGGTCGTATCTGTATAATAGATCTCTCAATCCTATCCTGCCTTGTAAAGCATGTCCTAAGGTCCTCAAAACATTTTTCATGAAAAAAGAAGAAGCAATTTTCAGGAATATAAACAGATACCCAAAAATTCTAAAAATCGAAATGGCACGATAAAGAACCAAGTTGTTTCTTTTTATCCGTTTATGAATTATATTTTCTTGTCTGTACAAATGGAATAGTTGAATGTGGCCTTGACGATGACCATGATACCTCCACACACACACATGGCAAATACCAGTATTGATATCTTGGTAGCATTTCGAGTAGCTCCTCAACCTAGAGCTTTGACTGAGAAAGCAAGGATTGTGGTAAAACAATGCTATCAAATGGGTAGATCAGGTAAAAAATAGTCTAATCCAAATTGACCTATTTAACCTGTCTTAATCCATATATATGCAATACTAATTTAATGACTCATATTTGACCGGACCAACATTAGCAAAACACATGGATATTTGAAAACAATAACTTTTATGCTATGCATATAGTGTGTAAAATATTTTAAAATATTTTTGGTATTTTATGAGGTTCCAAAAAAGTTTAGCTACTTTTTTCTTTATTACATCATTTTTGAGTTTTATAATGAAGTATCCGACATCTCTTAAAATCAATAAGTCAATAAATATCAACATTTATAATCATATATTATTTTTCAAGATTTTTTAAAGCATGAATGAAAGTAATTTTTTTTTTCAATTTTGAAAAAAGAAGAAGGTCATAAGTAGAAGATAAAACTAGAATATGAGTTGCCCTGCCCGAAATCCCCAACTTGACCCTAAAGACAAGTGAAGAAGGACTGCAAATGGATTGAGCTTTAGACCCATTAAAATCCATATTTTATTAAACTTTTTATTACTCAAACACTTATGAACCTAATTATCAAGATTTAGCTAATCCATGCATGACCCAACTCATCATATATGAGTTAATAAATGGGTCTTCAACCCATTTTGACACATCTATTGCTAAATGTTTTATTGGTACATGGAACTTTTATTAATGTTTTTTTTAGACGTCTATTCCTATAATTGATAGGTGGTTAGTTTTGATTGGAGAATCTAAAACAATATATTTACATGGGAAAAATGGTCCTTCAACTTTGGTTCAAAAAGCAATGTTGTTTAATTTATATAATATGGCCACTGAACTTTTGTTTAATTTGCAATCTCGTCCATGAACTTTTAATTTGTTCAATGCCATCCATAAACTTTTAAATATTTTCATTTAATTTAGGGACTACATTGACTATTTACAAATGGTTTAGGGAGCACATTGAAAAATTAAAAATTAATGAACGATATTGTACATTGGGCTAAAACTTAGAGACCGCATTACATAGATTAAACATTTTAGTAGTTTTATGAGGTTCCAAAAAGTTAGTTGCTTTTTCTTTATTACAAAATTTCGAGTTTTATAATGAAGTATCCGACATCTCTTAAAACCAATAGGTCAATCAATATTGACATTTATAATTATATTAATTTTCACATTTTTTTAAAGAACGAATGATAATAATTTTTTTAATATTTTTCAATTTTCGGAAAAGAAGAAGAAGATCATAAACAGAAGATTAAACTAGAATATAAGTTGCCTTGCTTGAAAACCCCGACTTGAACCTAAATACAAGTGAAGAAGGACTGGGGGTGGATTGAGCTTTAGACCCATAAAAAACCCATGTTTTATCAAACTTTATTACTCAAACACTTATCAACCCAATTATCTAAATTTAGCTAATCCATTCTTGACCCAACTCATCATATATGGGTTAATAAATGATTCAACCCATTTTGACACATCTATTGCTAAATTTTTTATAGGCACATGGAGCTTTTACTAATGTCATTTTTGAGATGACTACTCCTCTAATTGATAGGTGTTAGTTTCGGTAGAAGAATCTGAAATCATATATTTAAATGGGAAAATGACACTAATGGTGTTTCAACTTTGGTTCAAAGTACAATATTTTTTAATTTATTTAATATGGCTATTGAAGTTTGGTCCAATGTGCAATCTCATTCATGAACTTTTAATTTGTTCAACGTCATCCATAAACTTTTAAACATTTTCATTTAATTTAGGAACTACATTGACCATTTACAAATGGTTTAAGGAGCACATTGAAATATTAAAAATTTAGAAACAACATTATACATTGAGTCAAAGCTCAAATATCACATTACACAAATTAAAAGTTCATGGATGACATTGCATAATGGATCAAAGTTCATGGACTATTTATGCCATTATCACTATTTAAATTTAGCTTTACACTTTTTCCATCCTACTTTTGGCTTTTGACACCCCTGAATAATAATCTATTAAATTGGTGGGTAGTATTAAAGATGTGCTTAACTATATTTATGCCTTTATTTATTGACTTTCTATTGTTTAATGCAGCAATATTAATGGAATGTAAAATAAGTGAGATAAATGACATATTTTGCTTAAGGGCTTTGCTAGCATAACAATCTTTGGGTTATCATGAGAATAACAACTTATTATGAGCCATAAATTTTTGAGGGAATGAGTCTCATAATAATTTATTATTTGATTTTTGTGGTCTAAAAGAAACTATTATTCTCTCGTAGATTAAGAGCTATCAACCAATCATTTCTCTTCGCTTAAATATATAAGTTTGAGATAAATATTTGTTAGTCTTTTATTATTTGTAGTTTTTAATCTTTATCACAAAATCTTAATACGGTAATTATAATCAACATATTATAGAAATGGAAAGCTAAAATAAAGACCAAGTTAGGAGAGACAAAAGAAAAAATGGCAAATATAACTAAATCCCCTCCCATTTTCATTATAAAGACTATATCATTTCCACTCCCTATATAACTAAATCCACCCCCATTTTCATTATAAAGACTATATTATCCGCACTTTCATTTACAATCTAAAGTGGTGGCTCCAAATTTATTTACTTCCCTTCCTTTTTTAGTTTTCACTATTCTATGTACGATCTAATTTTCATAATTAAGAGCATCACATGCTTGTTGTATTTATGGTTTTTCGTCAAATTTGAACTTGTTGCTATTTAGAAAATAGAAACTAGTCTCTTCTGCATCATTGCTCTTGTAACAACTCATCTCTCAAAAGCTTACTTTCTTGGTGACCTTTTATTTTATTTTTTTATTTTTAATTTCGTTAGTCTAAAATATATATGAAATTTCTATATTTACTCTATCAAATAATTTGTCGTTTTTCATTACTATTGATGAGATGCTTTGACATGGAGTGTGTAAAACATTATAGAAGTGTTTAGGAAAATACTAAAAATATTGGCATAAAAGAGTTATGCACAATGAGACATCTTGATATTGTTTGTTAAACAACATGCAAATGACATTCATTTTTGTCAATCCAAAATAATGAAATTTCAATGGTATTTTACGAAAAAAAAATCATTTTATGCAAAGTTATGACATAATCAAATTCATTCTTTTGAAGTTTCACGAATGGGAATGTAACCATGATTTTCTCTTGGAAAAGCATTAAGGAGGTTTTTTTTTTTTTTTTTTTTTTTTGTGTGCTTGCCTCCAATCATCCCATAAACTGTACATGTATATAAAGACAACTAATAAAAAGATTTGATGTTGATAAACACAACAAAAAAGTAAAAGCTTATAAACACTTGACTGTGTTAAAAAATTATCTATGTTAAATCTTTTCAAAATGCTATTGGACAATTAATTCATAAATTTGCTCGACAATGTAGAAAACAACCAAGTTTCTTCAAAATTTCTCTTTTGGACAAAACTAATTTTTATGGAAGTAAAATCTAAAAACGGCAGAAGTATGTCTCAAGTGCCATAACTTGGCACAAAGGGACACTTAAGTGCCATAACTTATGAAAGGTACACTTAAGTACCACATTCGAAGAAAAATGGATCACTTAAGTGCCACTCCGGCCAAAGTCCGGCTAAAATGCTGACGTGGCATTTTTCCGACGAAGCAAATGCAAAACGACGCCGTTTTGCATGCCGACGTGGCCAAATAATGCAAAAACGACGTCATTTTAGGTTGACGTGGTAAAAAAATAATATAAAAAAATTAAATTTAGTTAAAATATTTAAAAATTTTAATATTAAAATTAAAAAAAAAAAAAATTAAGGGGGAGGCAGTGAGAGCTCAGCCCTAGCCCCCGCCACCATCGCCGCCTCCCCATCGTCGCCGGAAGGGCCAGCCGGCGACGGAGGGGGGAGGGTTGGCGTGGTCGCCGGGCACTAGCTAGGGGCCGGTGACCCCGATCGACCGGTGGCGAGGGCTCACAAGCCCTCGCCCCGAGATAGGGCGAGGGTCGCGACCCTCACCTAGATCTCGTGGTTAGTGGCGAGGGCTCGCGACCCTCGCCCGGATCCGACGAGGGTCGGTGGCCCTTAGCCCGGCCGGGCGAGGGCCACCGACCCTCGCCGGATCTGGGCAAGGGCTGCAACCCTCACCCCGATCCGGGGCGTGGGCTTGCGAGCCCTCCCCCACCGTCGCCTGGCCTTTCCCGGCGACGGCGAGGAGGCGGCGGCGGTGGTTGAGGGGTGAGCCCTAAGCCGCCTCCCCCTTTTTTTTTTTATAATTTTTTTAAATTTTTAAATTTTTAAATTTTTAATTTAAAAATTATTATTTTTAAATATTTTAACTAATTTTAATTTAATTAATTTTTAGATTATTTTTTTACCATGTCAGCCCAAAACAACGTCGTTTTCACATTATTTGTCCACGTCAGCGTGCAGAACGGCGTCGTTTTACACTTATTTCGTCGGAAAAATGCCACGTATGCCCGGATTGGCACTCAAGTGATCAATTTTGCTCCGATTTTGGCACTTAAGTGAACCTTTCGTAAGTTATGATACTTAAGTGTCCCTTTCTGCCAAGTAATGGCACTCAAGGGGTCCGCGTCTCATCTAAAAACTAAAGAGAAAACATAATTTATTTGATATATAAGGAATATCCACCATAAACAAGAACAAAACATGCGATATTCTTAATTATGGCAACTAAATCCTATTGAATTAAAAAAACTAACAAAAGAAGGAAAGTGAATTAATTGGGGGTTACCACTTTAAATTACAATTGAATAATTAAGGGCAACTTTGTCTTTTTCACGAAAATGGGTTGCCTTTAGTCATATAAGGCATAGAAATAGCGCCACTTAGTATAAATTCGGGTTTTTTTTTTATAAATAAAAATATTTGGGGTATTTATGTGACAATGGACAACTTTGGGGTTTCTAGTGATATAAAAAAAAAAGTATAGGTATTTATGTTCTAGCAGGGATGGTTTAGGGTTTATTTGCCAAAGAGAAGAAGCTGAGCTCCAAGCACTTGAAGGATCCATTTCAACGATCAAGCCGGCAAAGTTGATTTCTTGACGGTAGAACTATCCACTCCTCTCCATCTCTTTTCGTTTAAATTTCGTGTTGGAATAAAAAGATTTATGGTTCTCACAGTTGTCTTCTCTGTTTCTCGATGTTTTTTGTCTTATCTTTCTGTCGTTCATTCATTGATGTTCGTATTAGTTGAGATATGTCTAATCGTGCTGATGCATCTCGCACTCGCAGTGAACTACAATCCGGATTTGATCGACCATTTTCCTCTTGTTCTTGGTGGGTCCTTGTTCCCTCCCCGAATCCGTACTTGCTGGCTATATCTGTAATTTTGTCTCTCTCGCTTGTGTGATTGATGATCCGAATGCATATTGTGTTGTTCTCTTTCGTTGCTTCGTTGTAGTTATCTCCGTCAAAAGGGAGTTCGTCTTTTGTTCTTGGGAGTTCCGATCTCTTTTCGCTCATGAAAAATCGCATCTTGTTTTTTCGATTGTTCAGGTGGAGTTTAGAAAATGAGAGCAAAATTTTCTCATGTTGTTGCATCTAAGTGAAGATGCGATAGTAACAAGGATTTTTGTGATGTCAAATCCTACGCTTTGACCTCACAATTAGTTCATGATCTCCGGCTAATAGTTCAAATCAAGTAGAAATGGAGGTTGAGGGAAGCGTAAGCTGTTGTAGGAGGAGATGAGCACTGGAGGAGGATTTCAAATTGTATCGCAACAACAAACGCGAGTTCGATTGTACAATTTTTTATTGTTGCTTACTCGCAAGACCTTACTTTATTGTTTCAGTCACCATTTCACAGCGTACTCACTAGCGGACACGTCTCTCGCATGCATTGATCTCTCAGTTCGCTCCCTCTCCCCCCCTGTCAGTCAATTTACACTTGCTCCAAATGGTAGCCTAGGTCCTAGTGTTGGTGTCTATGGTAGTCTCGACCTGCCCAAGAGTTCTAGACATTTGCATCTACAAGCTGGTAAGTCCGATATGGCAGTGAACTGGGAAAATCCGAGGGAAGCTAATTAGGTTTATGAGAGAATACTAGAGTGATGTATGTTATGATCGCCCTAGAGATTTCTACAGAGAGAGAAGGAGAGGTGTTAATTGCATGGTAATAAGTCGATGTGACTATCCACGATTTTGGGAAGTGTTAATATTGCTGAAGGGTATTCATATAATTAGCTATTGTCATTTGAGTGGTTTATTATATGGAAACCTTGATATAATCAAGGTCGTCCTTATAATTTTTTTGTTACTATGTGGATGTCCCGAGATAATCCGTTATTGACAAGTTAAAAGCATTACCATATTCGGCAGCGATACCAAGTGGTCATCTATAAATTACATCTCATGTGAATTTCCATTATCTAGCGCAATATAGAAAGTTGTTGCTAAAGAGTTCTAATAAATAGAGCTTGAGTAAAAGTGATGGATTGTGCATCGACTTAAAATTCTAACCCCTTAGTTCTGCTTCTTTTTTAAGCTTGGGGTACTGATTTGTGGGTAACTTGCAGGAACATAGCTAAGAAGAAATTGATATATTCTGGCCTAAAATGGAGAAATCAGAGAAAAGAAGCGGCAGTGGCAACGACAGCATTCCCTACTTGTCTCCAGAGATTATATCAGAAATATTATGCAAGCTTCCTATCGACTCAGTCCTACGCTGCAGATGTGTTTGCAAGGCCTGGCGTTCCCTGACAAAATCTCCCGCTTTCATCGAGCAGCTTTTGAGTAGCAATGTTGACAAGCCACCGGCTCTTTTCCTTGAAACGTCTTGTGTAGAGAATGAATCCACACAGCCATTTCTTTTGGTGGATATTGAGCAACGCAGGGTTAGACACATTCGCATTGATCCATTAGGACTTTCGGCCATGGGCACTTGCCGAGGATTGGTATGTGTAGGTTCTCTGTCAGCTCTTGATCCTGTTTATGTTTTCAATCCCATAACGAGGGAGTACAGAAGATTGCCAGAATCAGGAGAAAAAGATATTGATGATCATCAAGTTGGACTCGGTTTTGATCCTTCAACAGGAAAGTACAAAGTTCTGCGGACATATGTTGATGAAGGAAAAAGGTGCTTCGAAGTGACTACACTGGGAGCGAGTTCGTGGAGGAAATTGGATGTGCCTGATCATTGGCAGGATTATTTTGTATATGAACCTGTATTCTGGAACAGGGCCATTCACTGGAAAGCCTCTACAACAGCATGTGACTTCCTCTTATCATTTGACGTATGTCATGAGAAGTTTCGGAAGATTTCATTTCCCAAAGGTATTTCCAGCTTTGGCATCAGCCCACGTGCCGAAGATGTTGGTCAATTCGGCCTTGAAGTACGCCACGATAATGATGGTGAATTGTTCCTACCCCCCCAAGGTTTTGTCCCTGACCTCACGTCAATCGTCGAACCCACGGAACTTGAGCTGCTAGGATTCGGAGGATGCTTGACTATAATAGAACATGATGACGAGCAGATGAGACTATGGGAAGTGACGGGGGACAAGCTCGAAGACCTTTCCATCTGGTTTTGGGATGAACACGATACTCACGTGCAGTGGAATCCCTACATGACTTATAAAGTCATCGGTAGGTGGAGACTATGGGAATGTTATCTGTTAGAGGTGAGTACTTGTCATGGTGACGTTGAGAACCGAAGAAAGCACTTCACATGGTTCCTCCCGAAAAGGGCTAATTACCTGCCAATGGACATCCCTGGCATCCCTCCGATGTTCATTACGTTACGCGGTTATGAGCCTAGCCTTGTATCACCTGAAACTCTGTGATTGAGGGTTGCTCTTTTTATCTCCCGGAGCTAAACTTTTTGTTGTCTTCAGTCTGACCCTTTGTGAGTACTGTGTTTTCTCCTCCATTTAGCCATATTTGTAATTATTCGAGCAGCTTCTTTGCAGAAATGTTGCAAGGGATAAGTACCAGTGGTCTAGTAATAACTGTTTTCGTTTAACATTGCCAATTGCAAGTACTGAAGGATTCTTTGTGCTATTTTGTGGATTCAATTATGTTCTTCCCATAGTTATTGGAAATTTCATGCAGAGATTATTACAGCGGGTTCTTTGGTTCAGAAGGAGAGTAAACGAAAGTTAGTAGGATGAGGGAGATCGAATCTATACTATAAATGAATCTACTTGTGCAGGCAGAAATCTTTAGCCCATGCACTTTGGGAACTATGACCAAGTTAATCATGCTTGATTGGGTATTTTTAATATACCTGGTATGCTCAATACTTGTCAGAGAACGACATTGAGGCACACGAATATGATCTGATTCCTTTTCATCACCAAATGCAAACATTTCATTATTTCAACACTCGCTGGATATTTGCTACACAACATGTTTATATGGTCTAATATAAGGTGAACTTCCTGTCGTAAGAAGAAACAATAGTTTGCGCTGTGCATCGGTAGGAATGCATGTACCGGGGATTACTATGCCATTAGTGCCAAGAACTAGATTGACGGGGATTGGGGGCTGACATTGCAGTCTATCGTTAAGTAAATTGTATGGAAGGACTGTTTTGGCCATTGTCCTAGGGCATGAGCGACTAAAAGAACTTCTTACAGCCTACAATTTCGGGAAAAAGATGAATCAAATTGATTGATCGCCGGATCAAAGTAGGGCTACTATCACTATTAGTTACATGTTTGATAATATCTACATGTAAAAGGATGTGCGAAGAGTTCCGCATTGAAGTGAAAGCCCCGAAACTCTTACCGAGATAGGAATTCACCACATTCTAACACATATTATCGATTGGAGTTAATTAGGAGTTCAAGAGATATACAATGAAGGATTAAGATTCAAACAAAGTTCCTAGATGGCACAAAACCTTGGTCCGAAACGCATCTAAATCGCTTTGACCATATGGCAGGTCTAGTCATGTCCACTATACAACGACAACCGTTCATGCATACCACACTTGGGACAGACCTCGGTTAAGCAAAGTCGGTCTCTTGAGTGGTAGTACTGTCGATCCCTTCCTTTCCCTCTGATAATCTCTCTGTTTGAATTGGAAATGATTGAAACTTTACATGACTGTTCACTTTGTCTCTTGTTCTTGTTTTTCTTTTTCCTTTTGGGTTCTGTAAATAATGGCTTACCGAGCTAAGAATCTTGCCAATCGCGTCAATGCACCTTGCATTTAATTTGATCTGAACTCATTTGGGCATTTTCCTTTTGTTATTGTCTGATATACAAGCTCCCAAGGGCTGATGATAAGGAGTTGCTGGCTGAAGTTCGTTCTCGGCATTTGAAAAATGTGTTTGAAAAATGTGTATCTGTGGTTTTCTCTCCCTTGTACGGGAACACGAATCGTTGTTTCTTGAAATCTAGAAATTGTTTCTCGTTTGTAGCCATTGAGTAGAGTGCGTAAATGAGAGCAAAATTTTTTCTCTTTTTTCATTGCATCTGTCTGAAGAACGAGAAGTGTGGATAGTGACAATATCATTGTGAAGGCACTATATAAGAGTAGGGTTCATTTTAGAATCTACTTCGAATAATGTGTGTGCCTTTTCTCGACGCTGAATGCAACACTAATTGAAGGACTGATCTGATCATTGACGGTTTCCAGGGGTGTTGATATTGTTGAAGGGTGTTCATGTAGGTTGATATATTCGTTCTAGTGATCGCTTTGGAAACATTGGTATAATTGAAGTTGCATCCCCACAATCTGTCCTGTTAGGTCGGTGTCCTATAATTATCAGATTATCTTTACGACCCAAAAGCTTAAATGGAATAAGATACCGAAAATGGTTACCATACTACATCGGGTTGCCGTGGTGCATTGGTCCCATGCTTCATAGGTGATATCCTGAACATACTTTCATTAACTGTACCATATTAAAATCCGCAAAAGAGTTCTAGGAAAGAGAGATCTAATGCAAACTATTTGTGCATCGAATCGTACTTCCAATTTTGGAACATGTTGTGAAATTATTGGGCTTCTTGAAATCTAACCGTCGAACAACGACCGCGATAAAGGAAATTGAACCACGGAACACCAAACAAAGATGGAAAGGATGGATTGCACTTTACATTCCTAGTAGGTTTTCCTTCATGATATCCTCTGTTCGCGATTTATTGTGCTTGTGGTACCTAATTCATTTGTTTCAGTTACCGGGTAGGTCGTGCTAATTCGATGTATTCTTCCCTCCAATGGCGAATCCAAAGAAAGCGAGCTACGGCAACAACATAAGTATTCCCTACTTCATTGTTGATATCAAATGCGAAATACTAGTCAGCTCACAGCCAATGTATGGGCAAGTCATGGCGTACTAGACGAATGATCCTGTCTTCATCAAGTGGCTGATGCCCAGGGCTCATCTAGTTTTTCCTGGTCGCTGGATCCTGTCTTCATTTGTAACCCCGTAATGAGTGAGTATTGGCAATTGCCCACGTCGAGAAGAAGGTTCATTTATTGCCATCACGGGGTCAGTGCAAAATCCTGTGAACTGATGTCAAGGTCGAAGACAAGACATTGCGGTTCAAGGTGATTACGCTCAGGAAAAATAAGTGGAGTACATCGCCAATTACCGATGATGTGTGGAACCACCATGAATGCGATCTGATGTCCTGGAACATGGCCATCCAGTGGAAGATGAACTTCAGGTTCCAATCTGACTTCATCCTATCCTTCGACATAAGCAAAGAGGAATTTCACATCCTCTGACTTTCCCGAAGAATTTGGGGATGTCAATTTACACGTCGATGGTGGTAGTAAAGGCATCATATCACCGCCTCCAGGGGATCTTTCCTGCATATCCGCTGGCCTGTAGAGCACCTGACCAAGCATTTCGAATAGGTTGGCTTCGGGGAGATCCCTGATTGTGGTCGAACATAAGGAGGAGTGAATGCTGATGTTGGAAGTGCCGGAGAGAATCTCAAAGTCGTCAAGATCAACTGGCGGAAAGAGCACAACACTCACGTCTGGCGACCCCGGGTTCTTATCTTCTCCAGCTCTGCACTTGCTGTGAACCTCCCTCGGAGGTTCAACGCAATTCCTGGCTTTGAGCCTAGCCTGGTCTCTCCTGAAACTACTTGACCGAGAACTGAAACTTTCCTAACATGGTGGTCCATGCCAATCGCCTTTGTAAACATGCACGTCTTCCTGTTTAACCAAACTGTGATCATTTTGGATGTTTGTTGAAGAGATTAAAATCAAAGAGGGGGACTTGTTTGAAATCTCACTTAGCCTTACCGAAGTTTGCAGGAGCTCTTTCTTTTTCGTGTCATCAAGTGAACTCGATATGTTCTAGTTAAAGTCGACTAGAAAAGGCTCTAGTTTCGCGTTGGGACCGATGTTCTGAGTCGATGCAGCGAGGCGTATCGGGAAGTTCTTCAACTGGGGAAGGAGAGTAAATGCAGATCATCACGTTGTTTATGTCCTTCTAGGTTATTTATAATGACAATAAGATGGTTCAAATCTGCATAGTAGACCTCTCAATCCAATTCCGTACAGAGATCCACATTGTAATACACCAGAAAACATGTCCTAAGGTCCTGACATATTGTTCATGGAAAAAAAGACACGATTTTCAGGAATATTAACAGATACCCAGAATTCTAAATATTAAAAGGGTACGAAAAGAAGAAAAATTCGTACCTTTTTTTTTTGGTTAATTTTTTCGTGTCCATACAAATGGAATAGCTGAACATGGCCATGACAATGACCTTGATCCACCCGCACATACACAAAGACCAGTAGCTATTGCTCATGTCCTTTTAGAGATGTCTATTCCTACAATTGATATGTGCCAGCTCCATTAGGAGAATCTGAAACCATATCTTTAAATTTGATGTAGCTGAATCGCGGGCCCTATTCCCCTAACCAGATAATGATTTTAGCTAATAGGAGCTAATTCAAATGGAGCAACTAACTAGGCTTGCATTTGAAATTAATGTGATTTGGAATATACAATCGAATTCTAGCTAAAGTTCCTCTTTATATGGCAAACAAAAAATTGCATGTGATTTGTAAGATGTAACGGGAACTTGGAATTTCATTTGGCTTTTGACAATTGGATGAGTTCATTGCGATGGCGATAGCTGATTGGTTTAGTGAAGATTATCCCAAGAGAAATGGTTTTTCATCATAAAATTACATTTGGGGAATCATCATAGGTAAAAATATATAATTGGCAATTCTATAGTCAAGTTGTGTTACCAACAAAAAAAAATAAAAATAATTGTTCCTTGAAAAGTGCAACTTAGAAAAAGACACTCACATCCTATTCTAGAATAGACAACACCTATGAGACATAAATTCATACACTTAAGGCTTTTACCTTTTGTAAAACATTCACATAACTACCACGTCGACATCAAATCACCACGGTAACATCGAAAAAGTTATTTGAAAACTAACTAATCCTAGCTAGTTCATGATAAGGTGAAGAATCGTGATGCTACAAATAGCCAATGTAGGCATCTTACTTCTAAATATTTTTACGCCTTTTGTCTTTCGATATTTAAATTTTATTAATATTGAGTACCTCAAATGTTTCCAAATATACTAATTCTTATGTTTAAAATCATCCACTACTTGTCATAGTGTGTTTAAAGGGAGTACGTGTACATTTCTTTTGATGGAAAAGTTGTATATTAACTTTTGCCAAACAACATTACCTATATGAAAGCCAAAAAAAGCTACTTTCCACTTATCCTTATTATGGTTTCCTCAAGAATAGAACTTAATAAAAGATAATTATAAACTTGAGAAACTTATAAGAAAATTATATAAGATTTAATCTTTCAATGCTTAAATATTAAGAGTTTTGACAGGTTAAACCGGAATCAAATCGCAAGAGCCATAAAGTCTATAACAAATAAGAAGTAAGTGAAAAATTAAAAAAATTACTGAAAAGAAATCCTAAGATACTTTTCACGCAAGAATCTTTTATTTTTTTGGGCAGAGCACTGACCATCATTTGTAATTAAAAAATAAAATAAAATTATTACTTTAGCTCCTCTTTTACCGCTGGATTAGAGCCGGGACCCCATCTTGACACGTGTCCCTGGCAGATCGAGAAGCCGTAATTTCGCTACGCCGAGGTGGGAGCAGAAGTGCGCGACCCACCAGTCACGGGGCGACACGTGTGCGACCACTGCGGCTCCTTAACTGTGTCCCAGGCAATTCTCGATTAATCAGAGTCTAGTTGAGAGACAGATTTCGATGACCGTGCAAGCCAATTTCACAGACAAAGCAGGTAAAAA
This sequence comes from Eucalyptus microcorys, assembly GCA_014182515.1. Lineage (NCBI taxonomy): Eukaryota > Viridiplantae > Streptophyta > Magnoliopsida > Myrtales > Myrtaceae > Eucalyptus > Eucalyptus microcorys. Next base: position 7,033,958 of record CM024563.1, read on the forward strand.
GAGTCGCCCTTTGTCCTTTAGTGTCTTCTGTGAATCTTAGTAGAAGCACTTACCAAGAAATCTTTTAACAAAAAAAAAGATATTTGATTTGATTTTCAAAGGGTTGACGAAACTCAAATGGTTTGTTTTTGGGCAAGTTCTGAAACAAAAAAAACAAGCTACGATGTATAGGCTTAATAGAGAATAGATGGTTGAATAATGAAGATCCAAGTTAGGTAAGTAGGAAATGAGATTCTTGTCTTGACTTGGCAAGTCTTTGAACTTCCTTGTTTCTTCCGGCACTAACTTGGGTTAATGGAGCGGCATGCTTTTAATTTCCTATTTCGAGATAGACGTCTCTCTGACTTTAATTATAATTGTCGTATGAGTGCATACGTTATTTTAAGGTCACATATTAAGTGGTGATATATCTTTTACACTTACCATATCATTAATTACATCATGCACTCGAAATAAATGCACGCTCTATCATATCATACTAGATGTGAAATGTGGAGTTCATCAAATATGCTTATATTTACTAATAAGAATGATCTGCACGCTACTTGTATGTGATTAAATTTACGTCGTTCTTAGGGCAAATGATTAAGGTTGTCGTAGATTACATCATTTGAGATTTGTCAATAGATAAGTTAGTGTATTACATTTTGCGAACTGAAAAAGAAGTCCGTGACATAAGCTAAAGTTGAATGTATAACAGTTTATCCCAAAAACTTGAATATAAAAAAACAAAAAAGGAGCAGAGGGATTCAAAATTTCTTAGTGAAGAAACCGAATGGGTTTTTGACACGTGTCCAGTCATTATTTAGTTGCTTTCTCAAGGATGATGCTTTCATCCAAAAGACACAAGGTGCAAACCTTGGACAAGTCCCATGAACCACTTTGTGTGCTATCGTACAGGAGAAAAAAATAACGCGTGACGTGACGCGATGAATGACAGCATGGGCATCTCGGACGACATGACTGGATAATCTGCATGGAGTCTCCTCTCCCATCTCTTTCATCTTGATTAAGTCCCCGAAAGAAATTCAAAATCACTGACCAAAACTGCTGTGGGGGCTGCTAACTTAATCACTCCAGTCCAGGTGAGCAGCAAACTTGTTTGTCATGAAGGTTTGAACATTGATAAGACGAAATTCGATGGCATGTCCTGCTCGTTCTCATGCTTATGGATCCATTTTGAGTCTTTCCAATCTTTTTAATAAATTTGCACTACTATCAAATTCTTATAACTCTAATTCAGGATATCATTTCGCTATAGTTTTTTTTACTAATTCTTACAACGACCTGAATCTTTGAAAACATAAGTTTGTATGTACATTGAGGTAAATCTAGTGACTATATAACATTTATGCACGCCCCATCACTATAGTACCTTGTCACATACGATGTAGCAGTAGAAGTACATATCGATTTTGGTGCATGGTCAAAGGGATCTAATGTGATTAACACAATGAGAAAGCTCATCTTAGATAGATGAATTTTTGGGCCGGTGCGCATGAATATAATTGAACAGGTCTGGGAGGAGAGAGAAGGAACCGATGCACGAATTCGGATCATGCAGGATTTATGTTTGCACAGTGGAAAACCCTAGGCTTCCAGAGTTTTCTGAGTATTTGTGGTGGACTGAGCAAGAACAAAACTACATCACAATTTCAATGTAAGACATATATCAATCCACACCACCAGTAGAGACAAATATATATACTGGTAATACAAGCTAGTGGTTGTGTGTTGTGCAGTACATGGCACATGTGAGTGTATATATATTATGACCTTTCATATCCAAACACACAGACATCCAGAGACATATGCAAGTCTTCCCAGGGTTTCCATTTCCATTTCCTTCATAGAATGCGCCGTTCCATTCTTATCTCTTTTTGGGTACTCTCTGTTTTCATGGTCCTTTCATAAAGTTTTCTCATCTCTTAACCAAGACTGGTAAGAGAGAGAGAGAGAGAGAGAGAGAGAGAGAGAGAGTTTATTAGTGGGTGAGGGTGTTAAAAATGGGAAGAGGGAGGGTTGAGCTGAAGAGGATAGAGAACAAAATCAACAGGCAAGTGACCTTCTCCAAGAGAAGGAATGGGCTCCTCAAGAAGGCTTATGAGCTCTCGCTCCTCTGTGATGCTGAGGTCGCTCTCATCATCTTCTCCAGCCGGGGCAAGCTTTACGAGTACTGTAGCAGCTCTAGGTATTCTTTGTCTCCCTGCTCTAGCTCTGGATCTCTTTCTTGAACTCTTCAAATCTGATCATTGCTTTATTTTGGTCACTTTTGATGCTCTCCAACATGAGCACCTCCTAATCAAGAAACTATTGATTCTCTAGATTTCTTCTTGTGAGGTTTTTCAGTTTTATCAGGAGGGTTTAGATCTATTGGTGTTGGATCTTGTCTTTCAAAACTCTGAATACCTCTCAAAATTTTGCTATGCTTTTTGGGTTTTCGGGGTATTTGATCCTCTTAGAAAAGAAATTTAAACAACGGAAAGCTCTCCAAAAAAGTTTTCTTCTTCGGTCCACTAAAGATCAGATTCAGATCTCATCTCTTCTTGTTTTTCCTTTTCTTGCTATTCTTTTTCCTATAATTTAATTGATCTCATTTGTGCTCATGGAAAGGGTTTTCAGGATTAATAATGATTAGCCTCTCAAAGGGTTTATTTCAGTAGCTCGTGTATGATATGTTCTCCCTGTAATTCCACTAACGATCGCCATCAAAGTTCATTTCAAGATGGATGCTTCTCCAGCAAATATATCCACAATACTTAATATACTTTTTCCTCTTAGTCTCAATAAAAAATTTCACATGTGCTGTTAAATTCAACACAATTGCAGTGGCAGAGAAAAGGCTGCTCTTTCTTTGGTCTGATGCCCAATGAAAACCCTAGAAGCACGTATAGAGACAACGTGGGGCTTCAAGCTAAAACAACCGGAAAGAGTCAACTCAATCCGTCTACAAATTCATTTCAAATTGATGTTTTCTTCGAGTAGTTACTTCATATCAAATGAGAAAATATTGGGTAGTCTGGCCACTCCATGCCGGTGAAGCGATACTTGGAGCCCCGTCAATGAATAGGGCCGGCTGCTCTTTTTATGCAAAATTACTTTTGTAATGTACTAAAATATTACAGATGTGGAGTGGCCGGACTGCCCAATATATTCTGTAGTAGTACATACGGGTATCCTTGTTTTCTGGTTTACTTTGAAAATATTAACGCCGTTTGACCCTAATGAAACAGTGTTTACTAGAGTCCTGGATATCTCTTTGTTTCCTTATATTTTGTAATGTACTAAACATCACTGCCGAATTAATAGAACATGTTCAGATTTTTACCCATGAACCATCCTGATTTAAGGCCCTTTTCTGTCATATATTGTTTAGGATGCACCTGGGCATGGGTTGCAATCAAGATTCACACTCTTTTCTCGATATTTGATCAACCATCTTGAAGTAAACATTTTCCCTTTCTTTGGTTGTTACCGAATGCGACTCGAACCTTGGAATTCTCTAATGAGGTCGATAGGAGTAAGAGGAAATTGAATAACAAGATGGATTGGAGACATGTAATACGTGCTTCTTTATTCATAATCTACTTGCTTATCTATTATTTAAGTGTTGGAATTGAATGCGCAACCATCTATTCTAAAAACTAAAACTGTTAGAGAACTAATCTCATTCTATTTGTTAATAATGCGAAGGCTGGTATGATGAAGACTCTTTAAATAAGAATGCGAACTTGATATTCGAGGTGAAAGAATCAAGGAACTGGAAACTTATTCTTTAACGGCATGCTAGAGAATCGGATATGCAATCTTTTGTTCTAAAAATTTAAGCCATCATAGAACAACACATTTTATGTCTTATCTATCCACCAAAATGAAAAAGAAAATGAGCGAATCCTAAAGCCGCACATGAGAATTACCATATATAGAACAAGGATCTATTACTATTTACACAAGGCACGCGAGATTCATCATATAGATCATTCTCCACCTCGCCATTGGCTCACATTATCTATCCCTCCCATCCCCAATAATAGCTCTTTTGGATTGTCGAACACTATTCCTCAAGATGTTCAACATATGTCGTTCAGCTCAAGTTATTTCACCATCATTTGACAACATACTAAATGGAGTCAACCACATCGATTGATCAAGAGGCCTAAAAGTGATTGATTGTCTTATAATTATCATACTTCCTTTCTATTGGCATTGGCATATGGTAACAAAGGGAGATCTAACATAATCATCAATAAGGATTGCTAAAAGTATGTGTAATCTTTTTTCTCGTTGAAGGCAACTAGAAGTGAAAGAGTGACATCTCTTAGGTATCCGTTTACATAGCCTTATGTGCCTTTCTATGTGCTTTTGGATTTGAACTAGGCATCATTTGAAGCATAACATGGTTTTGTATCATCTCCCATATTCTCTATCTCTTGTAATAACCTAGTGTTCTTTTGCTCAATCTTATGTTAATTTCATATTTCCATTCACCTTCTTGCCCTAGTATGGTGAAAACACTTGAAAGGTACCAAAAGTGCAGCTATGGTGCTCAGCTCAACCCAAGCCGCTCAATCGATGAGACGCAGGTACCTTTGGTCTTTTCTTTCTTTGTTCTTTGTGCATGTGCCAGCCCACACGTGTATGTGTGTATGTGCGTGAGGGAGAGAGAGAGAAATCTTGTTTCAAGAACTCCATTTCTATATGCTTCGTTTATGAAAATGATGGTAATAACGAAGTGAACTTCGTTTGGTGTGCAAAAACTGGCCTAGAGTATACCACCTGACCACCAAAAAGATCAGAGCAGGATTTATCCATAGTATGGTGCTTATTCACTTAATAGGGCAAGTGTTTATCAGGTTGTTGTGCTTACTTGTTCAGTATGTGAAGCTTTAATCCTAATTATATTGTCAAGCAGAGCAGCTACCAGGAATACTTGAGGCTGAAAACAAGAGTTGAGGTCCTCCAGCAATCTCAAAGGTTTGAATCTCTCTCTATCTGCTGCTGTGAATCTGCTAATTAATTTCCACAAGTTTCAATTTGCTATCGCGTAGTAGCAATAGGTCTAGTCACTTTGTGTTTGGTTTCAATAATTTTGGGCCATCAGAAACCCATGATAAGATTCGCAGAATTTTTTTGTCTTGCTCTTTTAATTTCAGTTTCTACATCTACCAACTCCCACTACATTCACGAAATAACATTGCACTTATTAATGTGCTTGAAATTCTCTGGCGTACTTACTGGAGTTTAAATGTGAGTGAGCCACAGGAACCTGCTTGGGGAAGATTTGGGTTCACTAGACAGTAAAGAGCTTGAGTATCTGGAGCGTCAACTGGAGAGTTCATTGAAGCACATTCGGTCGACAAAGGTAACTTGTGAAAAGAGAGATGGTTATCAGAAAGGAAGCTCTCATGAGTAATGAGCATATTTTTTTAACGTAACCCTCTATCACTTGGACGATTAAATTGCTCTTAATTAATCTTGCAGACCCAGTCCATGCTCGATCAACTTGCCAATCTTCAAAACAGGGTATGGATTAATTAATTATCGACTATTTTAGAATGGAAGTCGGTTTCGCTTCCTTCCTTTCTTCTTCTCCTTGCTCAGTGTTGGATGGTGCATGTCTACTTAGGAGCAAGTGCTACTGGAGACCAACAAAATCCTTAGCAGGAAGGTATCGCACCTAATTACACACCTTGCCTTCTGTTCATGTTGCAGTAATTTTCTCTTGAATCTTTCCTGCTGTCCATTTTAGCCAAGTATATACGAGAAACTCATGCTTTTTATTGAGTACCGTTGAATGTTTCAATTAATTTAACCAGGCATGGAGTTTCATAGAGCTCAGATAATTATGAGTTCTTGGAATTGGGGGTAACACACTGTTCTTACGGGCTGCAAATGCAAAGTTACTGATTATTGCAACAAAATGGTTTCCTGCAATCAATTGATGGATTAAGAAACTAGGATGGACCCAATTGAACATGCAAACGATAGCTTCTGTTATAATTTATTGCTATTTTATCACCCTAAATCTTGTTTCTTGTGCAGCATTTTCCTCACACGCGCATGCACAGACTCTCTCTCTCTCTCTATAGTTGCCGAACCGCTCTTTGAATAAAATTACCATACCAAAGATTGTCGCAGTATTTTTATGTTGCATTTTGGGGCCAGTCACACAAACTTACTTCATGATGTCACAAGATAGCGTGTTGTCAGTGTAATAATCACATTATATTCGAATAATGAAATCTTGAATAGAGCTATTTCATAGCCATTCATTTGGTTGCCAAGCTTATAGCACTGGTAGACAGCATTAGAAGTTGCTTTTCCTGGAAACTTATAGTTGTGATTGTATAATAGCCGTGGTATCTCCTTCTTAACCCTGAGCTTACCGGTATAATCCTCACATTAGTTTAGAGACCTTGATGTCAAGCAGCCTAATTGATGCAGTAAGTATCGCGGATTAGTGGCAAAATACAGGAAGTGACTACCTTATATTTGATTGTTCATCATGATGCCACTGCTTCAAATACACTTACTGATTGGATTTGGAAATTTCTGTACTTCACAATTAGCTGGAAGAAGTAAGTCCGCAAATTCCCTTTCAACTTGCCTGGGAAGTCGAAGGTCAAGGCGGTGGCGGCGGGGGCGGCAGTGGGGGCATTCCATATAGCCTCTTTCCTCCTCAATCGGAAGGGTTCTTCAACCCAATGGACGGCAACCTCTCATTGCAAATCGGGTAACTACTCGCATCCTCATTCCCACTTACTAAAACACTACGTGTACAAACATCTTAGTGCGTCGTGACACAATGAACAACAGAGTGGATTTTCTTTTGTTTCTCTTTTATGTTCTTATTTTCCAGATACAATCCGACATGTCTGGACGAGATGAATGCTTCAGTCTCGAGCCAAAATGTTGCCGGATTCATTCCGGGATGGATGCTTTGAACTTACTGCATCAACTTGGAGTGTGAATCGAGCTGGTGAAATTTGTGCATGTGTCCCTTGTAAAATTGCGATCCGCAAGACAATAAGTACATAATATTTTGGAGCTGTGATGACATAAAAAGAGGAAGGCCACACTTTCCTCTCTCATGATCAGAACTTTGATAATGTCTGTATGGCCCTGCAGTGCAATTGAAACGAGCTCAGCTTTGTAGTTCTTTTCGAAGCCTGCAATATTGAGCTGCATAGCTTACTGTCATAATGTATGGTCGAACGTAGCGCTCACTTTAGAGTCCCTTTATCCGTTGCTTGGGTTTGAATGATTCCCTCAAATGTTCCTTTTCAGTACGTGAAGTTTGGCCGATCAATTAGCTCCTTTCACCCAGAAAGCACGGTTTGCCTCGGTTATCAGATTGTCGACCCTGATGTCTTTGTCAAAGTGCACAATTTTTTGCCACCAGTGATCTTGCGGGAGATCGCTCGGCCTCTCATCGCTGCGTGAATCGATAGGGAAGCATTTATGTGGCCACGATTATATGACTAGTCACGTATCACATTCCGGCGTACTTAATATTCATTACAGCTCATCTTTATAAGACCTTCCAACATTGAATGACAAAAAATTCTTAATCATAGCTAAAGAGCTCGTCTTTATACGAACTTCCGACATTGAGTGACAAAGGGTTTGGAATGATAGCAAAATCAGGAGACTTTTCACAACAAAGAGGCACCAACTTTTGTCTGGGGGCCATCTGGGCCTCAATCCTCAACTTTCAAGTGACGTACACAAAGACGCAAATTATCACTTGGGAGATGACTTTTGGCTTAGACTTTCAGGTGTCTCTTGGGGACAATTTTGGCCACTTCAAAGATTTTCTTGAAATGTGTACACGTGGCATCTAAAATGGCAAACATACATTTGACATGACTAGGCAAGTGCCATGTTTGTGAAAGCGAATCTCTTAAATCAAAACGACGTTGTCTCCCACATGAAACAAAAACAACCTCGTTTTCAAGCCAAATATTAGGGTTTCAATCCAGATTGAAAGGAGCACCCGAATAGGGGCTTAGGGTTTTATTTTTTTTCACAAAATCAGAGCACGTTTGCCCTTCTCTCTCTCACCTTAGATTTGAGGTCGTGGAAGTCATCAACGACATAAACGACCTCATATCTAAGGTCTTCGGTGGTTGTCGACAGACCTTGGTCTGTGTTAATCAAGGCAATGACCTTGACCCCCAACCTCGACCGCTAGGCAAGCAAGCAATGCGCAAACATTGTATAAACTCGAAAGGCGGACCGCCACTCCAATGATCAGTACAATCATCAATTCCCTCCGTTAGTTTAATTTGCCAGCACATTGATGGTAGCTTCACCGTAACATGTCGTATGATTGAATACGATTTTGAGAATTCTAACAACTATTGAGGATGTCTGACCAAAACAAAAATAATAATAATTAGTGAGATGAAAAGGTAGACAATTACCGGTTTGTGAATTCAGTTCTTTCTTTATTTCTTTATCAGAGCTTCCTCAAACTAGGAATGTGCAAAACCAACTGCCTAAATCGGGAACCGCCCAAACCGGCCGGTTTGATCCGATTCCCGGTTCCTAAAAGTAAAACTGGTGTTTGGACGGTCCGGTTCCCAATTCCAAGGGCGGACCACACCTGACTAGACCGGACCGACTAAATATACTTTTTAAATTTTATTATTTCATTAAAAAATTAGTAAAATATGAACTAAAAACACTATCTTGATCTAATTCCAAATAGTGGCAAAAAAGTAACGGGAAAAAAAAGTGATCGATTCTATTGGACCAGACTAGAATCAGATGATACCGATGGTGCAGTCAAGTTCCCAATCCTAGGACAAACCAATCTGGTCCCCGGTTCTGATTTGTGGGAATCAGTTCTCCCGGTTCGGTTTCCAATTCCATCTTAGAACCAGGCCAAATTAGGTGGGACCGAGAACCGACCACCCTTACCCCAAACGTGATCGAGAACAAAAGAATGCTCGCATGATACCTTAAGAGCGTACGATTCAGCTCGCCGTGTCATTGTTCTTTCCGTTATTCCGATCGATATGATGCTCAAACAATCCGTTGCGCGCTGGAGCGGTTGTCGTATGTGATCTCTAGCGATGGCCACTGAATCTTCAGAACCCACTAAGAGAACGAAACATTCGGATACGTCGAGCTCGCGCACATCGAATTCTCGAGGCACTTTGTATGCAGTCGGCTTTAGGCGGCGAACACGACGGGACGTCGATATATTCCTTTTTTCTCGACAAAGGAAAGGTGACAAGCGCAGCTCGAGTGCGCGAGAGAAAGAAGAAGAAGAATAACATAGTGATGGTCATGTGGAGCTTGGTGCTGGACCATCCCTCCCCCCCCTCCCCTTAAGTTGTTCCAAAGGCATTTCCTTTCTCCTCTCACCTCTATCCAAATTTGGGCAATCAAAAACTGTCAATGTCGACGACAAAAGCAAAGAATCAATTGCTTGCAAATATCATGCTATTGCCCGACCCGGGCCGGGCTGTGGGGCCCACGCCTCGCGTGAAGAAGACGGTCCCCTCCTCCTCCTCCTCCCTCCTCAACCGGCCTCTCTCTTTCAATGGCCTCGTGGCCCTCTCGAAAGCAAAGCACCGGCCCGCGTTCCCTTGCCGGTGCGACGATTCGGCGTTCAAATCCACATATGGGTTCGTGGAGTGGCGGATTTGCGAAATTCGAGTTTTTATTCGATATTGAAGCGTATCGAATTTATTCTAGGTGTGTTACGATCGAAATTCTAGACCGCAACGAGAATTCCGAATGAAATAATTATGATAAATCTCTTTGCTTACTCCCATGCACGTTTTGTGAGGCTGGATTTTGGATCCCTCACAATCCAGAGGGCACCAATATGGTACGGAGATAAAATCCAGCTAATGGCGACAAGAAAATATTTTGGCTTGGTACCTACCTCCGCGGCGCTCAAAGTTTTTCCTCTTTCCTAGAAAAAATTGCGTGGGACTAATTAGAGTTATTTTTTCTTTGATTTAGTTAAGTAGTCAGACTTTACATAGAGAATCTTCAATGGAGAAAATTTCAACACTCAGGTGGCCCTAGCGACAACCTTCGCATCTATACTCATAATCTCATTGTACCGTCTTATAGACATAGAATTAGCCATATTCTTTACTTCATAGCTTAAGTTATGTCGAAAAATAATCCAAAAGTCATAAATCTATTATGCGAGGGCCAATTCAGTTATAAACATTTTAACTGTGTCAATTCAGTCTTAAATCTTTTGACGATTTGCTAATTTAGTCCTAAATCTTTTAATGATTTGCTAGCATAATCCTTTGCAATTTTTGGCCAAAATTATCCAGAATAACTATATCAGCAAATTATCAATAAGTTCAAGCCGTGTGAAGCTGTTCAATTCTAGATTCTAAGGTATATAGGATAAGTTCCAAATTATAATAATTAGGGAACCTATTTCGATGAGTAGGTTATAGTTTCCATCCATCTATAATCTATAACAAGTTTTTGTGTTTTTCTTGATTTATATCTTGCGATCCTGCGGCATTCTATGGCATCCGATAATGAGTATATAATCTGAAACTACTAGTGTAAGCTTGTTATTTTATGACAAAACTTTTTCTTTGTTAATATTTCATATTATTGGCGTATCTAAATATAATTTGTGGTCGATGGATTATAGAAATAAGTAATGGTCATTAAAAGTGATAATCTACTGTAATCATTCAATTAATAATATATGTGGATTTGAGTAGAATTTGAAACCGACCTTAGAACTTGTGACTGGTAAGTTCCATGTTCCTAGATATGTAGAATAGGTTCCAAGTATTAAAAACAAAAAAACAAAAAACAAGGAATCTATTCCAATGAGTAGGTTCCGGGTTCTAGTTGCTAGGTGGAATCTGTAGAGAACTTGGAACCGCTCATCCTCAATATATATATATATATATATATATATATATATATATAATATTCCAGCATTTTAGTACGTATATATTCACCTAAGATATAAAGCTACATGAAGAGTTAATTTCGCATGATACTCTTTTGAAAATCAAATATCTTAATAAGGCAATCCTTAAAAAGTTGTCTTGACGTAAATATAAAAGACTTAGACAAATTTGATTTGAGATTTTGCAGACGATGCCGTAGAAAAGTCAAAGAAGGTTGCTTGAGGTACAACCTCTTTTTCAATTCATAAACTTGCATCGTAAAGGAAATGATATTTGCTTGGAATTGTTAGAATTATGATGATGATTATGATGATGAGTAGATTATCAGATAAAGGATAAATTATCTCAGAAATCGAGACAAAAATCTGCAATAACTTAATCCGGGAGAGGTGAGGTTTAAAAACATTATTAGAAATTTCATAGACAATAGAATATCCGTGAAAAAGTCAAAGCCTGGCTTTGTGACAGACCTATAATTTCTTTTCTCGGCTAGGGCTAATATGATCCTTAATTATAAAGAAATTCAATATATATTTTTTTTAGATATAGAAGCAGTGTTCTTACTAGGGGTGAGTATGGTCCGGGTTGGGCCGGTCTATCCCCTAACCCTAGGACCAACCCATACAGTGCTAGTCCTCAATTTTTGAGACCAAGGACCGAACCGACCCAATAGGTTCAGTCCGATTCTAGGATCAATTTGGGACTAACTAATAATTTTTTATTTCATTTTTTGTACTCCTTAAAATAGTGATTGAGGACTGGACTAACCCAATGGGTTCAGTCCGGTTTCAAAGTCAACCCAGGACTAACCAATAATTTTTTATTTCATTTTTTGTACTCCTTAAAAGGGTAACTGAGGACCATACCGACTCAATGGGTTCGATAATGAGCAAGGTCAACTAAGAAAGACAAGCGGTGAGGGTCAAATGGGGTGAACGTTGAACAGAATGAGCATCGAATGTCGAGCGGGGAGCAACAAGCCAAGAGAGCATCGAGCGGCGAGTGGCACGAGTGACCCAAAGCGAGCGAGGCGAGTGTCGAGTGGTAAGCATAAAAGTTATTTTTTTCGATTTTAGCAAATTGAAAACTAAGATAACAAACAAGACAGAAGAAAATGAATACTAGAGGAGAATGTCATAAGGTGCCTTTTTGGATGCAGTGAGGACTCACAAAAACATTTTCCTCATTCGTAAATTATAACTTTGACGTTGTAAAAGACATTAACAACATAAGTTATTAAAGAACAATGTAAAATTACTTGAACTCCTCATTAAATAGTTGTTTAATGGTGTTGACGCCATTTATTTTAAGGTTTTCTCTATATTAAAAAATTATAAATAATATATTAGATATATATATATATAGTCAGGATTGGTCTGGATTGGACTGACCCGGAACTCTCAGGACCGAGGATCAACCTGCACAGTGTTGGTTCAGGAATTCTAGGACCAATGACTGATCCAATCTCCTTAGGAACTAGACCAGTACCGACAGGGTTGAGCTGGTCCAGAGTTGACCCTAGACTGATGCTCACCCCTAGTTCTTACACCTGAAAAAGGCTGAAAACAATATGTTTTGTTTATTTATGACATTTTTATCTTAAATTTTTTTTAAAACTTTTATTGATATGTCAACGCAAGTATACATGTACTTCTTTTTCTTTTCTTTTTTTAAAATTAAGTGGAGGGAAGACTCGAAGAAGCAACCCGTATAGAGTGCTGGTCCTCAATTGTTTGTCCTACAAAATTGCTAATGATTACTGGTAAAGATCATTAAATACTGTATTTTTCTTTAAGAGAGAAACGAAAAATTGAAGGTAGGTATCAAACTAGGAACATTGAATATACAATAGTGAAACTTTTATATAACAGACATAATATTTCAAAAGGACAACTTTTCTTTTTCTTTTTTTATATAAATTCAAAATTGAAAATATAATGGTAATATAACCGTCATTCATATCTTTTCTTAGTGGGTACAAACAACTCTTAGATCGTTTTACAAATAAACTATTAATTAGGAGTTATCGGTAAGCAGTCCAATCCGATGCCATTTGGGAACTTGGACCAATTCCTCATTTTTAGGACCAGGAACTGGATCGACTATTGATGGATCTAAGAATTGGACTGATCCATTGGTCTTGTCCGGTTCCCAGGCAATCCAATGAGATTGATGAATTACGATGGTGACCTAGCTTCCCCTCCCCTTTAAACTTAAGTCCAACTATTGGTGGAATTAAGAACAGGACCAATCCGTCAGTCCAGTCTAGTTCTTGGGCGATCCAATGGGATGGGCGAATTACGATGATAAATTAGCTTCCCCTCCTCTTTAAACTCAAGCATTTGCTCTTTATTCGCAAGAAGACCAAAATGATTCAAAAATTGTAGGAGCATTACACAAAACATATACTAAATCTTTGCCAAAAGGTCAAGAAAGACATGTTTTGGTTGCATGGCTTGATTTTTATTTACAATCTCAATTTTGATCTTTGTTGCCCATTCAATATAAGACTCTCGGCATTCGCATGAAATGCTGGAACAAAACAACAAAGACAAACCAAGAGTTTCACATCGAAGCAGTTTGCATGGAAGGCTGGACACCACAAGAGAGACAAGCTAGACATGCCGAGAGTCCCACATTGAACGGCACACAGAGCACACAGAGATCGTAGAAGGAGATGTCAATAAAAGCCAAGTCATGAACCTATCCAAAGCATGCATTTCTCGACTTTTTTTGTCGAAATGTTTGCATCTCAACAACATTAAGAAAAGCTTTAATAATTAACACTCCGTTCATTCTCCAGGAAAATGATAATATTTTTCAGTGCTAGGTTGAAATTTGCAAATGATTAGAAAATACTTTCCATTGTTTGGTATGAAAAATTCGATTCGATTTTCCTCCATGTACTCATTTTAATGAATTTTTATTTTCTCATTTTCTTATTTATTTTTCTAAAAATATATATTTTTAAAATTTTATTTTCTTTCTACGTATTTGAAAAGGAAAAATAATAAAAATTCGAATTTTTAAAAAATAAAAATTGGGGTTAGTAGGGGTCTCAAATAAGAGAGATTAACTTAGGAAAGTGTTTTCCCTTATTTTAAACATGGAAAATATTTTCCCTTGTTTTAGAATACTTTTTTTCTTTCTTGAAAAATGTTTTCCCTAATCCATTTATTTTTCGTGAAACGAATACCAGAAAATCTAGAAAATGTTTTCTTGAATGAACGGAGCCTAAGAGTACAAATCATTTCTTTAATAATTTTTAAAAATTTTAAAAAAATTGGTCTAGTTCGGGCAATGCGGTTTCATCATGGGAACCAGAAATTGGACCGAAATCACCATTTCAATTAGTTCCTTTTGCTCACCCTACTATCAACAACTATGTTTTATACTAAATTGAACTCAAATTTGTCAACTAATCACTAATAAACTACATGGACTAATACAAATACGTAGATTCGAAATGTTTATTTCTTCTCTTTATTCGATCGTGATCTTAGCTAGCGCGTGTATAGAATATCCACAATCATCACGTATTACAATGGCATAAGTTAACAATAATATATATGAGCTAATACAAATACGTAGTTTCGAAATGTATATTTCTTCTCTGTAGTTGGTCATGATCTCCACTGGTGCGTGTATGTATGTATCTATATATATTCTTGTTAGCTTATACGATTATAGGTGCGTTTGGTTCAACTTTTTAATGGGCTTTCAATCTCCAAAGCCCCTTGAGAAAATGCTGGGATGTTTGACAAGCCTGTCCAAGAAATTTTTTGTCAAATGCTGGCCTTGAAAAAGCTTAAAGCCCAATGTTAATAAGGGTCAGTTTTGGGCTTTCAGTATTTAACTAAATGTTGAAACTACTTTTTTTTTTCAAAACTACTATCATAAATTTTTTAGTTTTTCGATTTTACCTCTTGTTCCAAAATTATCCTTACCTTCACTAGAGTTGGCAAGGATTTTAATATTTTTTTAATGAAAAAAATGAAATCTAAAAGACTTTTATAAAAAGAAAATTTGTCAAATGCTTTCTAAGTCAAAATAGTTTTGCGAAGAATTTTTTATCAAATGCAATTTGTAATTTTGTATTGTTCAAAAAAATTTTATATTAAAGATATTTGCATTTTTTCAAGACCCATATTTTTATAAAAAGCTGAACCAAACACAGCATATAATACGTAATGATTGTAGGTGTCGGTATTAGATTTCGCAAGGACAAGAAAAGAGGGGAGAACGGGAAAGACGCGAGACGTACAGGTGAAAACCTGAGGCGAAAGGAGCACGACTGCATGCAGAGTGCAGAAGAGTGGGGAGTTAATACCACTGACACTATTCACGAGCGGTGCGGAGCCAATCAGCGGTCGACAGCGCCTCTTGACGAAACCACTCTGGTTTTTCTTAGGCTTTGCCGTTTCCACATATAGCACCAAAGCACCAAGGAACCCACCACCAGACCAGACTTCACCAGAGAGACCCCTCTCTCTCTCTCTCTCTCTCTCTCTCTCTCTCTGTGTCTTTCTTGTTCATCCACCAGGCTTGTCTTTAAGAATATACAGCAGCGACCAGGCGAGACAACACCCCATCTCCCATCTCTCATCTCTCTCTCTCTCTCTTTCTGTGGCTCTGTCTTTCTTTTGTTTCTTGTCGTTTTGGGGTGTGTGTGTTGGGTTGTGTGAATTGGAGCGAGGATGGGGAGGGGGAGGCTACAGCTGAAGAGGATAGAGAACAAGATCAACCGGCAAGTCACCTTCTCCAAGAGGAGGGCGGGTCTGCTCAAGAAGGCCCACGAGATCTCCGTCCTCTGCGACGCCGAGGTCGCCCTCATCATCTTCTCCGCCAAGGGCAAGCTCTTCGAGTACTCCACCGATTCCTGGTAACGTTCGCTTCATCACCATTCGTTCGTTCGTTCGTTCGTTCACCGCCATCTCCGACGTTTCCATTCTCAAGGCTTCTTGATTTCTTTGAATATCGTCTCGCTTCGTGGATCGGTGGGTTCCACTTCGATTCTTGATGAGGTTTGATGGGTCGCGGTTTCTTGTTTTGTGCGTATTCGGGTTTGCGCATTTGAAGGTGCAGTGATTCTTGTTTCTTGCCAATTCCAGAAAAGTTTTTCCGTTTGTGCTTACGAAGCAGAAAGCATGTCACGACTGTTTTAGGGAGACCGCGTTTTTCCTGTGAAAATTCTTTACGATCGATCCTGCATCGAAGGTGCCGTACTTCGAATGTGAGATTGATATAGCATTAAGCTTTCTCGCCTCCGTGGCTCGATCCACACGTCATGAAGTGCGAAGGTGCAACGCGAATGTAAACTCAAATTGTAATGCAGTGAAAGAGCTCTACATGTGGATAAAAAGGGCTCATTTTAAAACGAATCAATTCATCCCGACGTTCTAGTTCTTGGACAACGAAGATGTTATATAGAGTCAGAACTGCGTACGAAGAAAGCATGCTTACTGTTAACTAATGTTAGGGGACTCTCTGATCTAAGCTGCATTCGTGTCCGTAATTTAAACTTTCGAGCGGACTGATGGTTACTGTATACGCAGTGATACGTGTGCACAAAAGAAGAGGTTAGGTTGCGGATTATGGCGGATCTGTTCACTAGCATTCCAACACGTGGTTTTTCGAAGTTCCATATCGTCTACTGTTTTTCTTTTTGGTCGGGTATTCGTCTACTGTTTAACTCGTTGGACTCTACAATCCTTTTTTGTCCTTTTTGACTTTAGAGATCAGCTTTCCTCGTCGAAAGTTGGAGAAAGAAGAGATTGTGGAAAATGCGAACTCCTTTTGCCTAATCACCAGCTGGATCTCTTCATAGGGAGGGCTAATCACGCAGTTAAAGTTCCCTTCTGGATAACCCAGAAGCTAAATCACGATACGATGTGTTTTCCCGGTTAAAGAGACAGGTCATGGTACAATTAATCTTCTTTCACCACTTTAGTCTGTAGCTATGGGGCCACACCGCTCTCCTGGAGAACATTGAGAATCCTAGTAAAAATTGTTGTGATTGGTTTGGTTCTTGCAATGAAAAGACAAAAGAATCTCACTTTCAAGCGAAAATGATCATATCACGCGTCACAATTTGCTGTGTTTCTTTTTTGGATGCCAAGTAAGTATATGCTTTTTTCTCACTGTGGTTTTTTCTTTGATTTGAATCAATCAATCTAGTGATAATGTATTCGTATCAATGGCGGGTAAGGGATTTAGAAGTGTTGGCATACCCTCTATATAACAACTGCAGTTAGAACTCTAATTACAGTTTGTACAAAGAAGAGGCTGAATATGCAATATAAATCGTGGGGTTGGCTGGATTCGAGTCTAACCTTGAGCGTCAAGGTGTATAGTATGAATTGGGTCGGACTCAATTGAGTCCTAGTAGGAAGTACAGGTTTTGTAGCTTAGAACAAATGAAACTAACTTGCTTTCGGGCAGTATGTTAGGAATTGTGCTAAGAACTTCATCTGACAGGTTTTATCGATACTGAAAACAAAGATTCAGCCGTGAAAGGATAGGGCCGGGAAGGATTAAAAACATGGAGAGCAGCTCGAATCCTTAATTTTTTTGGTCAGAGAATCCTTTATTTGCGAGTCTCTGTTGGAATTTGTGATCCAATTCTAGAAGCTTCAAGATAGATTTGAGCTAGAAAATTCAAGAAAAATTCTAGAAGAGTCTACAAGCTGCCATCTCTTGTGTATTCTAGAACACTCCATCTTATGTTACTATAAAATAATAGTAGCTATTTGTAGAGAAGTCTAGAGACTTCCTCCACCGACTTTGGCAGCTTATATAAAGGAGCAAGTGCTCCATGTTTTGGGTGGGAGCTAACCATAAAAACCACATCATGTAGCTCCCTCACCAACACCTCCTTCAACTATTGTATAATCATCTTCATAAACTAGTAAAACTATCTTTGTCCCATAAACCTTCTCAAAATATCTTATTCTTGTCCATTTTCTATCAAATATAAACTATACCATGCTTCCGCGCACATTTAAATTCTTAACAGTCTCAAATTTAGGGAAGGTTGATGTAAGGATGCTCCTATTTCTTTAGAACATACGTTCACTCGAAACGGTGGCAATGTCACCTGCCGAACATGATGACACAAAAGGGTGATGATGGTGCGAGCGCGAAATTACCATTTGACCTAGTTGACAAACAGCTGGCATTTCTATGTTGACACGAGAGAAGGAAACATGGAGAAGTTTCCTTTTCTGTTCCTTTCCCATGATTGGTGATGGCCACTGATGCTGATCGCTATTGTCCAGATTGCATACGGGGCTATGATCAATGTCCTCATGTTGTCCCTTTCGATGATCTTCCATTTGTGGTAGAGAAAAACCCTACGTATGAGCATGGCTTATAACTAAACTTGCTCGCTATGCTCGTTCTTAATCTTGTTGATTAACAGCTTTTAATCCATTCTCGAGCCTGGCTTCCAAGTGCTTGTCAACAATGATTAATTAGTTTGTGAGGCTAAGTACATGTCCGATCTGATAATAATCTTGTTATCGTGATGCGAATCGTATAGCTATAGCCAAACTACATATTCTTCTTCTTCTTACTTCTTTCAGATTTATTTGATGACATGGTTTGTGTGCCTCTTTCTATGCCTAGTAAACTTCTACCATGTTTTCCAACCAAAAAACAAAACTTCTACCATGTTCTGGCAAACTATAGACTTCTTTTCCTTTTTCCAGAGCAAGAAATGTAGATTAATCCAAAATGGTTTTCATTAGATTCTACTTATACATTGACTAGTGAGGGAGCTGTAATACCATACATGCATCTGCCTATGTGGTTATGATCTTCTTTAGAAGAGTAAATTCAATTTTCTATCTTATAGGAGCATCATCTTATCACATTGACTAACTTTGTACGACATGTTTCGATTCTGCTTCTTTTCTTTGGCAGCATGGAGAGAATTCTCGAACGCTATGAAAGATACTCATATGCGGAGCACCAAGTTCTTGCAAGTGAGACGGAATCGATTGTAAGACACCCAACCAAAAACTTTCGATAGACCAATGGAGTTCCAGTTTGTGTGGCATACATGACGTTCTCCACAAATCATAGTGGCTCAACGTTCAGTGCTTACCCATGGAGCTGCAATATGCAGACTCTGAACCTGTGCAAATCACTGGACGTGCAAGTCTTTCGATCTGCTCATAAATTAGATCTACAAGAACCATAGTAGCAAGAATGGATTTTTATTGCAATTTCATATATAATATAAAGAGCTTATTTTGCTATGACAAAGCAGTTAGCACTAAATCCTAGATCATGGGTTTCAGGGTAGCTGGACTTTGGAGCATGCTAAGCTCAAGGCCAGACTTGAAGTTTTACAGAGAAATTATAGGTATATATATATGTGTGTATATATACATACTGAGACGAAAGTACTGCAAGAACTGAAAATTCATCGAAGCTAACAAATCTTGATTTTTGCTTGGTTGTTACAGGCATTACATGGGAGAAGATCTTGATTCTTTGAGTCTCAAGGACCTCCAAAATTTGGAGCAGCAACTGGAGTCTGCTCTTAAACACATAAGATCGAGAAAGGTACATAGGCAAGATCCATTTGAAAGCCAAAGTTACCCTTATCAGGTCCTGCATATGGCTGATTGCACTCTAAACTTTACTGAACAGAATCAGCTCATGCATGAATCAATCTCAGTGCTTCAGAAAAAGGTATGCTTATTAAATTAGTTGGCACGATATTAGAATTTTTACATTAAACTCAGAACGTGAATGGCTGTCTTTTTAATGTAGATAGACACATCTAGTGACTATATTTAGGGTGGTCCAAGCACAAACAGAAGAACTATGATATCGTACCATATAAATGGGTTAGATGGAACTTTAGATGGGTGAGAGATATTGACCATTACCTGATTGTTGTGCCGTGATTGACTATGTTCTTCACGTCAACAACAGATTAAAACCCTGCAACCGTTTTTCCAGATATTATGATAGTGGTCGAAGATTCGCTGACTGTTTTCGTCTTCACACAGGATAGGGCATTGCAGGAGCAAAACAACCTGCTTACAAAGAAAGTGAGTAATTAATCTTCTTCAAGGGACTCACCTTTTCAGTCAAATACATCTGGACATATAACAAATTAAAAGAAGTCAGTAGTCTTTCGAGCTTGCTTTCATAACCTGTCCAAGAACTAGGTTCCAGAGTACGATGACAAAATTTCACCGTTTCTTGACCATAGACATATTTTTGCTAGCCATGACTTGGCAAATGGTTGTGTGTGGGTCATGACTCTATTCTTTTTTGGTAATTGTATTGATATAGCAAAATTTCTCAAAATCTTGTGAAGCATTGGCATTGCTTCAAAGAGTGGCCTATTCCGAGAGCTGTTTTGAGAGCTCCGATATGAAATGAATTTGCCTAAAGAAATTTTATTATTATATTTTTTAAGAAAAATCATCCTTTTGGAGATATATGATTAGAAAAGTAGCATAAGCTTATGTATTTTTGAATTCTTTTTTTTTTCTTTTGCTGAAAACAGGTAAAGGAGAAGGAGAGGGCACTAGCCCAGCAAGCTCAGTGGGAGCAGCAAGACCATGCCCTTGACTCACCTGTTGTTCTACCCCACAACTTGCCATCTCTCGACATCAAGTCTCTCTCTCTCTCTCTCTCTCTCTCTCGTATGTGCTCACTCACGCAGACACATGCGGACACATATGCTAGGATTCACTCATGTCTACACACTGACACTAGTTACGCCATGTTGAAACCAATAAGATAATCTCAAAACGTGCTATTTTTCCCAATACAACAGTATAGCACCTTTCTAATTACTTATGACAGTAAAGGGTTCAGTATGAGAATTCTTTTTGGTCCTGAGTCTAGCATTTTAGATTGAATGCAGTTCCTGTAATAAGTCAAGTGAATGCATCTAGTGCAGTTGACAATTGGGATATATCTCCAGTTTCAATTATCTAAGTTTTGAAAACTATGTGCTGCGAGTAGTTTGACAGATTAGCTGGTTTCTGGTGCCTGTTCTAAGCTATAAGATATATGTGAAATTATGCAGTGGCTCTTATCAACCAAGACACGACCGACACGATGACGGAGAGAACCTGAGTCAGCCTCGGGCTGGTACACTTCTTCCTCCATGGATGCTCCACCATCTCAATTAAGGCTTTGACATAAAGGGAAACTTCTATCTTTGATATGCAATTTTGAAGTCAAGTTGATGAATTGCATGGCATAATCTGGGGCTCTCCCCCACCCTTGTTCTAGCGAAATAAACATATCTCTGCTTTTTGCTGCATTCAGTACTCCTAAGTGTGGTCCTCCGTGTATGTATAGCACCATTGCAAATATGCATACCAATGTACATGTATGCAAAATTATATATGGAAGTTAACACAGCCATAAAGCAGATGGAGAAGTATATTGTTTGCTAGCAAAAGAGACTGTCAAACTGTATCAAGATATTCTGATATATTGTCCTGGTTGAATAGGACGGAATTCTATCGTTCTGTGCTAAAAAGATGCAGGATATTTTTCGTGCGGGTAAATTTCCCTAAATGTTGATATGTATTTAAAAAAAAAAAAATCATCGGTCCAAAGAATGACCGGTGACATTATTTTCCCAAGTAACTTACGGGTAAGTTACTAACACTTTTATGGAATTATTAATTTTATTTTTTTATGATTGGCAAATTACTAAGGTTTCAAATATTCTAAATCTTACATGAAAGTAAAGTGGTTTACAATTTTAAAAAAAAATTAAATTACCAACTGGTTTTTTGTTATGGACTTTTTTCTAAGCTACTTGACAGTGATTAGTTTTTTAAGTTTACCGACTTTTCTATTGTATTACTAACTTTTTTTTCTAGCGTAATTAATAACCTTTACATTTACTAACTATTTTTCAGAGCTTACCAACTTTTCTTCCATTAAATTACCAACCACTTTCGTGTCATCAACCCTTATTTCAGTTACTTATTAACATTTATTCCTTAGCCAATAGAGAGTCTTCGGCGTAACAAGCAGATCGGTTCTATATATGTCGACATGTGATTGTCCTTGATCCAACAGGAGATTGGTGGGGATCAGGTGCATGAGCATTGGATAATCCTCGTACTGCCAAATGCGCAAGGATCCATCCGACAGCTCCATGATCAATTAATAAAGATACATTTCCTTTAGAACTATCGGGTAATCCTTTTGGGTCTTAAAATGGAAATTTTTTTGGAAATCCCCAAACTTAACATGGAGATGGACTCACAAGCCACTATTTCACTGTCTCATAAATCAACTCCTACTCTCAACTTTGGTGACATGCTTAGAATTCTGTATAATGGAAGGAAACTCATGTACTGACTGGCTAGCAAATTGGGCCATTTACTCTTATGATGTGAATGACACCTTAATCTTGGATATGCCACAAAGAGGTCTCATTCCTTTATTGATAGGAGATTAGGTTGGATCTTTGCTATAAATTTTGGGCTTCACCATTTTCGATACTGAAAAAAAAAAAAAAAAAAAGAAAAAAAAGATATTATTATTTTTAATTTTCCAACTTTTCATGTGGTCTATGAACTTTTAGTTGCATTTGTTAGCAACTTCTCAAGTTTGCCACTTTTTTTTTAAAAGAGTAGACCTTAATTAGTGGGACTTCCCGACTTTTTAATGATTAAGTTAAAATTATAGGTTATCACCTCTCATGTGAGTAATTTAACAAATTTTATGGACTTTTATTTAGCACCTTTCACTTATCGATCCTCATATGAAATAAATCATTTCAATCTAAGTGATTAGTCAACTTTTTTTCCAATTAAGTTATGAACTATTACTAGATTACCAACTCTCGTTTAAATTACTAATCAACATTCATTTAATTTATTTAGATGGATTACCTAGCTGTGAAAATGATTGGGCAGTCACCAAATAAAGATAAGTGAGTCACGACAAAAGCTGTAAAATGATAAGAGAAGGTTTTTTTTTTTTTTTTTTTTTTTTGTCAATGATAAGAGAAGTATCGAAAAATTGGTTGATCATAGAGAGGTAAGAAACTTGTATGAGAGTTGTAACTTAATAGTGATCAATTTAGTTTTAAGCCTTTTAATCGTGCCGATTTAAGACTAAATCTATTGATGATTTGCCTATTTAGTCCTCTTTTTTTTTTACGATTTGCCAATATTATCCTTTTGGTCAATTATCCAAATAATAAGTTTAAGACCAAATTGGCAAATCATCAAAAGATTTAGGATTAAATTTGCATAATTGAAATCTTTATGACCAAATGAGTTATTATTGTACAATAGATTTAGGACTTTTGGACAATTATCCCAACGTTATTACTAGTACCATTTGCTTAATAACCAATCAAAATTTGAGTTTTGACATCTCAATTCGATAAGCCTTTTCATAACAAGTTCCTTACCGATGTATGAAACTACTCAGTAACCGGTTCAATCGTCTTCTTTTCCCTCTAAATACGGTATGAACATTTCCTCTAAATACGGTCAATCAATTGTTTGAGCAGTTTGACCAGTTCAATCAATTGTCTTCAATGAATTGTCTTCTTTTCCCTCTAAATACGGTCTGACCGTTCCCGTCGAGATCTGATTGTCGTCACATGCGGCATAAATTTTCGTCCTAACAACGGCTCCATGATTCGACCTAATTACTCGCACTTCATTCGGATTAGTGGTAAACTAACAAGATTCCATACCCAACCTTATTCAAAATCAAATGGATCCCACTGGTCGAGCAATTCCAACAGAGAATGATGAATGCGAAGGAGGATTCCTACCGACATTACCCTCCTGTCAATCCCGATCGGAAATCTTCTCCCCCGAAAAATCGATTCCGACATTCGCGGAATTGAATTCCCGCCGGACTTCTCGAACCTTTTTTTTTTTTTTCCTATGCTGTCGGTTCCTTCGTCCTCAGCCAATGGGAAAACGAAGAATGTCCTCGAATGTTTCGTTTGATTTTTCCCAGTCTCGTTCCATGATTGCAGAGAGGGTGGTGGTTCGCAAACGACGACGTGGTCGGACGACAATGGCTCGCGTCGAAGTCAAAAAAAGAAGACAATGAAGCGACGGTGGAAGAAATGCGTGCAACTCGCCTTCGAATCCTGTAGAGAATAATACTACTACTTGCATTTCTACTAAAAAATTATACTGGTTCTCGAGCTCGCGCTTCCGCATGAACGGTTGGTTTCGTTGCTCTTTGCAATTTGCGATCGATGTTGACGTTTGGAATATGTGCATGGGATCGTGAACAGTCAAATTGAGCGATGCGCGACGCATGAAACATTTTCGCACGGTGAAATCGAAATTTTAGAATTTACAAAAAGACGTCATGGAGCAAGAAGTCGGGGTAACGTGTCCTTACCCGAAAGTATGGATGGATACCATTTTATGGATTAGTGGATAAGTGGAGCCAATGAGTTGCGGATGATTATCATGTTTTGATCAATGACATTTTTGTAAATATAAAGGTCGAATTCAAAGGTTTATCTTATAGTTAGCATAATTAATTTGCAAAGTCGATTATTGTACGGAAAATGGATTGGAATATTACAATTTGAAAAGGGTATACCAAAATAAAAGTAACGGTGGTATACTCCTTCAAGCTCTTGGAGTTTCGAAAGTAAATAAGAAAATCACTATTGGTAAACAGGCACATTCAAACACAAAAAATTACCTTTACAAGATTCGGTTCCTAGCAAAGATATATCAAAATATACATAACATTTACATATTCGTGAAACCCTAAGGCTACGTTATGTAGTTAGGATTAAAGTCCTATGTTCGATTGTCATTTAAGATAGGATAATATCGGACGTAAAAAGGATATTACAAAGATAAAATAATCGCATGTAAAGATGGAGTAAAGGTGGATTACATATGTCTCTTACTCATTTCTCTATCCCCTCTACCAACCCATGGCTACCACCCACAGCCTCCCACCTCGTTTCGTCTAATTGCCACTGACAAGGCTCATCATGTTGACAAGCTCGACTCAATCTCATCTAGATCTATCAAAATAGGCTATAAACTCATTTGTTAACTCATATTTGATATGTTGAATTATTATATGATTTAGTTATATGTAATAAATAAGTTATAAATAGGTTTAGACCCAACTATATAGAAATATGGGTGTTAAATGGATTCACAATTTATTTAAACTCAATCCATATCTATGACTCTCTTGCCCTCACTTAAATCTTGCATTTACACACTCTATGCTCTCACTTCAATTTGGGCATGAGTTTTCATGAATTGGATTATGTATAAAAGTATTTTAGCAGTATGGATTTAATCGAATATGAACCACTAAATTTATATTACATAGATATGGATCAATTTGGGTCAGACCATTTTCGACTTTGACCCACCTATTTAATAGATCTAATCTCAACCACAATCTTGACCATGGAGCTTGAGCTCCTTCATATGGCCGAGTTCTTCTCAACCAAACCAGCCACAGAATCCCATGGCCAAATCTGGAGCATCGGTAGTTGTCCCTTTACATCTCACGCACCTTCATTCGCTAGGCCTCGCTCTCGACATCGACCACGAGTGTAGGGATAGATGGTGAAGCCTCAGGCAACTTTGACATCCGTGAGGGCTCAAAGGTTCTAGACGGTGGACCTTTAATGCAGCATGTTTATTCATTTATTTACCAAACATAATATAAGATATTAAAAATCACATCCTTTTTCCAATCCAATCTATATCTTATACGATGTTATCGTATTCGATGAGAAAAAAAAATAAATTAGACGATTCACTGAACCTAGAATTTCCGAATTAGCCCGGAATAGAGAATGGAGATCTGAACACCACTAATTAACAAGATATGACATGGTGTAGAGAAATCCATTTCCAATGGGGATGCTTTGACTTCATGTCCTAATCCAAACAAAAAACCACTAATGAGTGGGACACGTCGGGGCACGACAGATGAACAGGAGCTCCCCACCATGAAGTTGACTCGGAGCTACTTCTGATCCAAAGGCCTCGAATTCACCCTTTTGATTATTAACGGATTGAGGAAATTTCTGCGTGATTGTACGGCCCATGATGTGGATGCTATTAAGTGTACAGGGGCGATGTTTGACATTAAATGCGGGTGCTGTCCTTTTAATTTGTCTTGTTCTCTTGTGTAATTACCAAAGGATGAGGCACTAGAGTATGGGTGTGAATCGTCTTCATTGGGGCCGAGTTTGTACAAGAACGGATGTATGAAATGCATCAGAAAAATCTCACATTAAGATATTGATATGATCCAATATTTCAGTAGGGTCGAGCTTGTACAAGTGCCAATATAATATTAAAATAAGGGTGTCATTTGTATTAGAAAAATCTCACATCAAAAATTGATGTAATCTAATTATTCATTAGTGTCAAGCTTCTACAAATGTATATATAACATAGGGAGACACGTATGAGTTGAATTTGAAAAGCCCTATATCAGAAAAATTGTATGATGTGGAACAAGAAATAATTCCAGTTGGCACATAATTTATTTATTTAAACTTTTGAAATATTGACGGATTCGGACTTGAGGCTCCTCTCAATGATCTTAGACTTTTGCCACTCGTTGATATGATACGGTCAATACATAAGAAGGCACAAAAATAACATAATTTGAACGATAGTTCAATTTGAATTCAAAAGAGTATCCAATCATTATGCAAATCAAATTGATCAATATCTTCATTCGAATTTAGTATCAGCATTATGCTAGGCAACGCATCATCTTTCCTATTTAATAAAGCATTGCTGGCCCAAAAATTAGGTCCCCAAACGTGAGTACCAATTCGTGCACTCTTACATATGATTAAACCCAAACGTGTGAACCATTTCATATAAATTTATATATACATATATATAGTGTGTGTGTGTGTGTATTCATAGGAACTGGCATCATCTCGTTCTTGATTATTGTTTTGCAAGACTGAGATTAGTCAACATCTGTTGGAGAACATGGCAAGCACGATCAACGGATGGAACCCGCACAATCTTGCATAGCCCAAGAGACAAGCTCAGCACCAGGACAAGAATTTTTTCTATTTCATAATGACCTTCCTAGAAAAACTGCACTCCGTAAAGTCTAAGCCGACAATGGCCTCCGATAAGACATGTGGGGAAGAAGCCTATATAAATCAAAGTCACATTCTAGTTTACAAATGAAGAAAGACATCAACCAAAGAGAGAAGACATGAAGAAGGTGCGCGTCAGATGGCCGAGGTTTTGCACGGCCTGTGCGGTCGGCAACGGTGGTGCCGGGCTCAAGATCAACCATAGCTATATTAGAAGGGGCAGCCATGAAGACGAGGCCTCGAAGCCCGGGTTCTCCGGCAGTGGCGAAGATGATGTCTCCTCGGGTGGTGCCGGCAGCACCGCCGGCGGCGGCGGGGGGAACAGGGTGATGGTGGTGGTGGACTCGAGCCTAGAGGCAAAGGGCGCTCTGGAATGGGCGCTCTCTCACACCGTCCAAAGCCAAGACGACGCTATTGTTCTCCTTCACGTGGCCAAGCCCTACGAAGGAGGTGAATTGAAATAATTGAGTTTGCTTTCTTCTTGTTTTATGACGTCATGGTATGAGAAGATGGAAATCAATATGAGATTCTGGGCGTTTGTGAATCGGCTTGCGTTTGCAGAAAGCAGGAGGGAGATTGATGGGAGGGCTAGGGAGCTCTTGCATTCGATGAAGAGCATGTGCCAAACGAGAAGACCAGGGGTGAGTCTCAGTTTGACTAGTCATTCCCAACATATGTGTTAAGAACAATGTAGCCAGATGCTAATTTGTAGGATATATTGTGGATAAAATCTGTAAATTAGTGTTTTAGAATTCGGACGGGTCTATCTGCTCAATCGGCTGTTGTTGGTCTAGTTGTGGCTAATTCGATTACGTATTGCTTTTGAACTGACGTTCTCAAGCTGTACCGAAGACTGAACCGGACTGCCAAGCAACGCCCGATTATTAGATTGAAACTGGCAAAAGAGCCGGACCTATACTCGATTGAATTGGCCGAACCAGGCGGTTCGATACAGGTTTTGCAATAGTGGTACAAATTGGGATGATGAGAATCCGCCTGGTCACTATGGGCTTTTCATGCTTGCTTGTTGTCACTCCTCGTTCTTTGATCCGTCTGCTTTTGGGCCTTGAATGTCTTTAATCTCAAGCTCATGATTGATTCTCTTTCTATTCCTTTTTTTTCAAGGTACAAGTGGAGGTGGTCCTAAGAGAAGGGCAAAATAACAAGGGTCCGATCATAGTGGAAGAGGCCAAGCGGCGGCGGGTATCGTTGCTGGCGATCGGCCAGAGGAAGCGGTCGATGATGTGGTGGCTGACGAGGCGGTGGTCCCGGAGGCGGCTCCACCGCGGAGGAGTGGTGGAGTACTGCATAGAGAATGCTGCTTGCATGACCGTCGGCGTGAGGAGGAAGAGCAGGAGTCTTGGTGGGTACTTGATCACCACCAAGCGTCACAAGAATTTTTGGCTTTTAGCTTGATTTATCTAATTATATTAACTACTCGCCCCTAATTGTTTATAATTTATTCAAATTAGAGTAAGCCAAGGGGTTTGTTGCAGTTGTTAACGAATTTATGTAATATTTATGGAAAAATGTCATAAATGATCCCTGAACTTTCATCTAATGTTCAATTTCATCCCTGAGCTTTCGATTTGCTCAATTTGGTCCCTGAACTTTCATATAATATTCAATTTCATCCGTGAGCTTTCGATTTGCTCAATTTAGTCCATGAACTTTCATAAAATGTTCAATTTCATCCCTGAATTTTCGATTTACTCAATTTGGTTCTTGAACTTTTATCTAATGTTCAATTTCATCCCTGACTATTTGAAAATTGACCAATTTCATCCTTCCGCTAGTTAAAGTTAACGGAATTGGCTTACATGGCTTTTAGTCTCTTAAATAAAAAATAAAAAATGACATGTGGAATATCCACATGGAAATTACCTTTAAAACAAGTCAAATTGTGGCCACCATCCAAAAAAGAGATACAGAACCACTTATTCTCTCTGTTTTTGTGATCGATGCTCTCATCTCTAGCTTACCCCTGATTTGTTTTCCTTTTTAAAGATATATATTGACTCGTAATTCTAGTAATCTAACTTAGTTCCACGTCATCAATTAATGCTCAATGTCATCACTTAACGGTTTGAACAAACGGAAGGACTAGATGGAACATTTGTTAATAATTCAGGGACCAAATTGAGCAAATCGATAGCTCAATGATGAAATTGAACATTAGATGAAAGTTCAGGACCAAATTGAGTAAATCGAAAGCTTAGGGATGAAATTGAACATTATATGAAAGTTCAGGGATCAAATTGAGCAAATCGAAAGCTCGGGGATGAAATTGAACATTAGATGAAAGTTCATGGATCATTTGTGACATTTTCTCAATATATATCTACGTATATTTTTTTCCAAATATTATATATTTTCCTTTAAAATGTATGTGAATGTCTTTTTGATTTTCCCGATTAAGAAAGTACAGTTTATTCTTTGAAATTTCATCTTGTTTTACAATGTCCATGTATTATCATTTGCCAAGCAAAAACAAAAACGTGATTACGCATATTTTAGCAAGTAGGAAAGTAAGTTAATGAATTTTACTTTTTAGAATTGTTTGTGTAGAGAAAATGCAACCACATTATCATGACCTTTGCTCAAACAAGATATTAGACAGGACACACGTTACACATGAATCTATACTTTTAATTTATCGGTCATAGTCTCAATTTGAGTTCTCAACCAATATATCTATTAAGATTTGACTTTTATCTAATGTCGAACACCTTAGTTCTTTTCGAATTATGAACCCACGAGCCATTTAAATATATAAAGTATTTTCTCAACTTTTTAAAATTCTGACCCAAAAAAAAACTTTTTAAAATAAAGAAATATTTTATTCTGAGGAAAAAAAGTCAGAATATTTT
Organism: Eucalyptus microcorys; assembly: GCA_014182515.1. Lineage (NCBI taxonomy): Eukaryota > Viridiplantae > Streptophyta > Magnoliopsida > Myrtales > Myrtaceae > Eucalyptus > Eucalyptus microcorys. The sequence continues at coordinate 7,063,840 of CM024563.1, forward strand.
GACATTTTATAAGTGAAAGTAAACACATTCTTTAATTACGTTAAAAAGCGAGTAAATTGGACTTGACTAATTTAATCCTCCAAACTTTATCCTTTGGTACGACAACAATAGTTAAATTCTCATTTTTATAGAAAAGCCTGATCCATTGAACGATCGAGTTGGCCCCAACATCACTCAACCGTACTAGGCCATTAGGTTATAAGACTCTATACTATTATCCATGCATATTCATCTCAGCACCTTCCTTTTGTAGTAAATGTTAGATTCTCCTATCAACCAATAAAAACATTATTAAGTATACAATAATTAAGTGCCACTTTTTATGGAAAGCTTTCTTTTTTCTGTGGGGGGTTCAAAAAAATTTTATTTCACATAAAAGATACACATAATTTAAAGACAAAACCAATCCCAATAAGTTATATAAGTTATATAGTCCAATGCAAATCCGAAAAATAAAACAACTCAGTATGGCTTACAGAGACCCACTCATTTAACTTCAAAGCACAACCGGTGGCTAATCACCAAAACTCGCATCATCATTAGTGATGAGCACACGCCAAAATTTCCTTCTCTAGTACTTATAGCTTTGTCAGAAGGAGATGCGCATCTACATTTGAAATCTCCAACACTATCACCATATAGAGATGACAACAACAACAATAACAATAGGTTGAAAGAGCACTAAGAACCTTATAAATCCTAGACCTATACCTAAATTGTGATAGAAGGGCACCCAAATCTAGATTTACCTATAATTCACGAGAGGAGAGTTTCAAAATAGATACTGGTGATTACAAACTCACTTTCAAATAAGCAGATCATTGAACGCGACAGATGAGCTTCGGAGATTTGTGGAATGCTTGGCCGTATGGAAAGCTATTGAGATGTTCAAAATCCTTTTACTAAGCTACCAAGATGTTCGAAATTACCACTTATTATGGAAAGCTACTTAATTAGGTAAAAGTCTACCTAGTTTAATACTGATATATATATATTGTTAGTCCTACTCTATTCTTACTCTAACTCTCATTCTCAGACTTTTGCCGTGAGATGTTCGAAATTCCTTTTACTAAGCTACCAAGATGTTCGAAATTACCACTTATTATGGAAAGCTACTTAATTAGGTAAAAGTCTACCTAGTTTGTTTATATATATATATTATTTTTTGGTCGGTCCTACTCTATTCTTATTCTAACTCTCACTCTCAACTTTTGTCTTACCTCCTTGCAGGGCGTGAGAGTCGAAATTCACTCTTGAAACTATATCGTCCCCACCCCAACCAACCCCCCTGAAAAGGTGGGGATTCAAATCCCCCACCTCCCCCTTCCATGTTGGAAGGATGGTCACTTGGGCAAACCCCGGTAGTTGTTTAATACCGATATATGATATTTATTATTCTATATAATGATGTACTTATCATGCGTGGGAGTTACTAATATTGGATAAATGTATCAAACGAGTAATATGATGAATACGTCGAATATTTGGCATTGGTAGAAGACATAAATTAAATTGAAAAAAAAAAAGTAAGTCATAGAAAAAAGACGTTAGTGTCATTTGTCCTATATGTGTAAATAAAAATCGGGCAGATTTTTTTTACTCGGAGTAGAACATAAACCTAAAAGAATTGAAAAAAGGCCCATTCAGGAACAAGAAAATGACATCGTGATTTGGATTAGATCTCGATGAAACAATACATCAATGAGAAGTTTATTTCATAAGTTTAATGGATTTTTTGTGAAGGGAAAGGGGACAAAACCAAAACTCATCTTTCTTGAAAAATGGAAGAAAAAAAAAAGCCGCTTCATTAAGAAATTCAAAAATTAGATTAGAAAATGGCCCTACTATGGAAAAAAAAAGAGGTCGTATGCTTACTTTTTCGGTATAAAAAAGTTACTTCAACATTGTGAAAAAGTTATGTAATATGGTCACTTGATACATCAATACTTAAGTTTGAGTTATTATTGGCAAATTCACTAACCATGGGGAGACGCTACTAATTACCTATAGATTTCAAAATCATACAAAAAAATTTCTAGTTGCATTGATGGGCATATGCTTACCTTTTCATATTCTTAACCATTTAGGTGAGTAAATAATAAGTGGTAGGCTGGAATTTATTTCTTTACGAAAATTACTAACTTAAAAAAAAAATTCTAATACCATCATAGAAGTTCTAGTTCACAAAAAAAAAAAAAAAAAAAAAAAAACCTCAACTTTAGATTTAATCCCAATTTTGTTCCAAATTTTTTTGTCAAAAAAATGATTTCCAACTTTCACTCTAATCTAAAATTTGCAAACGCGTCTAAAAATCGCCATTGATTTCTTCAAATTATCAATATTGAGGTTAGTTAGAGTTTCATTATCAGAACACGTGTCTTCCTTAACACATTCACATTTATATGGAACAATAATAGCCTCTCGATATTAATAATCTTAAAAAAAGTCTATAAAAATTGTCAAATGTATAGGCAGATTTTGGACTAGAGTGAAAGTTATCAATTTCAAAAAAAATAAGGCAAAATCGGGATTAAACTTAAGATTGAGTATCTTTTAGGGAATTAGCCCATTATGAAAAAGACTAACAAAAATCGCTCGTTGATACTTTTTTTTTTTCTTCATATTAAAATGTTCCATCACATCGAATAGTTACTAAACATAGTAACTTTTTCCTTGGAGAAAGGTGCTTTTAAACTTACTGCTTTTTATATGTAATAGGTAACTAATGATTAATGCATCTACTAATTAACCAGAAAAGCAGTGAGGGAAGACCTACTCTCGAGCCTTATCCATTAGGTCAACCTTCCCATGGGCTTCATGAGAAATTCACTAGTTGAATGTGACCTTTTGACTTGAGTCATCACTACTTTTCATGTTAAGGGTTCGGCGTGATGATATTAATAAGAAAATGACCTGGTGAACCTTGTTCGTCGTTACTTAGAAAAAACGAACCATCGGTTCAAAAAGTGAAGAAGAAATTAAAAAATAATAATAATAATCAAAGTCTTGTATCCTCTTTCCAATGGTATGTATGTGAAATTATAAGCTATAGCAAATGAAATTATGAAAAAATAAAAATTACTTATCTTATCTAATCCACAAAAAATTTGTGACAAAGCACAACTAGTCATCTAGTCAAGAATCTTAGCCTCTTGCATCCTCATTTACATATCAAGGATTGAGGAGGTATTTTCAGTAATAACTTGTTGAATTCGACTTTCGGGACTATTCATGGATTATGGTTTACCTGAAAAGCCATCGGCCTTCTATCTTGTTTAGGGTCGCTCTTTGAATAGGGAAGTGGGACATCGGTCATAATTTAGTGACTCGATGCTTGTTCCATGATAAAAAAAGATGATTTTGACCATCTCAACAACCTTTCTCAATAAGTAGACTTTCAATCAATTTTAGTAGCAGCTTTCAGTGGCAACGGCGATGACAATTTCCTTTTTATGATTGAAAAAATCATAAAAATTTAAGTATCTCCTCATTCTTGAAAAGATATATAAATTCCTCTAATTCTAGCATGCATCATGTAAAATCTTTTGAGGTAAAAATAGTAGGACCGTCATGATTTTCGTATAGTGCTCACTTGATGCCATAACTTTATTTTTCGTTCACTTAAGTGACACAAATATAAAAAATTGATCATTTGAGTGCCATCAATAATTTTTCCCATCAGAAAATCCAATATTGACATTGATCGTCCTACGTGGTTTCATCGGTACTAACATGCACAATTTTTTTAATTATTTAAATTATTTTTTGTTTCTTATTTTTCTCACTTTTTTTAAGGCTGGCAAAGGTCACAGCGAGAAACCCTCACTTAGGATTGGGCAAAGGCTGCCCTTGCCCTTGGCTGCTAAGACCTTAGGTGAGGCCATAACGGCGTCGTCCAGGTTGTAGGAGAAACGAAGCTCTTATTTGAAATAGACATTAAAAAAAAATTAAAAAATTACATAAAATAATTTATCGAAATTGTCACTCAAGCGATCTTTTTATCTCTATGTGACACTCAAATGAGCAAAAAAAAATTGTAAAATTTTAATAAATGCTGTATAAAAGTCATGAAATTCTTGCAATTCTTTTTTGCCAACCTTTTGTTTCAAGCGAGACAACGTGTGACCGGGCGGCACGTGGTTTCACATGACATGTTCTTTGTTCTGCCGTCGCCCCTTTTGCTGTTTTCCCTCCCACTGGAACTGATTTTTTCTGCCATCAACGCCCCGCGCCCCCCTCGACCTCGACCTCGACCACCCCCACATCGCATGCGATTCAACTCGAAAAGCCTCCGTTCCCTTCAAAGATCCTGTCTTTCCGATCCTCTCTACATACCCACCAATCGCCCGTGCTCGATTTCGCGCCGCGTCGAGCTCCCCAGTCCGTCGCCGTCCTTTTCTTGATTCAAGAATCTCTGCGGCGTCGCCGCCTCGATCGAGTTGGATTGCGCCGCGCCGCAAGAAATGGCTTCTTGACGTGCGCGAGGAAGCCCGCCTTTTCCTGATGGCTTCTTGATCGAATCTGGGAAATGGGTGCTCGCGAATTCTTGATTAGGTGGTGAAATTGTTGTGTGGGGGGGCGAGTGGCCGTACGATGAGGCGGCGGGCCGCCGACTACCGGCGCCCGGTGCGGAGGAAGTATTGGTGTTGGATCTGGGCTCTTCTTGGCCTGTTCTTGGTCGCGGGGTTGCTGTTGTTCGTGGTTCAGCATAATCAGAATGAGGATCGGGACGGGAAGCCTGTGCAGGTATGATTGCAGGGGTTCTTTGTTGATGGTTCTGTTTCATCTGTAGACCACGCTATTTGAAGGGAAATCCCATTTAGTAACAATTTGATCTTAGTTGATTGGCGGTGTCATGGCCTCCTGCGGGTTCGATTTGATTTTCAGCTGGCGATCTCTGGACCCTTGTTATTTGAATTGGTCGTGTCCTGGTTGAAATGCCTATCATTCAGCTTGTAGACGTTATATCTCTCGGTATTAGTCCCTCTTCCCGTTTAGATTAACCTCTTATTGTAACTCTGGTAGCTACTTACTCACACGAGCGACCACAATGAAGGTTTTAGTCCTCATGATTGTTTCTCCGACCCATGGTTTCTACCTAGAAAATTATTATTAAGAGGGATTAGATGGAGTGGAAAAGGTCAGGGGAATACAAGGAAGTTAATTTGTCCAGTATGTGGCTGAGAAACTAGCTAGATCATGCTTCTTCACATTGTCCCACTTAGAGGTAGAGGATTTCTGAGTGAGCGCACAGAGATGTGTGCTTGCTGTGGTTTGCTAAGATGGTTCGTTGACATTGGCAGAGTTTGATACGTTGTCTTGTCTGCTAGGTTTTGCGTAGCTTCCAATGCCAGAATGTGTAGATTGGCATTTCTAGTGTAGCTGATAATCATTTTGATGTATTTAGGATCAAAATGGTCACTTTTTCTCCTCCCCGTTTATGCATTGTCAGGACTGAATTGAATGTTTCCCATTGCTTTCCTGCTCCTGGACTGTAAGCGTTGTAATTGGTATTGGTATAAATTTTGAAAATGTATCTCAGGAAATGAGAGAAAGTCCTCAACGGGAAGTTCATCGGGTTTTAAATTTTACTGAAGAGCTGGTGAGCACGACATCACTTTCTCGGCAGTTGGCAGAGCAAATGACACTTGCCAAGGCGTACGTTGTCATAGCAAAGGAACACAATAACCTTCACCTTGCATGGGAGCTGAGCTCAAGAATACGAAGTTGCCAGCTCTTACTCTCAAAAGCTGCAAAGAGAGGAGAGCCCCTCACGTTAGATGAGGCAGAGCCAATCATTAAAAGCCTATCTTCTTTAATTTTTAAGGCGCAAGATGCGCACTACGACATAGCAACCACAATAACAACAATGAAATCCCATACCCAAGCCCTTGAAGAGCGTGCAAATGCAGCTATAGTTCAGAGCACAGTATTTGGACAACTGGCAGCAGAAGCTTTACCAAAAAGCCTCCATTGCCTAAATGTCAAACTCACCGTTGATTGGATCAAGAACCCATCACTGCAACAACTCGTGGAAGAGACTAGATATTCTCCTCGGCTTGTCGACAACAATCTGTATCACTTCTGCATATTCTCTGATAATTTGCTGGCGACATCTGTAGTTGTTAATTCTACTGTCTCTAATGCTGATCATCCTCAACAGCTTGTCTTTCATGTTGTAACGAATGGAATAAGTTATGGAGCGATGCAGGCATGGTTTCATCATAATGACTTAAAAGGAGCAACCATAGAAGTGCAGAATATCGAGGAGTTTACTTGGCTGAATGCTTCTTTTGCCCCTATCATGAAACAGCCGTCGGATGCAGATGCTGAGCCAAAGACATGGAACCAAAAGTATTTATCTTTACTAGATCACCTCCGGTTTTACATCCCTGATATCTACCCGCAGTTGGAGAAGGTGGTTTTTCTGGAAGATGATGTTGTCGTCCAGAAGGAATTGACACCGCTGTTTTCATTGGAAATGCATGGAAATGTTAATGGAGCAGTGGAGACATGCCTGGAGGCATTTCATCGCTACTACAGGTATCTTAATTTTTCAAGTCCACTCATAAGCTCCAAGTTTGACCCTCAAGCATGTGGTTGGGCATTCGGGATGAATGTTTTTGATCTGATTGCGTGGAGGAAAGCAAATGTTACGTCTAGGTATCATTACTGGCAGCAGCAGAACACAGATGGGACACTGTGGAAGCTTGGTACGCTTCCACCTGGCCTTTTAGCCTTTTATGGACTCACAGAGCCACTTGATCGACGATGGCATGTGCTGGGTTTGGGCTATGACATGAACATCGACAGTCGTCTAATAGAGAGCGCAGCTGTCATTCACTTCAATGGCCATATGAAGCCGTGGCTCAAGTTGGGAATTGGCAGGTATAAGCCTCTGTGGGAAAGGTATGTGAATACAAGTCATCCGTATCTTCAAGATTGTGTTGGAGCATGAAATGTTCTACCTCTTGATTTTTGGTAGCACATGCAATGACCGACACTTTCATAGCCGCCACAGCTCTAGCATAGAGTTACAAGCAGAAAATTTTGAATGTCGTTAGGAGATTCTCTTTTTCTTCTTTTTCCCTAATTATATATCAAATTATTAGGATTATTCTTATAGAGGAGAAAGTGAAATTCATTATTATATGAGGCTTCAAATTTTTCTGGTGGAATCTTCTGTTAGCCTTCTAGAAGTATAGAGTTATTCTTTTTCCCCCTTTCAATAGTGGATTTTGTAATAATGTCATCTCATTTCAAGAGGGAATGGAAAAGTTACTAGTTGTGTTGCGATGCTTTTCTGGTCTGTGGAGGTCTCTTTTGCGACGATTCATATTGGAGAAACGATTGACCAACATTGGTTTTCCGATAGTTATGCTGGCATTATACTCGCTTTTCCTGCGTATTGAAGCTGAACTGTCATAACTGCTGTCAAAGTTTTCTGTGATGGGAGATGCATGATACATGCGGAAGATTTCGTAACTACAGATTATTGGTGGAAACTACATGAAGCTGTTGTATGATCACATTTATGCAATACGACCGCTTTCATAGGTTGTTTACGAATCATCTTTTTCGAATCATGAGAGTCTTTCATCTCCTCTGGACAACATAGGGTAAACCAATTACGGATGACCATAGGCTGCTGCTTGCTCAGTGTCGCGATCTCGGTGGTTCTCTTGACAGACTGACTTTAAGCAAAAAGGGCAGGAGGCTTATTTTGCAGTAAATTAAACCGGAATACATTGGTTCTGAGACATTTCAAACTTCAGGATCAAAGCTTTATTTTTCTTTTTTTCCACCAAACAAGGATCAAACTTCATGCAAGTAAAAGTAATACAGTGATAGAAACCTTAGCAAGGCGACGCAAAAGATCAAGTTGCTGATATATCTGCAAAGGTAAATAAACTAAGTTACTACAAAAGGAAACGAGCATTTTAAGGACAAGGAATAGGCCATCCCGACAGCCACCGCAATGGCAGTAAATGTCCTAGTCCTAGATACGACACTTGAACATCGACAACTTACAAGAATTGGACAATCTTTAGAGCACGGTTCTTTACAACTAACGTAAATAGAAGGAGCATTTGATCGATGGTGAAGACAAGATATTGCCCCAAACATCTGAACCATTTCAATCTTTTGTCGAAGGCCATATTGCAATTTCCGAGTACCCATCCTCGGTAGCACATGCTCGGAACATCCCGGTCGTATTAAAGGGCATAGTGACTTCTCCCGTCGCAGAAACTGCGACGAGGCCAACATTGCCCTTCGGAACCCTCTCTTTCACGACGCAGGCAGCTGCTTCTTCCAGGGAGAGTCCTTTGAACTCCATAAGAGCGGCCACATCCCTTGCGACAGTTCCACGTATTATAGCCTCACCTTTGCCCGTAGCAGATACTGCACATAAACTGTTGGCATACGTCCCTGCCCCTATGAGGGGCGTGTCTCCTATCCTTCCAACCATCTTGTTGACTAACCCTCCAGTAGAAGTTGCCGCAGCTAAATTCCCATCACTATCTACAGCGACGCATCCCACAGTACCAATTCGGCTGTCACCATCAGCAGTGGCAGTGTCCTTCTCTTTCTCTTGCATGGGTTGCGTATAATCAATCTGCAGTTATATGACAGAAATGTGAGCACAGAATCAAATTCCAACTAGGGTTATCTAGTGATTCTTGAACCAAAACAAGCAAGAAAAAAACAAGTTCTTCATGGCCCAGCCGAGAACATTCATGGTGTCACATGCCTCGCGCCATTCGGCATATGTCTGGCTTTGTGATATTCTGGCGTTAAAGGATCTGATACTTTAGCCACCACAAAATGTAAGTGGAGGAAGTCACATACGGGAAGTAAACTCTTTTGCGCATGTCTCTGAACTTAGTGGTTCTTGAGAATTTGCACTAACCTAGAAGTTGGCTGATCATCGGGAAGCAATAGAAAATAAGGCATTTATAAAGGATTGAAGATGTGAAATCCAATTTGCAGTCACAGAAATTCAAATGAGGGAAATACCTGCACTCTGTTTGCTTCTTTGGCCTGTTTTAGCCTTTGAATGTTCTCTGGAGTGATAAAATGAGATGCATCAAGAGTTTCTACACCCTGGCATATTTGAAAAGTCAGCATAGATTAAAACTTCCACCAAACACAAGATTAGAAGCTAAAGCAACTGTAAACCAAGAAAACTGGAAGGGCAATTCTATCAGAGGTTCGAATGCAGATGCATCATGCATATGTGTTTACAAACGTTCAGAATTGGAAAGGAAGCCAAAGAGATGCCACATACCCCTGATATCTTTGTAGAAGTGATTTAGCAAGCTAAAACGGCCTGATTGAACTAGAGAGGTTGAATCAATGAGCAATATCTAGAAAAATACAAATAATACAGCCAAGAAAGAAAAGATCTGGCTTTGTCTTCTGATCACCAATTAAGTTCCAAAGACTACAGAAATGCTATAGTATATCTAACCTCCTTCACTTAAGAAGAGTGACCTTGTAAGACTTTTAACTCACATGTTCCCTCGCAAATGCTTCTGCCCCATCAAATGCCAGGTATATATGAGGAGTTCGTTCCATGACCAGCCGTGCCAAAGATATGGCGTTGACAACAGTGGTGAGGCCAGAAACAGCTCCACATTTCATCGTGTTTCCATCCATGATGCAAGCCTCCATTTCAACAGTGCCACTGCTGGTTAAGACCGACCCTCTGCCTGCATTGAAGTGAGGGTTGTTTTCCAACTCCCGGACCTGGTTATCCCCGAACACAGCAAGTATACGACCAAATTCTTAGACATGGAATAGGCTCTCATAGACAAACTGTAGCCATGCATCATAGGTAAAATTGAAAGAGCATAGTTCGCGTTTCAAGCAAGTCAAGATTGATGTAACCTGCAGGAAGATGTCTTAAGACTTTCAAAACATCAGCAGGCGTAAACCCAGCAACTTTTGGCTCTTTGTTTCTCATTCCAAAATCTGTTTAAACTCCTTCTTTGTGTATTGATGTCTTTGAGCATTAATTTCTAGCAAGACTTGAAATTCTTCTATAGAAAATTTCCAATCAAGAAAGTGCAAAATACTTTGCGCTAGGATGCTCTCGCTATAGTTCCAAGTTTACTGAATGTTATTGAAGAGACGCTAGAGCTCAAGATGAAGCGAGCCATACTTGTGTTCAGAATACCAGATATAAGATATGTTTGCATAACATAAAACATAGTGTATTTTATAACATAAAACAGAGTGTAAAAGTAAAATACAAGTATCTTGATCTCGTACTAAAACTAGACAACTCAAAACTGTCCAATTTCATGTACTAAATCTTCTTGCCACTGGAAGGTCTAGTCTCACCTGGAGAGGGAAGGAGAGAGAGAGAGGGAGGGAGAGAGAGAGAGACTGAGTGCACACAAGGACACATGGACAACTTCAAAGTTCAGTATGATGATGAGCTGCGGATCCTTCATTTGCCCGGGATTGCTTTGCTAAGAACACCATCATAAACCAAAAAAACGAAAAGAGATACAGAGCAAGAACCAAGAAACCAGATGGGTCATTCGAAATCTACGCGCACAACTCTCCAATCACCTAAAAAAGATGACTTTTTTTCCCTGTTCTGTTCTTTTACCCTGAACTAAAAGAACTCGCTATCCCACCACGAAACACGTAATAAGATCGATGCTTATAGCGCAAATCAATTACCACGAGCTCGACGACGTCCAGGGGAGACTTCTTGGACTTGAGAGCGTCGACGCCGAGCTGGAGGCAGTGGCGGAGGCAGGCCTCCCTCGGGAGGCGGCCCTCCGGCGGCAGGGTCAGCGGGATGTCCCCTGCTCCGCCGTGCAACGCTATCGCCCACCCCATTCGCCACCACCAACCACCAACACCAACACCACCACCACCACCACCACCACCACCACCACCACCACACCTCTCTCTCTCGATCTCTCTGCAACGACCGTGCGTGCGCGTCTGTCCACGACCGAGGCCCAACGAGTCACGATCAGCGACTACCTTAAATACTACTCGCTGACACTACCGAACAAAAGGAAAAAAAGAACGAGAACATTATTGACATGTAAAAGAAAAGTTAGAACCGGATTTTGCCCTCGACAGTCGACACGATTGGTTGGTGGCTCCGGTTCGAATGACCATTTTGTCGCAATGCATCGGGAAACAGTCTGTGACATTACGACCCTTAATTGCAATTGAGAATAAAGGTAGGATTGCATTACATCCTGTGAAAAATTCATTAAAGAGCAATGGTCCGTTTATTTTCTTATGGAAATATTTTTTTTTTCATTTTCCTACATTTAGATTGCTTAAAAAAAATGAATTAGTCAACCGAAAATGTTTACTTAATCAAATTTAAATTCGGGAAAATAATTTCCTTTTTTAAAAAAAATCGAAAAATCATTTTCCAAAATATGATCAGATATTGATGTTTGAACCAGAAACTCTGTTCTTTGGTATAGCAACCCCAACACTTGTTCCCGAGCCCTTGGCGACGAGGTCAAATTCTTGACTTATCAGTACAAGTGTAATAGGTTTAAGGCTAAATTGACCAAATTGAAAGGTTTAAAACTAAATTAACATAAGTGTAATAGATTTAGAATTTTTTTTGTAATTATTCTAATTGAAAACAATAAGCCTAAATTGGGAAAAACACAACCTCTTTTTTTGGCAAGAATGAAAATACTTTCCTTAAAATCACCAAACATATGAAAACGGATATTTTTTTCCTTAAAAATAATTTTCATGGAAAATATTCTGCTTTTATCATGAAATTTTTTAGTAAAACAAATGCAGTAACGTTTTTTGCACGTCAATTAATTTTTCGTATGATAAATACCAAAAAGTCAGAAAATAATTATCCAAAAACAGCTAACAAACCCTAAGTATCAAAGATTTATTTGTTTAAGATTGCATTTGCATTATACTGTCCTTATATGGACTCACGTATCATTTGAATTTTCAAGGGATGATTTTACTTTGGGAAAATCTCAAATAAGGACCCAAAATGCCATTTTTTTTTCAAAAGAGGACCTGAAGTAATGTTTGTTTCAAAGAATGACCCAAAGTGGTCATTTAGTTTCAAAGAAGGACCTCACTCGCTTGCCGATGAATAAATGCATCTCCGATGCATATTCCGATGGCCTGATTAGGGTATTTTTGTCCAAATTTTTTTTTTCTATTTTTGGTTGCCCTGTTCATCATCTTCTTCATCCCTTGTTCACTTCTTCTTGGCCAGATCAAGAACACCGGACTTGGGGAAAGACCAGCGAGCGCCCACCACTAGTAAGGGCTCGACGCCCATCACTAGCAGCAAGCGAGGGCTTGACGCCCATCTCTGGTAGCGGGCGAGGGCTATTGAGCCCTCGCTGGCCGTGGGGGAGGGGGGCCGTCCAAATCGAGGCCCTACAAGGAGGTCCTCGAGGGAAAAAGGTGTAGCCGGAGAAGTCATCGATCTGGGAGTGGTGGTGGGAGGAAGGGATGAAGAAGGCGACGCGGGCATCCTAGTCGTAGTCCTTGCAAAAGATGAGATTGTCGGTGGAGCGACGGGCGGAGGTAGGGGAGGTCACCCCTCGCAGCCATCAGCGAGTGAAGAAATTAAAGAAGACACGATTTAACGAGGTTCAACAATGTGCCTACGTCCTCAGGTAATCCTCTCTCAAAGTTTTCTTTTTTGTCATATCGCCTTTGAGAGAGGGACTGCCATTTTATTGATGAAGTACAGGAAAGGAAGGCAATGAAAAATAAAGCAATTCCCAAAATTACAGAAATCAAAAAACGAATCTACATAATTTCTTCCCATATCAAAACAAATCTAAATAATTTCTTCCCAAATAGAAGAGCCAGCACCAATCACGCCAACACTCCCCCTCAAGTTGGAGCGAAGATATCATCGAAGGTCAACTTGCTCACTATCTCTTGAAATGGCCCCTTAGGAAGAGCTTTGGTGAACACATCTGCCAATTGTTCTCCACTCCGGATATAAGTTGTCTCAATGGTTTTGTCTTGAACCTTTTTCCGTACGAAATGGCAGTCTACCTCAATGTGTTTAGTCCTTTCATGAAACACAGGGTTTGAGGCGATGTGAGTAGCAGCTTGGTTGTCACAAAATAATTTTGTAGGTAAATCTGAAGGCCTACAACCCAATTCTGAAGTAGCAATCGTAGCCAAACGATTTCACTAGTAGCAGATGCCATTGCTCGATACTCTGCTTCAGCACTTGACCGGGCAACCATAGATTGTTTCTTACTTTTCCATGTGACAATGTTACCTCCTACGAACATACAAAATCCAGAGGTGGACTTTCGGTCATGAGGGCTTCCAGCCCAGTCTGCATCAGTATATCCAATTATTTCTGTGTGACCATTGTTCTTCATCAATAAACATCTCCCTGGTGTGGCCTTTAAGTACCTCAGCAAATAATCAACTAAACACATATGTCCTTGTGTAGGATTTTGCATGAATTGACTTATGAAACTAACGGCATAAGTAATATCAGGTCTAGTAATAGTTAAGTAGATTAGTTTGCCGACAAGACGCTGAAATCGACCCACACCTTGCAAAGGAGAGTCATCTGAAACCATTTTCTTGCTATAGTCCATAAGAACACTAGCTGGTTTTGCACCTATCTTACTAGTCTCCTTCAATAGATCCAAAACATATTTTCGCTGTGAAAGGAACAAGCCTTTGCTAGAATTTGCCACCTCAATACCCAAGAAATATTTCAACTGTCCAAGATCTTTAATATCGAACTCCTGGCGCAATTGAGTTTGAGCGCATCAATCCCTAACTGATTACTCCCAGTGATGACAATATCGTCGACATATACAAGTAATACCACAATACCGTTTTCATCAGCCTTGGTAAACATAGAGGAATTTGCTGCTCCTCGATTATATCCAAACTTAAGAAGAGAGGTGCTAAGTTTTCCATACCAAGCTCGGGGGGATTGTTTGAGTCCATATATAGACTTCCTGAGTCTACACACCATCCCTTCTTCTCTTTGTAAGCGGTGCCCAGGCGGAAGATCCATGTAAACTTCCTCTTCGAGATCACCATGAAGGAATGCATTCTTCACGTCCATTTGAAATAGAGGCCACTCGCAATTGACTACAACCGACATAGGAACCCTAACGGTATTCATTTTTACAATAGGAGCAAAAGTTTCCTTGTAATCAATACCATAAGTCTGGGTGTATCCCTTAGCAACCAACCTAGCTTTGTACCTCTCTACCGAGCCATCACTATTATATTTAACTTTATAAATCCAGCGACACCCAACAGTGCGTTTTCCATCAGGCAAGCGAACTACATCCCAAGTATTATTCCTATCAAGTGCTTGTAGCTCATCTTTCATCGCTTCAACCCATATAGGCCGCTTGATGGCCTCCTCAAAACTATTAGGTTCTATGGTCTCTTCGAGAACAGATAAAAAACCAACAAAACTAGAAGATAACTTCTCATAGCCAATGTGATTCTGGATGGGATACTGTACCGTATGATAAGTGGTGAAATCCCGAAGTCGTGTTGAGGGTCTAGGCACACGGGTAGATCTCCGAACAGGAGCAGGTTCGGAAGCAGTGGGAACCAATTCGGCATTTGTCTGATCCGAAGCCGTCCTTGGTGCGGGCATTGAATAGGAGCTAATTCAACTGTCAACTCATTGTACTCCCCCTGAATCGGACTCCTGGAATGAAAAAACATAGTAGATTCATCAAATGTAACATCACGCGATATATACATCCGCCTAGTGGTTGGATCAAAGCACTTGTATCCTTTTTTTTGTTGATGAATAGCCCATGAACACACACTTCTTAGCACGAGGGTCAAGCTTACCACCGCTTCGAGAGTGCACATAACATACACACCCAAATACTCTTAAATGCAAGATATTAAGTTTGCACCCGTAAAGAATTTCCATAGGCGTCTTGTAACCCAGAACATGACTAGGAAGTCAATTAATAAGATAATAGCTAGTTAAAATAGCATCGCTCCAATAATTCTTCGGCATGCCTCCAGAAAATAATAAAGCTCGAGTCACCTCAAGAAGGTGTCGATTCTTTCGTTCTACCACCCCCATTCTATTGGGGTGTATCTACACATGAAGTTTGATTAATAATGCCCAAGCTGCTCAAATAAGATTGGAAGGTCCGATTGGAATATTCTGTACCATTATCAGTGTGTAAGACCTTTATGCATGTTTTGAATTGATTCTGAATCATGCTACAAAATTCCTGAAAAATAGTGACCACATCACTTTTAGCTTTGAGAAGGTATAGCCAAGTAGCTTGCGATTTGTCATCAATAAAAGAAACAAAATACTTAAAACCATCTCTTGAATCAATTGGAGCACTCCAAACATCCAAATGTACTAGATCAAACACTTCAGAAGCTAAATTAGAGCCTTGAGGAAAAGGTAATCTATGTTGTTTAGCATAATGACAAGAGTCACAAGTATTGCAATTATGAAATAAATTTTTATCAATAGCTTGCAACACACGGTTAGAAGGATGACCCATGCGCATGTGCCAAAGTCTTGAAGCATCCATTGCATTCTTCCTTGCCACCAAGGCATTCATATGATAGTCAAGGACGTAGAGGCCATTTTGTAGCCGTCCTTCACCAATCGTCTTCTTGGTACTGCAATCTTGAAACAACACCTTTGAAGGAGAGAAGATAACATTGCAATTTAATTCTTTAGTGCACTTGCTCACAGAAAGTAAATTAGAAGACAAATCAGGCACAATCAAAACAACAGGTTTTTGTGAGAACAACTTAAGTTGTCCTGCTCCTTGCGTTGGGACCTACATTCCGTTAGCCACAGTAATAGGTGGATATGAGGCACTTGAGGAAACATTAAAAAGTAAATTTGTCGAGCTGCACATGTGATCGGTAGCTCCCGAATCTATGATGAATTGAGTACTAGATTGGGTTAAAAGAGCGGTACCTGATGTCTTAACCATGTTGATTGTATCTAATGAAGGACCCGAAGATCCTGAACCAATCACCCCTTGCCCTTGCATCTAAAGTAGTTGTTGAAATTGTTGTGCCAAGGACTCCAGTTTCGACTGAAACTCTATAGAGTTTCCTGGAACAGCAAGTTTTGCTTCTTGAACCTTATCTTTGTTGGCAAGAAGATGAGGATGAAGTAACCAGCACCTATCTTTGGAGTGACCATCTCTATCACAATGGTCACAATGAAATCAAACGGGCCTTTTATTTTTTCCCTTTGCCAATTTCGCCATAAATTCACCATGTTGGTTGTTCATCACAGCCTTATGAGCTAAACTTTCAGAGATTGGTTTATCAAGACTAGGCGAGACACTCATCACTCGACGTCTCGTCTCTTCTCCTTGAATCAAGCCATAGACTACATCAAACGTAGGCAATTTTGGACTCAATCAGAATTTGTCTTCTCACATCTTCGTACTCAGGCGCAATGCTAGCCAATAACTGGAAGACGCGATCTTGCTCCTCCCGTCGAATATAATCCGCCACATTTTGGGTCGCTGGCCTATACAGACGAAGTTCATCCCACCTTCTCTTCATATTTCCAAGATGGTTGGTGAAAGATTGAGAGGCTTCTCGCTTAGAGTTAGCAATCTCTTGCTGCAATTCGAATACTCGAGATGCATTATGAGCTTGTCCATACATCTTATTCAACGATTCCCACAAGATTAGAGCTGTAGGGGGATATGCAAAAATCTCATACACTTGAGATTCCATAGAGTTAAAAATCCAAGACATAACCAAACTGTCGTTGGCTTGCCATTCATCAAATTTCGCATCCCTCTCAGGAGGCGCTTTTATTTGGCCATTGATATGACCAAGCTTCGATCTGCCCCCAAGGGCCACAGTAATAGCATGAGACCATGGAAGAAAGTTCTTCTCATTAAGCAATATGTTGGTGAGTCACTGACCGATGGCGATGGAGCCGGGTTCGAGATTGGCCGAACTCGAATCAGTCATGATTTGAACAACAACCGTGCATACACCAAGAAGAAGGACACAGATGGATCAAATGCATAAACAAGTACGTACCTGCTCTGATACCATGAAGAAATTAAAGAAGACACGATTTAACGAGGTTCAACAATGTGCTTACGTCCTTGGTAATCCTCTCTCAAAGTTTTCTTTTTTGTCATATCGCCTTTGAGAGAGGGACTGCCATTTTATTGATGAAGTACAAGAAAGGAAGGCAATGAAAAATAAGGCAATTCCCAAAATTACAGAAATCAAAAACGAATCTACATAATTTCTTCCCATATCAAAACAAATCTAAATAATTTCTTCCCAAATAGAAGAGCCAGCACCAATCACGCCAATAGAGGTCACCCCTCGCCGGCCTTGGGCGAGGGCTCGCCCACCTCACCAGCCACTGATAAGGGCCAGTGAGGGCCTGCAAGCTCTTGCCCGCAACCGGCGAAGGCTCAACGGCCCTCGCCGGCCGCAGCCGAGGCCACCCTCGCCAGATTTGGCGAGGGTCGGCCTGCAAGCCCTCTCTCGCGGCCGGCGAGGGCTTAGCGACCCTCGCCCACTGCCAACAATGGGCATCCAGCCCTCACTGACCCTCACCAATGGCTAGCGCTCGTCGGCTCTTTCCAAGTCCGATGTTCTTGAGAAGAAGACGAATAGGGGACGAAGAAGATGATGAACAGTGCAACCATTAACCCAAAAAAATAAATAAATAAAGAACAAGATAATCGAAAAAAAATTTTTAAAAAAAGGACAAAAATATCCCTGATCATGCTACCAAAATATGCATCAGAGATGCATCTGTTCACCGGCTAGCGAATGAGGTCCTTCTTTGAGACTAAATGACCATTTTGGATCCTTATTTGAAACAGACTCCATCCTAGGTCCTCTTTTGAGAAAAGGAAGGCACTTTAGGTCCTTATTTGGGATTTTCCCTTTTACTTTTTAATTTTAGGTCTTGTTTGCTCACGAGGACTGAAAACGATGAGGACTGCACCATCGTTTATTCATGCTATTTGGTAACTTGAATTAAAAGGCAAAGCGAATCCGAATCACATGTGGATTAAAGCAGACTAGTCTTTGCCAGTTGCTCCTTTTGGATCTGTCCCATGCTTGAATTTTTGTAAAAAAGAAATACAGAGATTGCCAGGTGAGACGAACATATTATTTTAAGTTATCATGATCGCGAGCCAAAATTCATTTTCCAAGAAATCTAGACCGCCCAAACAATAAAAAATAGACAACAAGAACGTTTTTCAATATTTGCGCAATTGGTCCAACGTTCTGAATTTTCCGTTTGACAGCCAAAATTCATCTCTTCAAATCTAACCAATACTGTGTAAGTGCTCCGAGTGGACATATGCATAGATAAAAGGTCTAGACTTAATCAACTGATGGGATTTGTGGAGGTGTTTGATAAGATTCTAGTGCGATCATTGCAACTATTCTAAAATTTTAAGTTATTAGATAAAGATATTGTTTATTATTTAAATATTCTAACACTCTCCCTCACACTTAATAGGGCTTGGAAAGAATCAAACTCAATATCTCCGACTCTGATACCATGTGAGATTTTTAATGAAATCACTGTCAACTGTTTTAAAAACTTAAACTATTAAATGAAAACATATTTCATTATTTAAATATTCTAACAGTTTGATAAGATTTTAGATAGTCCAATTTCGATGTCCGTATGCTAATTTATTAAAAAACGACTCATGATTAACCTTTTTCTAATGTGCTTCTTGAGGACTCTTTGTTTAAGTCGATTGGTTCTGAGACATTTCAAACTTCAGGATCAAAGCTTTTTTTTCTTTTTTTCCACCAAACAAGGATCAAACTTAATGCAAGTAAAAGTAATACAGTGATAGAAACCTTAGCAGGCGACGCAAAAGATCAAGTTGCTGATAGATCTGCAAAGGTACGTAAACTAAGTTACTACAAAAGGAAACGAGCATTTTAAGGACAAGGAATAGGCCATCCCGACAGCCACCACAACGGCAGTAAATGTCCTAGTCCTAGATACAACACTTGAACATCGACAACTTACGGGAATTGGACAATCTTTAGAGCACGGTTCTTTACAACTAACGTAAATAGAAGGAGCATTTGATCGACGGTGAAGACAAGATATTGCCCCAAACATCTGAACCATTTCAATCTTTTGTCGAAGGCCATATTGCAATTTCCGAGTACCCATCCTCGGTAGCACATGCTCGGAACATCCCGGTCGTATTAAAGGGCATAGTGACTTCTCCCGTCGCAGAAACTGCGACGAGGCCAACATTGCCCTTCGCAACCCTCTCTTTCACGACGCAGGCAGCTGCTTCTTCCAGGGAGAGTCCTTTGAACTCCATAAGAGCGGCCACATCCCTTGCGACAGTTCCACGTATTATAGCCTCACCTTTGCCCGTAGCAGATACTGCACATAAACTGTTGGCATACGTCCCTGCCCCTATGAGGGGCGTGTCTCCTATCCTTCCAACCATCTTGTTGACTAACCCTCCAGTAGAAGTTGCCGCAGCTAAATTCCCATCACTATCTACAGCGACGCATCCCACAGTACCAATTCGGCTGTCACCATCAGCAGTGGCAGTGTCCTTCTCTTTCTCTTGCATGGGTTGCGTATAATCAATCTGCAGTTATATGACAGAAATGTGAGCACAGAATCAAATTCCAACTAGGGTTATCTAGTGATTCTTGAACCAAAACAAGCAAGAAAAAAACAAGTTCTTCATGGCCCAGCCGAGAACATTCGTGGGGTCACATGCCTCACGCCATTCAGCATATGTTTGGCTTTGTAATCTTCTGGCGTTAAAGGATCTGATACTTTAGTCACCACAAAATGTAAGTGGAGGAAGTCATCTCCCATTATATTTGACCTCTGCAAACGGGAAATAAACTCTTTTGCGCATGTCTCTGAACTTAGTGGTTCTTGAGAATTCGCACTAACCTAAAATTTGGCTGATCATCGGGAAGCAATAGAAAATAAGGCATTTATAAAGGATTGAAGATGTGAAATCCAATTTGCAGTCACAGAATTTCAAATGAGGGAAATACCTGCACTCCGTTTGCTTCTTTGGCCTGTTTTAGCCTTTGAATGTTCTCTGGAGTGATAAAATGAGATGCATCAAGAGTTTCTACACCCTGTCATATTTGAAAAGTCAGCATAGATTAAAACCTCCGCCAAACACAAGATTAGAAGCTAAAGCAACTGTAAACCAAGAAAACTGGAAGGGCAATTCTATCAGAGGTTCGAATGCAGATGCATCGTGCATATGTGTTTACAAAAGTTCAGAATTGGAAAGGAAGCCAAAGAGATGCCGCATTCCCCTGATATCTTTGTAGAAGTGATTTAGCAAGCTAAAACGGCCTGATTGAACTAGAGAGGTTGAATCAATGAGCAATATCTAGAAAAATACAAAAATACAGCCAAGAAAGAAAAGATCTTGCTTTGTCTTCTGACCACCTATCAAGTTCCAAAGACTCCAGAAATGCTAGAGTGTTCACTTAAGAAGAGTGACCTGGTAAGACTTTTGACTCACATGTTCCCTCGCAAATGCTTCTGCCCCATCAAATGCCAGGTATATATGAGGAGTTCGTTCCATGACCAGTCGTGCCAAAGATATGGCGTTGACAACAGTGGTGAGCCCAGAAACAGCTCCACATTTCATCGTGTTTCCATCCATGATGCTAGCCTCCATTTCAACAGTGCCACTGCTGGTTAAGACCGACCCTCTGCCTGCATTGAAGTGAGGGTTGTTTTCCAACTCCCGGACCTGGTTATCCCCGAACACAGCAAGTATACGACCAAATTCTTAGACATGGAATAGGCTCTCATAGACAAACTGTAGCCATGCATCATAGGTAAAATTGAAAGAGCATAGTTCGCGTTTCAAGCAAGTCAAGATTGATGTAACCTGCAGGAAGATGTCTTAAGACTTTCAAAACATCAGCAGGCGTAAACCCAGCAACTTTTGGCTCACCCTCTTTGTTTCTCATTCCAAAATCTGTTTAAACTCCTTCTTTGTGTATTGATGTCTTTGAGCATTAATTTCTAGCAAGACCTGAAATTCTTCTTTAGAAAATTTCCAATCAAGAAAGTGCAAAATACTTTGCACTAGGATGCTCTCGCTATAGTTCCAAGTTTACTGAATGTTATTGAAGAGACGCTAGAGCTCCAGATGAAGCGAGCCATACTTGTGTTCAGAATACCAGATTTAAGATATGTTTGCATAACATAAAACAGAGTGTATTTCATAACACAAAACAGAGTGTAAAAGTAAAATACAAGCATCTTGATCTCGTACTAAAACTAGACAACTCAAAACTGTCCAATTTCATGTACTAAATCTTCTTGCCACTGGAAGGTCTAGTCTCACCTGGAGAGGGAAGAGAGAGAGAGAGGGAGGGAGAGAGAGAGAGACTGAGTGCACACAAGGACACATAGACAACTTCAAAGTTCAGTATGATGATGAGCTGCGGATCCTTCATTTGCCCGGGATTGCTTTGCTAAGAACACCATCATAAACCAGAAAAGAGATACAGAGCAAGAACCAAGAAACCAGATGGGTCATTCGAAATCTACGAGCACAACTCTCCAATCACCTAAAAAAGATGACTTTTTTTCCCTGTTCTGTTCTTTTACCCTGAACTAAAAGAACTCGCTATCCCACCACGAAACACGTAATAAGATCGATGCTTATAGCGCAAATCAATTACCACGAGCTCGACGACGTCCAGGGAGACTTCTTGGACTTGAGAGCGTCGACGCCGAGCTGGAGGCAGTGGCGGAGGCAGGCCTCCCTCGGGAGGCGGCCCTCCGGCGGCAGGGTCAGCGGGACCCCTGCTCCGCCGTGCAACGCTATCGCCCACCCCATTCGCCACCACCAACCACCAACACCACTACCACCACCACCACCACCACCACCACCACACCTCTCCCTCTCGATCTCTCTGCAACGACCGTGCGTGCGCGTCTGTCCACGACCGAGGCCCAACGAGTCACGATCAGCAACTACCTTAAATACTACTCGCTGACACTACCGAACAAAAGGAAAAAAAGAACGAGAACATTATTGACATGTAAAAGAAAAGTTAGAAACGGATTTTGCCCTCGACATGATTGCTTGGTGGCTCCGGTTCGAATGACCATTTTGTCGCAAAGCATCGGGAAACAGTCTGTGACATCACGATCCTTCATTGCAATTGAGAATAAAGGTAGGATTGCATTACGTCCTGTGAAAATTTCGTTAAAGGGCAATGGTCCGTTTATTTCGTGTGAAATTTTTTTTTTTTCATTTTCTAACGTTTCTTAAAAAAACGAATAAGTCAACCGAAAATATTTACTTAAATTTGGGAAAATAATTTCCTTTTTTAAAAAGATCGGAAAATCATTTTTCAAAATATGATCAAATATTGATTTTTGAACCAGAAACTCCGTTCTTCGATATAGTAACCCCAATGCTGGTTCCCAAGCCCTTGGCGATGAGGTCGAATTCTTAACGTATTGGTACAAGTGTAATAGGTTTAACGCTAAATTGCCTAATTGAAAGATTTAAGACTAAAGTGCATAAGTGTAATAGATTTAGAATTTTTTTTGTAATTATTCTAATTGAAAACAATAAGCCTAGATTGGGAAAAAGACAACCTCTTTTTCTGGCAAGAATGAAAACACTTTCCTTAAAATCACCAAACAAATAAAAACGGATATTTTTTTCCTTAAAAATAATTTTCATGGAAAATATTCTACTTTTGTCATGAAATTTTTAGTAAAACAAATGCAGTAACGTTTTTTGCACATCAATTAATTTTTCGTATAATAAATACCGAAAATTCGGAAAATAATTATCCGAAAACAGTTAACGAACCCTAAGTATCAAAGATTTATTTGTTTAAGATTGCATTTGCATTATACTGTCCTTATTTGAACTCACGTATCATTTGAATTTTCAAGGGATGATTTTACTTTCTAATTTTAGGTCTTGTTTCGACCACGAGGACTGAAAACGATGAGGACTGCGCCATCGTTTATTCATGATATTTGGTAACTTGAATTAAAAGGCAAAGCGAATCAAAATCCCGTATGGATTAAAGCAGACTACTCTTTGCCAGTTGCTCCTTTTGGATCTGTCCCATGCTTGAATTTTTGTAAAAAAAGAAATACAGAGATTGCCAGGTGAGAAGAACATATTATTTTAAGTTATCATGATTGCGAGCCAAAATTCATTTTCCAAGAAAGCTAGACCGCCCAAACAATAAAAAAAAAATAGACAACAAGAACGTTTTTCAATATTTGCGCAATTGGTCCAACGTTCTGAATTTTCAGATTGAAAACCGAAATTCATCTGTTCAAATCTCACCAATAATGTGTAAGTGCTTCGAGAGGAGAACATATGCATAGATAAAAGGTCTAGACTTAACCAACTGATGGAATTTGTGGAGGTGTTTAATAAGATTCTGATGCGACCATTGTAACTATTCTAAAATTTTAAGTTGTTAAATGAATGTATCGTTTATTATTAAAATATTCTAACACTCCCCCTCATATTTAATAAGGCTCGAAAAGAATCAAACTCAATACCTATAGCTTTGATATCATATGAGATTTTAGTGAAACCACTGTCAATTGTTTTAAAAACTTAAATAATTAGATGAAAATGGATCTCATTATTTAAATATTCTAACAGTTTGATGAGATTTTAGATGGTCCAATGTCGATGTCCGTACCCTAATTTATTAAGAAGCGACTCATGGTTAAACTTTTCCTGATGTGCTTCTAGAATGGCATAAACAAAGGCTTTGCCGCGCACGCATGTGCAACGTGAGGACTCTTTGTTTAAGTCTTTATGGATGAAAGAGCTCATTTACTAACCTTTTTTTTCATGTCCTTTTTCTCTTGTTCCGATTCGATTGGGAACAAATTCCAATCAGATAGTTAGGTGAGAGAGGGTTGTTTTTCTTTTTTCTTTTTTTTCGCCTTAATGAGTTGTTAACCACAACGTTCATCGGCCCGCTAAAGCCGAAGGACCCAATAACGAGCTCGTGATACGATGCAAGAGATAATGTTTTGAAATCATATCGACAGGCAATGACCACATCGGACGAGCAAGCTATTCTCGGTTCAACTTGTTTCGACCAATTGAACTGGCCTACTCATATCACTAAGAACAGAAAATTGTTAATATGTGGTTTGATGCAACCGGTCGGTATGTCCTTTAATCAAACCAAGGGAAAATTCCAAATAAGAATTGAAGTGTCATCATTTATACATACATATATCTATAAAAGCTCTAAGTGAACCTTATTTCAAATAAAAATTTGAAATATTCTTATTTTTCATATAAATATCTAAAGTGAATCTTGTTTTAAATAAGAATCTGGTCATGTCTGTTTCCAAAAAGCCTAAGTTTCTAGCTGATGAAGCGCATTTTCATCATTTATCTTCTTTGAATTTTTCCCTTCTTTTTTTTCCTTTTTTTCATTATTTTTCTTTCCCCTAGTTTTTTCCCTTTTTATTCGTGATGGCCGATCTCAGGCAATGGCTAAAGAGGACTAAGCAAGGGTTGCCCTCACCAGACCCTTGCCTGATTTGGTGAGGGCCAGCCTCGTCGACCATAAGCGAGGGATGGCCTCACCCAAGGCAAAGGTTGCTAGCCCTAGCCCTCACCACGCCAGATCTAGGGAGGCAACACTTGAAATCCACAAGCCAGGCCGACCCTCGCCAGATCTAGGCAAGGGGGCCTCAGCCAAATCTAGCACTAGATCTGGCAAGGAGCCACATCCAATGAGGGTTGTCCCCTTGCCAGAAAATTTTAAAAAAAAAAAAAAAATTGCATGTGGACAAAAATGTCCTTAACTAGTCGAAATGTTTACCCAACCGGCAACCATTGAGGCTAATCTCTTATTTGAAATTGTAATGGCCATTGCAAGCACCTTATTTGAGATTGGCATGGCCACTTTATACTATTATTTAATACAAGGCCCATTTCAAGCATTTATTTGAGAAAATAAGAGCACTCCAAATCCTTATTTGGAATTCTCCCTCAAATCGGGATGTCTTAATACACTTCAAGATCACGTGTTCAATTCTGCCCTTCCAGCAGGACAGTCCAACCTAGGGATTGAACCGTCACCTCATACACCATTTGTTAAATTTAACACCATGATGCGGTCGAACATGCCACCTCTTCGACCGGTTGACCCGGTTCAACACACGTTTTTGACCGGCTCAACCTCCTAATGGTTCACATAGGAGCAACGGGACCCAGTCGAACTGGTAATAGAACAAGGTTTTATGGGCCGATCCAAGTTCACTATTCCGGACCCGTTTTGGGCCGCCCGATCTCTTCCCTATCAGATTCTTGTGGACCTCTCTCCACTCTCAGGCCCAAATGATCAACTGAATTTTGAATTTGTGCATATCTCTCTCCAGAGAACTTTATTTCTCCATTTAATGGTGACTCAAAAGCTCTTAAGAAAAAACAAAATGTTCCCAATTCCTTTTTATGCATGTATGAGCAGTGTGAAAAATCAACAGTTCGATATACAATATCTAATTAAAGAAAACCCCCCTAGAATTGCAGAAATGACAAGACAATTGAAATTTTGACATTTCAAGATATAGGAATCGCCACTTCGATTTTCACTTTGATATAACATCTCAAGATTAGTCATCCAAAACGGTCTGTAGGTTCACCCGATCACAATGCACGCCATGCACAATGCATAGAAACCTCGCTACATGAGACATTGATTATATACAACGGTCACTGGGGACATTTCATCTTTGCACTGGCACTGCTGTCTTTCCTTTTTCTTGCCTTTTCTCCCACGTAAAATACATAATAAATACGGCCCGAATTCGTGCGGATTTCCTCTCTATCCATTTCCATTATTTCGAAATTCAAAATCTGCGCATTTCTGTCTCCGCCATCATTAATTCCGTCCCCATCATTCTCTCTCTCTTCTCTCTCTCTCTCTCTCTCTCACATCGCCATCGTCATTCAAAGAAATTCTGCCCAGAGATTCTACCGTTCGGCCCGATCCGTGGGATGATGAGAGTCACGAGAGTTGCGAGATCGCATGCAAGCCGGGCTTTCAAATCCCACGTCGTCGCCGTATATGTATATATAATCAGAAGGTTCGTGGTCTGGAGTCGCAGACATTTTCTCTCGTTTTCGAAGGTGGAGAAGAGGGACATGGGTGTTGATCAGAGAGACGAGAGCAGGAGCAGCACGACCGCAAAGAAGAGATCGTGCGATGCCATGGCCAAGATCGGGAGCGACTGTGCGACGGCGACGATGACCAGGAAGACCAATAGGAAGATTCTTCCCGAGGATGAGGACTACATAGAGTTCTGTTTCAGAGAGGACGGCGCGTTCCACGTCATCAAGGATAACCGGGACAAGTCGTCGGCGTCGGCGTCAGCTCGGCTCGATGGCGTGAATTCGACTGCTCCAACTCCAAGGCCCGTCGACCGGAAAGTCGGTTCAGTGCACCTCCCATGTTTGTTCCAAAAGTTTAAGTTTCGATAGACGATGCAAGTCATGTTATATATATTCGCATATGCCGGTGTTATGAACATCGTCATCTGCAACGAACGTACGTTCATTTTTCAATTTCTCTCATTGGGGAAGTTGGCTAATTTTATTGTTATTTTCTCTTGATCTTCTCGAGCGCAGCTCGATCATAGCAAGATCGAAACGGTAAGGAACGAAGTCGTCGAGCATTCTCGGTCTAAAGATGAAGGGAATGGATCGAGAGGCAACGGGCAATGCACAAGCTCGAATAAGAAGGTCGAGTTCATAAACCCTAGAAGCCGGTCAACCCTTGATCTTATAAGCGACGTATTCTCATAGATCATCATAAGATGGGAACCGTACGCGTTATCATGCCACAAGAGCTCACGCATTTTCCCTTCCTCCTTTTAAATGATCTTTACAGGAGAAGAAAGGAGGAGGAAGCCGCGTCGGGAAGGAGACGACGGAGCGGACGGACTCCATCAAATCAGACGGCAGCGGTCGCGGCTCTTTCTCCTTCCCGGCGTAAGCCTCAATCAGACCTAGTTTACGGATCGAATGGCTCGCGAACATTTGCGTGACGGAGTGTTGTTGATCGTGAAATGATGCAGGTTGAGGGTGGAGTGGACGGGAAGTCCGGTGCAAATGCCAAGACCGGCGGCAAAGGAGGGATTGCCGTACTTGAAGAAGCGGAGAGTTCCGCGAGTCCGAGTCCGCTTTCAGTGCTGTAGATTTTGAGAAGTCGGCCGTTCGTGCAATTTATCTTCTTTCCTCTTTAATTTTCCTTTTCCTTTCTTAGCTTTTTCTTTTCTTTTGTTTTCGTTTTCCAATTCGGAATTTAGGAGATTCAAGTGAGCATTAGAAATATTACCCCGGCAAGGGTCACATTGGAATTTCAAGCAAGCTCTATCTCAATGTCTCTCTCACTATCTATAGTATTTCAAAATCAAATGATGTATTTTCATTAATGGTTCTTTTTCTGTGAACATGTGATCTTTACTCCAAGAGTCACTATCTCGAAAATAAGTTACTAACATATGTAAAGGCGATCGGCTCTCGGAGGAATTGATTCCCTACCTAGAACAGGAAACCAACCCTATAGCTTGGAGTTGGGACCGGTCTGTTTTTTGTTTTGTAAGAAATGATTTTATTTATAATACACAAAGGTTGCGCAGTTTCAACTCAAAAACATATGTTGGTCAAGTAAATACATAGTGGTTTCTTCATTTGAAGACAGGTTCGATTATCGATGGGTACAAAAGTTCTTTTCCCCCTAAAAGAGGCTTTAAAATTTGTCAAGAACCAATTTAACACTGGAGTGGGACTAGTTCAACCAATCGAACCGGATTAAGACTTGAAAATGGGCAATCTCGGCCTTTAAAACGGGGAATCAAATCAATGCTCTCTAAAATTGACCAGTGCCCTGAACCAGACCCGGTGCGCCCCCCTCATTAATGGGGCTTTATGGGCTTCATTTCACCCCCATCAAGCAGGTCGGATGCCATTAAGACAAGCTTGAAGCCCAAATGTGAAATGTGAATTGACTGTGAATTCCTGAATTTGCAAGACAAAAGTACTAACGGGAAGGAAGCCGAGAGAGAGAGAGAGAGAGAGAGAGAGAGAGTAAAAAAGAAGGGAAAGAAGACAACTTCAGTCTACACAGTCACAAAACATCACCGGTGTTGATCCCAGAAAATTAATCCTGGCTTGCAATTCTAGTTGACAATATGCACACCACCATTTGAAAGGAGGAGGGCCTCTGCTTTTAGCATCAACGAAACCGGTCCTCCTTTTTCATTTAAGAGGCTTCCTCGACAAAAGGGGGTCGGGGGTTCTCGAAGGGCCCCGTACAATGAAAATCTGTAACAACTGTGCTCAAGGACGACGGACCGATAAGAGCAGGTTGAGTTTCATGAGCTTTTATTAGAACCCAACTGCAGTAAATGGGGGGAAAAGAAAGAACATGTCCACAAGCATATTTGAAGATGTTTCAGCGAATTCGCTGATGATTAGAATAGAAAAGAGCTGGTTATGCTATCCAAATCTTCGCCCAGAAATTTTCCGGTCGCATTTTGAATCACCTAATTTGTTTCATTGCGTACTCCGCAACTTTTTTTTTTTTTTTTTTTGGTGACCAAGGATTCGTCAGAGCCTGCCCTTGTTGGCTTAGGCCAATTTTGGGTCTCACGGGCCTCCACTGTGGAGGCCCAACAGCGACTATACCTAGGGGTGTGCAAAAGAACCGGAACCCACCCGAAATCGGATCGGAATCGCACGGAACCAGTGGTTCTTAAGGGAACCGGTCCGGTTCCCGGTTCCATGGGTGGATCCACCCACCCGGACCGGACCGATTATATTATAATAATATATTAATTTTTAATATTAGAATAAATTTTGAAATTACTAATTAACAAATCTAAATTTTAGGGCTCCATATTCTCTCATGGTTTCCATATTTTAATAAAAATTTAGTAAAGTATGTAAGTTGCCTTTTAACAACTCAACAAATGGCTCATTCAAAGAATACTTTCAGGACTTACATATGACACTATGTTCAAGAATATGTGAAGTACCAGTAGAATTGTTTCTACAAAAAAAATTCAGTAAAGCAAATATTGTAAGAAATTGAGCATTGTTAGAGGATAAAAGAAAAGAGGAACTACATATGACAATTATCCGAATCTTGAACTTAAAGAATATTTTAGATTTCAACTAAAATGATTCAAAAATAGGAAAAAGAACCTATTTCTCTGTTTTCCAATAAAATAAAGAAAAATGGTACCCTTAATTAAGCCAGTTCAATTTAAAGAAAAATATTACTTGACATAAAAAGTACTTACAGCGGGATTTGGAAAACGATATTATTATTGGTGAGACCGGTTCCATGGATCCACCCGGGAACCGGACCGAACCAGCGGTCCGATTCTTGGGTGGATCCATGCAACAACAGGTGATTCTCGGTTCCAATATTTTGGAACCGGTCCTTAGCGAGCAGTTCTCGATTCTAGGCCGAGAACCACTCACCCGGACCATGCACATCCCTAACTATACCTCGGGGGAAACTGGCTAGCAACCCACCGCCAGGGGCCACTGCTTTAATTACTAACAACATAGGATTTCGAACTCTTGACCTCCTTTGCTGGAGGAGAGATCTTAACCAACTGCGTTGTCCATGGGTAAGTAACATTCTCCACAACTTGTTGCTCATCATCTTTCCTTCTGTCAATCGACATCTTGCCCTTCCCCAAACTTTCGGCTTCTGGACAGAATTGGAGGAATCTTTTTCATGAACTACCCCGTGTACTCTGTATTCACATGCTCTTCTGGATTTTTCTATGGTAAGATAGATGACAAACTAGTGCAGCATTTTTTTTCTTTTTTCTTTATTATTATTATTTTTTTTTTTTTCTTGTTAAGTTACATTTCAGGTTCTTCATTATAGCTATTTTCTGTTTCCGCTTTCATCTAAGACAGAATCAACATCTTCGGATTGACTGAGTGGTTTTAATCAGCGGGCCTTTTTACATCTCTATTTGCTCTTTCTTAGGTCATCATGCCAATCAATTTCCGTTCTGGAAAAGATCATGTATCTAGCAAGAGCCTAACTGCTTGAAAGGTCATGCGCTATTTATTGCTATGAGTTCTCATTTCCAACGGGTGACATCTATTCCGAGTGTAAGAGAGACCCTTCTGGTTCATGACAATGGTCTTATCTTTGTTAGTTCACACGAAAAGGCGAGAAAAGAATGAAACTTGGTTATAGAAACGGAAAGGAATGGCATTGGAAGGATCTTGTGCTCTCATGATGATTTAACTAGTGTCAACCAGGTCGAGAACAGCTGCCAAAGAAATTTTCTAGCTGATTTTATGCCCCGGTGTAGTTTCTCTCTATCGTCTTTTCTTTGACATCAACACTTAGGATACGTCGCTTTTTGTTCTTATTCATTCAACATTCGATCTTTGAAAGGTTGCGGCGGGTAGGCTTGGCTTGAGTTCCATTTTGCATCCTCAGTATGAAGCAGGTTGGTACTTTGGCCTATGAATGCTGTTGCAGGATAAGGTTCTGCCTCTGCATTGCCCTTCTGTGCGTTAGCGTGTACTGCACAGCTATATTCGTTTCATCGAAGAAACTCACGAAGCTCAGCTCAACCGATCCACCTGTATATCAATGCAATGCCAATAGAAATCTGCATTATACTGCACTGCAGAACTAGGCAGAACTAGCCTGTTTGCAAGAGACCTTTTCGGGCCTTTCGACCTTGACTCTGTCCGCTATGTGTTTCCTACAGGTTTAGACATAAATCCCAGAACAGACGACTTTGATTCCACCGACCGAGCTCTGGATCAAAAACCCAATCACTAGCTTGTCGACCACAAAGCTCTTACAGGATGAGGAAGTTAAAGGAACAGGGCTACGAGGACATGCATCCCTTCATTCTCGACTTACAAAGTCGAGATTCCGGGGCGCTCTTGCATTGTTCTGTTGGCAATAGACTTGGCGTAAGTAGAAAATTCGATGAGGCGGACAATTTAGTGAAGCATGCTGAAGTTCAAGCTGAAACAAAATGGTGCAAGGAAGTACATTACCAGTCCACCATAGATCTGGATCTCCCAGAGTTAGTCGCATTCTTGCAAGATACAAGCGCTGCTGGTGAACGACATCCTCCTCACGGAAAGTGCAGGGTGCAAGGTTGTGAACTCGACCGTAATGCTATTTCGTGCCTACTTGACTTGGATACGGACAGCGGAAGCCAGGCGACTAGATATGCTTTATGGACGGAAACTTCTGCATCATATGCCGTAAAATTCGAGGCACAGCAAGTGCTCCACAAGGATCGAGTAGAGATACGCAGTCCTGGACAGGCTGCGATGGAGAAGAAAGCAGATGTTCATGTGAAAGACGAGATTCCAGTCAAGTATACTTCACCTGAAATGCCGCCGGTACACGGACATGTAAGAACATGCCGGCTGCTGCATTTTGTTATATACGTCTTCCACTCGACATGTCGATACTTAATAAACATAAACTAGGAAGGATTCCGTGAATAGCGAACAATGTCGCATGCCATCTTATTCGTGGTAATTTAAATGGTATAGTCTGATGTTTACAGATTCCAGGTGAGACATCTGCGGCGCCAATTTCTGCAGCTTCATATGTAACGGCAGCAATCGAGCATGATGTTCCTCCCAACATTAACCAACGACGAGAGTGTCCTGGGAGTTCAGAATTTGCAGATACTTTGGAAGTGGAAAGTAAGCTGATGCTCGGAAGCGCGATGCCGGGAGCCGGAACAAGATCAGGTCAGATACTCGTAAAGAAACAGGTTTGCGGCAATGCCTATTTCTCTGCAGCTAGTTCAGTCACAGCAACTCCCACGGAGTCGGATACGGTACCGTATTTCCGTACTATCTCTCTTCCCTCGAAATCGAATAGCAGTACAACCAGCTCTACGTCCTTTTCATTTCCACTGTAAGCCTGAATACCTCTCCAACTACACATCCTATACGATACCATGAGAATTATCGAAGAGGTTTCACCATCGAGTCTTCTCGTGCGTGAACAGATTGCCTTTCGAATGGAATGGGAGCCCGATAAAGATGGCAAAAGCCAACCAGACAAAATTGCAGGAGCAGCAGAACAGGCCGCGGTGGACACGTTTTGTCTGCTGCAAACAGAAGTACATAAGCCAGTGCGATTCGGATGATGAGATTGCTCATAAGATCATGAAATAGTTGTTGTGTAATAAATAGTTGTTGGCCATTCAAAAGACTGCGACACAAGAGTTTCTATGCATCTGATTACTTTGGTAAAGACATATGAAGCTAATGCCTCAACCAACAGTCGACCGAAACAGATTCTTCTTGTCAAAAGAGGGACTTAGACACGGCATTTGATTAGAGGGACAATAAATTCGTTCGTTCAGCTCAGCCAATGTAAGCCGGCATGGGGTCGCCTATGATCTCTCGAGCCTAGGCCAAGCAGAATCATCTCTACAAGCGAAGTTTAGGCACTCATTGATCACGACTACACACGAAAGCACTGCAGTCCCGTTCCAGAAGTAAAACCAAATCACGATTCCCAGGAACAAGAAAACGAGATTTCACAACACCAACACAAGAATCAGGGGAAAACTGCCAAAATTATTTTCTATAAGAAGATCAAGAACCACTGGAACCGTGAGAGATCTCCCCACCCACCTGGACATTTCAAGAAAACCAGGTGGGGTACTGGCCACATTACAGCACTTCCTCTTCAGGCGTGCCCCCATTCAATTCCATCATCAAGGACACCCCCCTGACCCTCCATTGTCAAACGCGTTAGGTGACGAAAAAGAAGCAAATTTGCCCCCCTCTCCAGAATTAGGCCGGCCCCTAGTAATGGCTAGTCACGATCAACCATGCCCTGGACCACTCCCCCTTGTGGAGGTGGGGGAGAGAGAGAGGCACTGAGGTTAATGCGCTTCACTCCCCGATTAATCGCCCCTTCTTTAGGCCCTCTTGTCAAAGGACGGTGCACGCAAAAACCGAACCGAACACGGGTTAGGTTTTCCTCCCATTAGGCGTGCTTCGCTATAGCATGGGGCCTACGGTCGACCCGTTTATAGAAACCCCACCATTAATGGCGACGGGCCTCCCCGTGCTCGCATGCGTAGGGTGGCCGAGGGCCCCCCCCAAAAAAATTAAATGATGCATTAGACCGTTCCGGATCGAGAGATTGGTTCGTCGCTAAAGAAAGGTATATGGTCAGAATTCGTTAAGCCGATGCGTCACGAAGATGTTGCTATCGTCGAGATGAGATCGAAGTTACGTACCCGAGAACGTATCTAAGTTTAATCGAAATTGGGAAAGACGTGGAAGTCCGATGAGAAAGGTTTTTTTTTTTTTTTTCTGATGAGCAGGCAACGAGGGACGATGTCCAATCCCACACATTCCCCCTTCCCCTCCCCTCCCCTTCCCCTTCCCCCAAAGCGCATGCCCCTCCGCACGTGCCGCCACTCCCCCCGCACGTGGCCGGCCCCACCCAATCGAGCAACCACCCACCTAACATGGTCCCCCCCCACCGCCTGGCCCCTCCACGTCATCCGACCCGTCCCCATCCCCGCTACGCCTTCTGCCCCGGGACCGGTGCGGCCGAGTAGATATTTCGCGTGCCGACCCAGCCCCCTAAAGCCGACGTAGACCACAACCCGCTCCGCCATAGACGCCTCGACTACGTGGCGAATCACGGCATTCGCTCGCCAGCCCACCCGCCGGCCCTGCCATTTCGCGCCCGGAACGAAACGTATTTCGCGAAGCATGAGGAATTTAACCGAGCGGCAAAATCCCACGATCTTCAGAAAAACAAAATTTAAAAAAAAAAAAAAAACGAATTTTCCCATACCTGTCTTGCGATACACGACGCACGCAAAGATCGCTGTTTGGGCACTGAAAACGTTGTGAGGGAGATGGCGGTGGCCGGGGGTGGGGTGGGGTGGGGTTCGGTTCGGGAGCCGAGTCGGGACAAACCGACCACTCCGCCACCCGGCCAATGACGGGCCACCGCGTGTCCCCCACTGCTTAAAGCCCCGTCGCCATCGCCACGTGGAGTCATAATCGCGCGTGCGACTCGTCACTGCCCCACCACACCCCGCCCCCGCTCGCCCCGAGCTGGGCCCCACCCACCCAACCGATTCGTATGCCAACTGCCCTCTTCCCCGCCCAAAATCTGGTCCGTACGATCTCCCCACCCCCCAAAAAAAAAAAAAAAAAAACCAAACCGATCGACGTCGTTATCATCATCGGCTCCGATCGAAACGGCGGCTACGTGGCGCGCTCTCGAGTGAGCATGCAAAGCTTTTAGCAGCAAAAACCACTCTATAATCCCGTCTATTATCGCCACCAATAATTTAGTTTTCTTACATGGAGAAAAAACCGCCTCAAAAATCAAAAATAAAAGAAAAGGAAAAACACGAGAGAAATTAAAAGGGAAAATGCAAACCGGAGGAATGGGCAGGGAAAAGGTTAGCTCGTAGCTGCACCGCACATGAACATCAAGAACAAACCCATGCGAGACTTAAGAATTAAAACCCTTAAAACAAAAATTCGCATCCCAAAAAGAAAAAGGCCCGAGAAACTCGCAAGCAAAAAATTTACAAAAAGTCAATACTGCAAAAATATAAGTCGATATAACGTTCTCCTTCTCTTTTCCCATCTTCTTTTTTTCGGTTTATTTTGTTATATCTTTTTTTTTTTTCCCAAGGCCTTTTCCTCTCATTTTTTCCGTCCGCCTTTTCGGGAGTTTAAGGCAATGAGTGAGAGAGAGAGAGAGAGAGATTTTACGGGAGGTACAGGCCCGTCGGGTCTTGGTCTCCGTCCGTACTCCATTGACTTTGACTCCAGTAAGCATGATCGACGGTGTTGGGGAGATCGAACAGCCCCTGATCGGCGCCCGGCTGCCAGTCCAACGCCCCGAAACCTCCGCCGCCCTGTCTGTTCCCCTGCGACGTCGAGGTGGGCAGGTCCACGAGAACGTTCTGGTCGAGGAACCCGCCGCCGCCGCCGCCCATCTCCGGCATCTTCATCTCGTCGCCGGGGCCGGCGCCGGCGCCGGCGGCGATTTGTTGCCACTGGTTCTGCTGAGCCTGGTGGTCCTGATTCTGCTGCGCCATCACGGCGCTGAACCCGTAGGATAGAGGGCCGTCGCTCGAGGAAGTGATCAGGCTCGTGAAGCTCCCGATGTCGGAGAACAGCCCGAGCCCGCCCTCCGCGGAGCCCGGATGCTCGTAGCCGGAGTCGCTGGGGTTCGCGTTCATGCCCTGAGACATCATCGACTTGTAATCGCTGATGTTCAGCAAGCTTGACTGTTGCGACGCCGAAGACGGCGCGGAGACCGCTTCGGTCGCGACGGCGGTGGTCGTCGCGGTGAGGCTGGAGCTCTCGCTGCTGGAGTGGGAGCTCGTCTTCGGCTCCCTCGGCGGATCCTCCTCCGCCGCGGCCGCAGCAGCCGGCGGGGGCTCCGCCGGCGCAGCGGCGGCGGGCGAGGACTTGGGCTTGGAGGAGCGCTTGGACTTCCGGCAGCCGCCGCCGACGGGGACGTTGCGGAGGACGCCGCCCTTGGTCCAGTACCTCCGGCAGCTCTTGCAGAAGTGGCGGGGCTGGGAGAGGTTGTAGTTGTTGTAGTAGCAGAACTTGGTGTTGAGCGAGTCGCAGCGCGGGCACTTCAGCGCCTGGTGGTTCGGGTGGTGGCCGTGCTGGTGGTGGTGGTGGTGGTGGTGGTGGCCGTGCGGCCGCAGCCTCCGGTCCCCGACGGCGGACGAGGCGGCGGCGGCGGCGGCGGCTCCGAATATCCGGCCCCCTGGGATCGAGTGGATATCTTGCATGTTCTCCTCCTCCTTCCTCGCTTCCTTCCTCCCTTCCTTCCTTCCTTCTTTCCTTCCTTCTTCCTCCTACCTCCTCTTCCTCGAAGACGAGCTACCCGGGATTCGTCGGGGGATCGTCGCGGCGATGCTCGAGAGAGATTTGCAACGGATCACATTTGGTGGGCGCGTGCGGACGCCATCTTCTCTCGCAGTGCGAGGATGATGATGACGACGACGACGGCGACGATGATGATGATTTAGAAAAAGGCCAGCGAGAGCGAGAGCGAGCGGCTTCAGCCTGCGGAAGAGAGAGAGAGAGAGAGGAGCGACAAATATCAGCCCGCATCAGTTCCTATTTTCCTTTATTCATTTACTTTCATTTGGGGGGGGAAGTGAAATGACCAATTTGGCCCTGCACAAATTAAGGTACATGGAGTTACTTATTAGTGACCGGGACATCTCCTGATTTAGCATAGGTAGGGACTGGTCCTTAGGGCGAAATTTAGGCGATGACATAAGTGGTGATTACTTCTTGAATTTATATGTAGAGACCACCCGGGTTCGATGAACAAAGTCTAGAAGGATTGTTCGGAGAAGGAGGACGTATTACCTGATTATCAAATTCTATGTAACGGAAGATGTAATTGGTTCGATTGGAAAAGGAAATCCGATTAAATAGATTAAGAGAAGTCAACTAAAAAAACTTAAATTATTTAGTGGAATGCAATGGTATGCTTATAAGGCATATTACAATCACGTAATTAGTGATGCGAGGCTACACCCGACACTTGTTTCGCTTATGATTGCTTGACTCGACCATATTATGAAATAGACATGGCTCCTATGGTGTAATCGAGCTTTGAACCAATCACGGACAATGAGCATCAATTGGAGTACTAGCACTCGAGATCTTGACATATGCTCAGATGCCAAGTTTAAAAATGTTCTAACTCGAGAGCTAGAGGTATCAAGTGAATGGGCACGACCTGCATATAAGGCACATTATAATCACATCCTTAAGCAACGTAACATTGCACCTAACACAATCATGCATGTACTTTTGGTGGTGATACGACATGCTTTTCATCGATAGAGACGAGATATTTTGTGAAGTGAATGGAATCTTGTGGTTCTAAGCTAAAGACGCATAAAAAACACCAAAAGCTCTCTCCTCGATAGTTTATATGTACACACCACATCATGTCGCCTGATATTTTTTCGGTCGAAAATCTTATTATTTTGTTTTTTATTAAGCATTTCTTAGTGATCTATTGGTAATTACGTAATGTAATCCTATTGCATTGCATACCGATCTAATTTTGGACTTTTATAAATAAAATCAAAAAACTAATTCACCATCTTAGTATCAAATGTTGGGTTTGCTCCTTTTTTTTTCTCTTTTTTCTTAATTTACCCTTTTTTTTCCAAATTAATTAGAACCGTTGCAATTTCAGCAAATTCCCAAAATTACGAAAATCTGTCCAATCGGAGATATTTCTTTCGCAGACCTGCGATGGCGACGTGTGTCCTGACTATAAATAGCGGGTTTCCGTGCGCTAGTGCATGGCCTATTGCCGAGGCAACATTAGGGGAGGTGAAAAATAGCGATTTTTTTTTTTTTTTGGGGTTAAAAAAAAAAAATTGGGATTTTGACATCGCCGACGACGAGGGGGGCGCGATAGGTCCGCGCACGGGGGCGCCATCCGCCCGTCCGTTTTCTGACACGTGGACGGCCGCGAGGCCCCCGTGGCTGCTGTCCACAAACGTCCTGTTGTCGGCTTGTCGGCCACAGTAGTTTTTTTTCAATCTGATATCTCCGGGGAAGTTGTCTGTTGCGACTGGCGGAGGGGCCGCCACGTACCGACCGCCCATTGGCCGACCGTCGAAACTGATTTGTGTTTTTTTTTGGAGGTACACTGTGCCTGTGTCAGTTTACATCCAACCGAATAATGTACGAACCAGTGTTCGCCGAGAAATCTTTTGGTTTATACTGAACAAGAATGTTCAATGATTCAATCCCATAATATATGTACATACATATATGGGAAGATGTAAACAGTTTCTAATTGGTCCAATTTATTAGGCGGTCTTTGATCTTTTAATGTATTCAATATAATTCCTAAATTTTTAATTAATGATCATTAAATTTTTTATATATATTCTAATTAGTCCATAGACAATGTTCAATGTTGTCTCCGATTTTGAATTAATAGAAAGATAATCAAATAGTTTAGGGACCACATTGAATGTAACTAAAAAAATTCAAGAATTACACTAAATAAATTAAAAGTGCAAATGCCACATTACATGCCGAGCTAAAATTCAAAGACCGCATTACATAATTA
Organism: Eucalyptus microcorys; assembly: GCA_014182515.1. Taxonomy (NCBI): domain Eukaryota; kingdom Viridiplantae; phylum Streptophyta; class Magnoliopsida; order Myrtales; family Myrtaceae; genus Eucalyptus; species Eucalyptus microcorys. The sequence continues at coordinate 7,102,024 of CM024563.1, forward strand.
GCTAAAGTTCATAAATTATATTGAATAAATTAAAAATTTACAATCACATTATGCACTAGATCAAAACTCATGGACCATTTATGTCATTTTTTTTTTCTAAAGCATATTTTATTTCTGGTCAAACTCTCACATGTATTTAAAAAAGTGAGTTTCATTTAAGAAATAGTCAAAAAAAAAAATTGTCTTGTTATTGAATCTGTCAATTTGTGGTAAACTCTCACAAGTATATCTAGCGGTTTACTTCTGAAATATCAATGCACAAGTCATACAACAGGATGGATTAGCTTGAGAACATTTGATTTCTCGTGATAATACTTACCGTGGCACGTGTTTCGAATTTTTTTACGAGGGTGCCCTGGGGGAAATTAGAAAATTGGCCTATATACTATTAATATTGTTCGATTTTGGTCGTCATATTTTATCTCGTGATAAATTCAACCGTGAACTAATCTTCCATCATGGTTCGAGCACCGGATATAAAATTATTTTCAAATGTCAGCAGGGCAGGCAGACCGAACACCAGTGCTAGTACAAAAGGATTGGTCCCTGTACTATCGTCCTACTGGGTTTTGGTTCTCATGCTTCACTTTCTAAGAGATCAGATCATTGAACTAATCTCTATTCTTGATTCGCGGGCAATTTGTGTACTTTCCGGTTTAAATGTAAATAAAAATGTTGGCCAAACGCAACCACCCCTCAGGGTGGCGTCGCTGGAGCAAGCGCTCTTCCTCTCGCAAAAGGTCGAGTATTCGAATCCCAGGCGTCGCTGGATGCCTTGCTCGGGGGCACGTGGTGGTAGTTTCCACGTGTCCTCCCTAGGGTTTACCTGTCACTAATGGTGTACGGGGTTCCTTAGGTCACAAAAAATATATATATATTGGCCAAATGCATCCATCCCACAGTGGACATAATCATTCGCGCTCTCAACCCTCATCCGAGAGGGAAGGGTTTGAAACTCTGCGCTCCCATTGCGCGACTTAAGTAGGGTGTCGTGGAAGTGGGTTCCCTACGCTAGTGACCCCCGGGGTTTGCATCGCCGACTACTAGATGTATGGCGGTTCCCGGATTATCAAAAAAAAAAAAATTGTTGGCCATACGCTTTAGCTTAACACTTGGCATCCACGTGTTATGATGAGTGCAAAACTGATGGCCTACTAAATATCAAAACGAATCATTATTCTTGAAATATTTAAATAATAAATCGCGTATTAATCTAACCATTTAAATTTTTAAAGTAGTTTACAACAATTTTACAAAATCTTATGTGATATTAGAATAAGGAGTCATAAGTTCAAATATTTCCAAACTCTTATTTGACTCCTTAGTCCTTAATTGCATTATGCGAAATTAGGGAGTCTGAGTTTTAAAATATTGAAATAATATATAACGCCTCAATCCAGCAACGATGTTGTTTGTTCGTCTCTAACACTTAGTCATCAAATTCTATCTCCATTTTGGAGGTGATACAAAATTTACCTTGAAATCAAGATTGGAAATTAGGGACATTCACAAAATAAAGTACAAGGACCAAAATCAAATATAAGCTATAGGTACGATGACCATTCTGGCAAATTCTCCCCAGCTTTTTTTAATTGTCATGCCTACGTGTTCCTCTCTAAAGCTCCGTTAGCATATTCCATCCACTTTGGGATGGAAGCATGCGAAATCATAACCAGAGGTTAGCTTAGGAACCAAGTCCATCACAGGATCAAATGTGATGACCAAAACCCAATAAGGGCAATAATACGAGGTCTATTTGAAAAAATTTTCCCCTTTCTTTCTTTATCTCCTTACAAAGTTTTTAGAAAAAGCATCCTTCTAGGAGATATCATCACGCATTTCCTTGTCTCTATTTCGCCTCTGCATTAAAGAACTTTAATACATATGAGATCCATTTTCTAAGGTTCTGTTTGTTTCGCAAAAGATAAATAATTTGGAAAACATATTCCTATAAAGGATCGCAAAAGAAAAAATGGAGCCATCCGATAAACATTTTTCAAATAATTACTCAAAGAAAAACATACCCATCGTTCACAAAACATTTTTCACCGATAAACTATTTCAAGCGAAACAAATGATCATTTATAAGAATATGTTCATCAAATCGTTTGTTTTCCACAAAAGAAAAAACGGAGCCATCCGACGGGAGAGAAATTTATCGAATCAATACGGTTCATAAACCGATAAGAACTAATTGCTGTGGTATGCCCCATTAGACAGAGCTTGCTAGATCCGGATGGAACAACAATCGATACGTCAATAGTAGCATCCAACAACATTAATACAACGACATGACTCGGGAGCACTAACACGAGCAAGACAAGAGAAACGATTTACACCAATCTTCTCGGCGCCTTATGGAGTCCGATCGATCGGTTTGGATACGTTCAAAAGGCGACGGTACACCCACCACTAAGGATGGACTTCAATCGGTCGCTGATGGTTAGAATTTATGTTTCGTATTTTGCCTTCCAGCTTCTTTATATACCGACACCCCAAAAAAATTAAATAAAAATGAGAAAACAGAGGAATTTTCCGAACTTGGGTAATTTACCCTATTACGTAAGGATCTTAGGATGTAGCAAGTTTTCATCTATGTTAAGTTGTTGCTCCGTCTTTGACCAAAAAACAAAAAGTTGTTGTTCGGTCGATGTTTCGGCCTCATACGTTATGCATACCTAACAATTAATCTGGTCAATCGCTTGAACCAGACATTCTCATTCATCAAATAAAAGACCGATGGCATGGATGCAAAAGGAATGCAAAACGCCATTCTCCGATATTGAATACTTGATACCCTTGGTCCACTACGATGGTGGAAGAAAACATTGCTAGTACGAACATGGATGAGACACTATGAGTTTAGGTTGGGCATTCTCAAAACCATTGCCATTCAAAAAAACAAAGTTTAATGAGCAAAGATTTAACACTTGTGAGAGTGAAATCGCTGTGAAGCTCATCCAATCTCCCTTTAAATTGGATTTGTACACTAATGAAACCCAAGGGAAGTGAAAACCCAAAATCATACATGCAAAATCCTCGAATCTAGACTAGATTGGAATAGAATAGAAATCTCCTTAAAACAAGAGAGATAAGTTTCTAAATCTAGACTAGGTCAGAAGAGAAAAACTCCATAAAATGGGAGGAAAGCAAGAAAAAGAGAATAGATAACCAAATCAGCTAAAGAAAAAGGAAAAATGAAGGGGAGGGAGAGAAGAAAGCTGCGTGAAAATGAGAGAGAGAGAGGAGAAAATCCTAAGGGAGAAAGAGAGACAACCATACTCAAAATAGTGTCCATCTCGTTAGACATATGTTTTATTTTTCCTCTAAAAATCTTATTAAGACATAAATAAAGAGAGAGTGCCAAGTTTGGATGCTTGTAATCCGTGCGATACCATGTTCGATGCACTGTTCTTCCTAAAAGTTTGAGTAATTATGAAATATGTCAACGGTGTATTTCTAGTATATTTCTAGACGAATCTGAAGACTCGATATCAAGAATCTGACATAGGATGCACTCGACCCGACGACTTGGGCGCACACGTATTCGAGATCGACACGTGCTCGACACATCGGTACACTAAAGTAGGTGCAAATGGGTGTGTGTCCGATAAATGTTGGTTCCAAAGTCCAAACCCCACTCAAGAGGCCAATCCACATCCCAATATCTCATCCAAGCACGCTTGGACAAGAGAGCTCACAAGGACCCCTCCATTTCTCTTCGGGCATTATCGAATGTGACGAAACAGTGCGTACGCTTGTGGCCATTTCAATGTCAATCTCACCTGTTCGATTCGACCCAACGTCAATCACTCCAAACAGATCCCTCCACCATCATCCCCCATCCCCCCAAAGGATCCGGACGATCCGGGCATTTCGTCACAAGCCGCACCTACTGTTCTCGGTGATGATTCATTCGTGTCGGTTTCGAAAGTTTGGATCGCAATGTCACATACACCCCACTCGGTTCCCTCCGTCAAGTTGTATCAGCTTCGATCCAGTACATTCCGTGACATCATGAAATTTGGTCATATTTCGAAATATATGAAATGGTTATCTTGTCGATGCGCTTATAGTTACTTTACTCTGAACTGATCACTTACAAGTTAACCAATTTATTAGGTGATGCCATAAAGGTTTAAAACGCGAAAGATTAGAGATTCATTCGTGTCGATTTCGAAAGTTTGGATCGCAATGTCACAAACACCCCACTCGGTTCCCTTCGTCAAGTTGTATCAGCTTCGATCCAGTACGTTTCGTGACATTCTGAAATTTGGCCATATTTCGAAATATATGAAATGGTTATCTTGTCGATGCGCTTATAGTTACTTTACTCTGAACTAATCACTTACAAGTTAACCAATTTATTAGGTGAGGCCGTAAAGGTTTAAAACGCGAAAGATTATAGAATTCGATAAAAAAATCGACTGATCAACCATAAGGATCGACAAGAGCAATACTACACTGTTATAAGTCGATTAGCGAACGGATATAAATTGATTCAAGGGAAATACGTAGTCGGTTCGTGGGTGATTTTACACGATTACGATATTCACGTCGAATGATTATAAACCGATTTTCTATTGATATTCTATTTAGGGTATCTAATTAAACTCTCGCGATTACATGACAACCGAAAGTTGTTTGCGATTCGAAAAGACACAGATATGGATCAAAATTATTGATTACGGCTCAATCGCGCGAGGATCTCTAAAAGCTACCCGATAAATTATGTTATATTAAAGTCGCGTTTAATCGATTTTTAACCACGAAATTTAATTTGATTTCGGATATTGAACTTTCGAGAGTTTCGGGATTTAATTTTTGGACGTCAACTCATCATCCGTAAAATTATCGGCATGTCCGAAATTTTCAAAAAATGAATTATTGGACAAAAATTAAAATTCGGAGCAAGAGACAAAATTGAAATTTTGAACAAAAAAGATTGTTTTTATGAAATTAAAAATAAAAGGAAATTGAGGGGACAAATTTCTTGGTTGAGAGGAAATTATGGAAAGTGGATGGAAGGAAAAATCATGAAAATTTTAAAGAAATCTAAAGATATTTTTTTTTTCTTTTTTTTTTTCTCTCTTTTTCCCCCTCCTCTCTCACGTCCATCCCCTCCCCCCTTCTGCCAAACCCACTCACTCCCCTTTCTCTCTCTCTTCACCATCTTCTTCTTCTTCGTTTCTTCATCTTCATTTTCCTTGTATCATCATCTCAAATTTCCACTGCCATTTTCACTCGCCCATCTCTGCCACCACACCACGCCACCATCACCACCACCGGCACCCTTGACACCATTGACGTAGCCCCACGCTGCCATTCGCTCGATCCACCCAAGCTCGAGCCGTGAGCTTGAGCCGCCGCCGCCATAGTCAAGTCTCCATTCGAGCCGCAAGTGTCACGTTCTCGATGCCGTCATGCCGCCGTCGCCGCGAACTCGTCGTCGCCAAAAACCCATGAATTAAGCTCCTAATAGTGGATTATGGTGTTAATTACGTTTAGGGGTAAATTAGTTTAATATTAATGACGGTTAGTATTAGTTAATTTTAGTTTAGCCTTAATTATGATTAAGGATGTTTTAGATTAAATTTAAGTGGGATTAGTTTAATTGATTAAGATTAGATTAATTAATCATGATTTATTTATTTAATTAATCGTAATTATTTTAGTTAACGTCAATTATTTTTTGATTAATTATAGTTAAGCTAATTAATCAAATTTAGTTTAATTAATGGTAATTAACCTAATTAATCGCTATTTAGCTTAGTTAATCACGATTAGTGTACTTAATGATGGATTAACCGTTAAGTATAATTTTATACTCGTTTTTCTAGATGAGATTATGCGTAATTTGGTTGTTTGCACGTGTGATGCTAAGCTATTGATTGCTCAATCATAGATTTTTATTTACTATTTTCAAATGAGGTTTTATGGGCAAGAAAATAGGAAAATATGAGGCTTCGGGTTTGGAGGCCGAATTTTAAGTACTAAATAAAACTACGGAGTTTTAAAATGAAAGTGTGTAAAGTTTGACGGGTCAATTTCAAATACATGACCACGTACAAATATTTTACTATGATTTTTAAAGGTGAAAAAAAATTGCCAAAGTTAATTATTTGAAAACTAACTCTTTTGTTTTGAGTTAATTAATGGCAATAAGAATTGGTTTGATTGTTAGTGTGCTTGAATGGTCATTTAATCGAACCCGCCACTCAACGAGAGTTTGGGGGCGATGCTCGATTTTTATCGGATGCCTAGTGGGAGTTCAGATGCCAAGTCATAGTTGAGGTCGAACTGATACTCCTTTATGGAATGCCATCTAGATGGGGGTTCTAAACAATGTCGTGCCCAATAGGGTGGGACGATCTCCGGTCATGCCAGAAGACCACCGACTCTTGTGTTGGCCGTGGCCCAATGGGTTGTAATAATTGGAATGTGTTGGTAATGTGCATGGAATTTTAGAATGTGTTTTGATTATTATTTATGCATGTTGCACCATTATTGCCATGTGAAATGTGCTGATATACCAAGGTGAGGTAAGTTTGTATGTGGTGCATGTTTAAGCTGTCTCAGAAACGAATTTGCGTCCTAATTGAGGTTTAGGTTGTTAACTCGCTGAGATTTATATTTCACCCCATTATTGTTAATTATTTTCAAGTCCATAGTATTAAGAACTGTAATGTGCAGTTTGGGCTCTCGATGGACCAAGACGCGGGCGTGCCTGGTGTTACTTTTGGTTGGCCTCATCGTTAGTGAAGTTTAAGCTAACCCCGGCCCTCTGACCCTTTTTGCCTATTGGTCATTAGGAAATTGTTTTTTGAGGTTGACTTGTAAATATCAAACTTCTTGAGATTAATAAGTGGATAAATAAATGTGTCGCTTTTTGAAAATCGTCTGTTGTGTTTTATTATCCTTATTTTGTTGATTGACTTGGGTGTTTATATTTAAGTCGCTTCCGCTTGCGTTTAATCAAAAGATAAAAAGAATGGATCGGTGACGAGTCCTAAGACGTTGCATTTTTAATCGACCGTCGATGGATGTTTGCACGTTCGTGGTTTGGGGCATGATACGTTCTAACATCCAAACCATGCCCTAGACACCTGGAATGCTCTTAGGGAATGCACCTCGCGCTCCATCTATATCGTGGAACTACAACCGGGTTCCGAAGTAACGAAAGGAACGATGGACTAGCAAAACGAAGGCGGGGACGCATTGCATGAAAAACCGAGGCCAGTCCTCATCGCTTCGACCGTGCGAGGTGGTTGCTGTTCGAGAACGGCGCAGGTAAAAGTACGAGGACCCGAGAATCTGTCTGTACCCTTTTTGTTCTCTCGAAGTCGAAGTGGGTCAAACTCCCCATCCCCAGCACGCGCGAGAGGAATGCACTGCACATGGGATGGTGCAGATCCGGGGGGGGGAAGGGAACCGGACCCCATGCGAAACAACGAGAAGGTCTCTTCTTCTGCTATTCCGTCAACATCTCTCTCTCTATCTGTGCGTGCCTGCCTTGATAGGATTGATATCCCTCGCTAGATTTCCAAATGTAGATGGGAAGTCTTGCATGGTATCCCCCTTGCATCGGGTATCCTTTTTCTCTCTAGATCTTTTCCCGCCCCCTAAACGGGGCACCTTTCACCATCTCTAGAGATTGCAAAAGATATCAATCAAACACGTCCTCTCTCTCTCAGGGTCATTGTCCTAGGACACTGACCAATGGACTCAGGCCAGATGGGCCCAGTCGGTTGGCTAGGAGACACCCTTCTTGGGTGTGGCCCCCCCACCAAATCTGGCCCCACCCCTCTCCACCCTAAATTGAATCTGCTAGCCCTTCTAAGGGCGGAAATAATTGAAGTACCCGCGCGCAGGGGCACGGCACGACCCACCCTACACGGCCCGGCGTTGGCTCCGCAGATGGATGGTGAGATTCTAGGGTTGGTCTTTAGAGCTATCATTCGAAACCTTAGCTTACCTCCCCGAGTGCTAGCCTACCCACCATCCCTAAATTGTGCTACACAATTTGTCTTATGGGTAATTTTCTTAATTTGATCCCTACCATTTCGATGAAATGGATTCTTGGAAATTTGCATATTTCTCAACGCAATTTCCCTTTCTTATCTTGAACCAAATGCGGTGCTCATGGACCCTTGGGGCATTACGTAGATCTCAATCGGGTCAGTGCTCATAGGGATGACTTTAGAGATTGAAATGTGTAGATCAAGTTAAAAATATATATTGACTTTGTTTAGAAGGGTTTATTGTCCTAAATAGCTCAATAGTCCTAAATGACATGACGTGACACCTAAGTAGTGCAGATGGAATCTGTGAGAAAGTTGAATGAACCCAACTCTTCTCCAACGATTATACAAGTGCTAAGCCTAATTGTGCCCATAAATATGATCCCATTGTTGATAATCTAGGCATAGCTTTTTGTTGTGTTATTGAGAAAATGATTCCGACTTTCGTAACATTTCACTCATCAAAATATGTTGAGTGGATTCTGCGAGGTTCTCATTGCCAACAGACTAACAATTCGTGATCTTAACTCGCAAGAAGAAAAGGGAAGTGACCTGCATTCAAATTTCATTATGTGATGTCGAGATCATGTAAGCATGATGATAAGAACCACGCGGTATAACGTTTCGCATGCCAACTCGAAATTTCCATACCTTACGTATTATACTTTATAATATTTAACAAGAAAAGTATTGGAAAGTTCAACCCCACATAATCTTCGAAGCACACGGAACCTTGAGGCTGCCGATCTCTTTTACAACATTAGGTTCGGCTTATCGGGAGAATGTCCAGTGGCCGTGGTCCCCTCGAATTAGGTAGAATATATAAAAACATGTACTTTTGCGGTATTATAATGTGATATGACGGTGGATCGAATAAACAAGTCATTAAAAAATAATACTTTAGTGTAGAATTTTCAATTAATGCGACGGTCCCTTAGTCCAGCCAAATGCCGTTCAATTTTCACCGGAGGAAGGCAAGGTTCGATAGGTCGAGTCGTGACTTGTGAGCTTTTGGAATTGAATGCTGTTTGGGTCCCCCCTTCCAGTTCATCTCTTGTCCTCTTCACAAAGGAACTGCATAACCAAGTCCAAACGACTCGTTTCTTTTGTTTAATTTAATCAACATTTTCCAGATTTAATTTTTGTTATCCCGGTGACATATCTATTCGAAACCAATACCCCTTTGACGTGTGTACCTTAGACTAATTTTCATCTCAGAAATGAAATCTGTATCGATCCTCCGACCCAAATCTATCATCCTTTAGCATTCCGTCTAGTCTCCTATTAAAACGCGTGCATGTCAACATATGTAGTAGATGATCACGAGGCAATCCAATACGGAAAATGACATTATCCAATGCAAAAAATCCACGTGTTGATACATGCATTTTAATGGAGGGTGGATTTGGATTAGGGACATCAAGTAACGATTATTTGTGAGTTGTGAATTAGCTTAGTGTGAATGCATCAATGGAATATTGTTAGAATTTGTAGAACTACTGCCAACTATTCTAAAAATTTAAGCTAAGTTTCTCCTTCGACATGGAGAATAACATTATCTTTCACGTATAGGTTGGATTTTAGCCTAAGCCTAAAGCGTGGAAATTTTATAATTGGACTGGTAAATTAGGGTTTTGAAAAGATTTAAATTCAAAATATCTTATTTTGATATCATGTGAAAATTTATAGGATCGCTATAAATTGTTTTAAAAGTTTAAATGTATTGTGTAATATTTGATTACTCTAATAAATATTGATTTGAAATTTTTTGTGAGCAAAAATATTGATTTAAAATTTTTAATGACATTAATCCTTTTTACGCGTCGGAAAAGGACCTATGGTAAAGGGAAATGTCAAAATAAAAGGTTGAAATTGTGAGATATAATATATATATATATATATATATATATGTATATGTATATGTTGTAGGGAGAGAGAGATTGAGAGGGAGTGAGATTGAGGACAAGGGACACTGACAACGAAATGACACGAGGCTAGGCGAGTCGAGTCAATCGGCCCTTGTCCTTGTCTGAGACGTTGGTCCCTCCTCTAAAGCCACGCGACAACAACACATGCAAATCGACACATCTTCCTTTGTTGTTTCCTTCTCCCCATTCTCCCCTCCGTCTCTGCTATCATTCTTATTCCTCTAAACAAAGATTTAACTTTATTTGACGTTAGTGGTGGGATGAAACCCTAGGCCAAGATCTCGTAGTCACATCTCCTTGATCTCTCTCTCTCTCTCATAATAATTTTTCCTACTTATTTCCCTTTTCTAGCATGTCAATTCGCTTGAATATAAAAACCAATTTATCATCAACTATCAATGATTCTATAACCATATTAAAAAGTCCAACTTAAAAAATTATGTTAATAAATAGAGAGATTATTTGAATAGAAAGAGCATAAATGACCTGTTACGAAGTAATATGAAACAAATTATTTCAATATGTTCACTGCTTAGTGAGCGAGTTGTAATTTGGGCGGCAATGTGGGGGTTGTCTTAACTTTTTGTGAGGCTCCCCCACCCCCCCAGAACATTTTTGGGATTCATCTCATGATCTCTTTCGTATTAAGCTACGCCTTTATAAGTAGCAAACAACAGCAACTATTGATCGATAGTTAACCCAGAAGAATCAATGTATTCATTAGTGAATAGATCTGTCTCTAGGATGTTGTGCTTGGGTATTGCATATGTTATTGTACGATCTTATATATTTGGGTAAACATGGTGATGAAAGGCCAATTCGAAGTATAGGATGGTGTCTTGTCTATGTTTTCTCTTATGGGGCTACTAGCGTCACGGTTCGCTAAAAGAGAGGCCTAGGATGCAACCTGACCTCGAGGCCTTCAGGCCATTGGCAATGCTCCTTAAGATTTCATGATTGACAATGATCTCTAGGCTAAGATCTTATGAACATAAAGAACATATAGGATGTGAAACAAATTAATTCAACATGTTTATTGCTTACCGATTGAGTTGTAATTTGGGCAACGATATGGGGGTTGTCTTGACTTTTCGTGAGGCTCCCCAACTTGGAACATTTTGGGGATTCTTCCAATGAACCCTTTCGTACCAAACAATGCCTATATAGGTGGCAAACAACAACGACTATTGATCAAATTTGCATGTGACTTAATAGTTAAACCTAGAAGAATCAATGTACTCAAATAATGAATAGATCTATTTCTAGGATGATGTGCTTTGGTGTTGTATATGTTATCGTACGATCTTAGATATTTGGGTAAACATGGTGATAGAGGGCTGATTCGAAGTATAGGATGGTTTTTCATCAATGTTTCTCTTATAGGGCTGCTAGCTTCTCGATCAGCTGAAAGAGGGGCCTAAGATGCAACCTAATCTTGAGGCCTTCAGGTCATTAGCAATGCTTCTCAAGATTTCATGACCGACAGTGCAACCATATGGGATTAGTCGGGTGAGCGAGGATCGGACAACAACATGATCTGGACGTGGTCCCAATTTGATCCTCCGCATCCCACTAACTGCAAAGTAGCTTCATATTCGTGGCTGTCCCTTCAGACTTCAACTCGGGATATAAGAGAATTACACATTCTACTTCGCCATGAACTAGATCAAAATCATTTCCAAAGAGTATAAAAAGTGATCTTGTTTTTTTCATCGGCCTGGTAAAGACCAGGCTTCTTCATCCAAAAGATGTGGTCTTGGATGGATACTTCATTTTTTGCACCGATCGTGGATTCTAGCTAACTTCCATTCGAACATCCTTTCCACGCAGACGTGAGTGACCATGCGCCACAACAGTTCCCCCATCCATAATTATTTACGCACTGTCAAGTGGCTTCCTACGTTGGATTCTCGAACAGTACAAAGAAAAAGACAGCCGAATCCTGGAACTGTGCAAGGGAACTGATGCAAAAGGAACAGACGACGAATTGAATGAATTATTTTATCGAGATCTGATTAGATTCCAATGGGCCTTTCTGAAGATCGTGCGAGGAGTGGACGACCGCACAGTGGCCAACCAGAGCAGGGAATCATCGACGACGGGTCAGGATCAAGGTCGGTCAGACGAGCACGAGGCGTTTTGCTAGTAGAGGTCGAATTGAAGCCGTGAATGATTACAACAACAGGAGGGGTTTCTTCTGGTTCTCGTGCGTGCGGTGGTTTGGCCATTTTGCTTCGTGGAAGTGGATTTGGGACGATCGCGCATGCGATTGCTGGTGGGATGGAAGTTGAACTGATCCCATGATTTGAGCGCCCTTTGTGCTCGGACCGACTCGTGTTGTGTTGGTACTCAAGTCAACTCTCGTGCTCGAATTTGTCGTGTCGGGCTATGGTCCACACTCACCATTGATAGGATGACAAGGGAGTCCGGCAGGCTGCCCTGGCGAGAGTCGCGGGGCACACCCCCAAGACGCCAAAGGGTTTTGTATAGTTTGAACCTATATTGTTAGTGGATTTAGACTCATGAATAACTACTTAGTATAAAATGTGTCAATGGGTTAGGTCAGGTTTCTTTAGTCCCCAACCCAACCTGGATCATAAGAGTCGTGTTTTCTTTAAACCAACCCGACCCAAAATGCATAGGACTTGTAAAGAAAACCTAGGTTGAGTAGTGTTAGGTTTTCTTAATACCCCTATTGGGTATTATATTCTCTTCCTCTCAGGTACACGTAACTTTAATTTAAGAATGGACCAGAACAAAATCTCGTCTCAAATTTTCTTTCTCGCTATTAATTGTGTGCTGAATCGTAACAGAAGCATCCATCAGTATTACCCCTTGGAGTGCATGCGAGGCTTTGTGAGCACCGGCTTAATCCATCCAACCATCGTCTCGTTTTTTTTTTTTTTTCCTTTTTCCTCCCGATTCGGGATTAAACCCAAAAGAATAATAGTTTAATGGGTTGGGGAACGAAGATCGTGGATCGTCCAGGTTCTTCGTTCAGGTAAACATCGTTTTCGTGGTCGAATAATTTGTTTGCACAATCGAAGGACGGGTTTTAATGATGATGATCTTCGATGTCATCGCACGAGCGTGGGGCACGAAATGGATGATGGCTCTCGTATTCAAAGATCATCAATGGGCACACATGCAGGGGATCGATCGGGTCTCGTGCGGATGGAGGGCCTGCCACATGGGTAGAGTCACGTTCCTGGCCCGACCCATCATTAAGCAGCTAATTGATAAGTTTGGTCGGCTGGTTAGTGGCTAGCTAGTTAGTTAGCAATTAGTACCAGATAGAGACAGTAATCAAGAGTGGCAACCGGTTGCAATTGAGCAGAGTAGGTGTCGGACAAAGAGGATGAATTGGTGATCGAGTTCCCTAGGTAGATGAGGCTATGTCTTGGGCATGAATGAGCCACTCAATGATAGACCTGTGCAATAGGTGGGTCAAGTCGATTTTGAGTCGAGTCACAAATATTTCGACTCAAATTGGTTCATCTAACCCGTTCATAATCCATTTATTGTAATACAAATTTCTCAACCTATACCTAACCTATGCCCACTCGACCAATTAAACCAAATCTAGAAAAGCTTGTTTCCTATGATTTTTTTTTAAAATTGTATTGCTAAACACTTTAATGCAATACAAATTGAGTGGACAATTTTTATAACCTTTTTTTAAGGGTTCGTTTGTTTCTTGAAAAATGTTTTCTAGGAAAATATTTTCTAGGAACATAATAATATTTTCTAGTATTTACCTAAAATCTAAAAATAAATTAGAAAATATTTTCTGCCGTTTGGCATCGGAAATCTAATTTGATTTTCCTCCGTGTACTCCTTTTAATTTTTTATTTTTCCTTCTTCTTGGGCTATCATCAGCCGGCAACTAGCCAGGTGAGCTTGAGCCCCTCTAGCGCTAGACGTTGGTGAGCTCGAGCTTCACTAGCCTCTAGTGAGCTTGTCTCTTGCTTGGTCAGCCGTAGGCCGTGTGGTAAGGAACATGGAAGAAGGAAGAAGAAAGAAAAAGTAAAAAAAAATAATTAATTAATTATAATTTCAATTTTTTTAAAATAATTTTATATGGCTGAAGAGGGAGAGAGTGTGTGAGAGGCTAGTGAGTTGGGAATGGATTCTAAACTTAACCCATTTAAACCCATTTATTTTAGCCTTAAATTTAAAACATCTTTAAAGTAGGCTCTTCAAAATTGAAGTGACCCATAAATAGGTTTAAGACCTATTTTAACAAGTTTGTAACCTGCTTGACTTGAGGTTGCTTTGGTAAAGAATAGATTTATGGAGCATGTGCATGAACGGCACGCATGACATTGATCATTAGGGTCTTGGTGTACTAGTTAGTAGCAAGCGGATACCCAAACCTTGTGTGCTTGACTCGAGCTCAACCCGGTTCGTTCATCTCTAAGAGCTCGCACTCCCGAATATTCTACTAATGCTTCTCATATTTGTGTTGGCATTGTAAAAGAAATTGACTTTGATGTACGATACTTAAAATTTAATAAGAATCGATGTCATTGACCGTACATCGACTATGATTTTGAATATAATATTGAAGTCGGTTTGTCTGATGGAAAACCATTTTCAAAAAATTGTTTTCGGACCTTTCGATGCTCAAATGACGGAAAATCTACTTGATCAATGGAAAACACTTTTCATGGATTGAAAACAAAAAAATTAGATTGCGGAAAATGGCCTCCGCATTTGACAATGTTGGGAATAACGGATCCCCGAAAACCGGATTCGACACTAAATCGAACCCCTAAATCAATGCGGAAGACGAAGCCCGGGAACAACAAGTATCACCGATCCTAAAGCACACCACGGATTCGAGCGTATCTTGTTAGCCACAGATTAGACACCGACGCCGATTGAGGAAGAGAAATTTGGTCCTGTTCGATCCGGTGAAGCAAATTCGCCTTCGCGCTTCACTGTTTGGGAGAGAAAGCGAGAGAGAGAAAGAAAAAGAAAAAAGATGCGTACGTACGTTTTCTGTTTTTCCAATAGGTACGTTCTCTCTCTCTCCTCCTCCTTTTATATGTCCCTCCATCCACGGGCCGTATTCCCGTGGGCCAGGCTTTTGGGCCCAACTTGGGCGGACGGGCCTTAAGCCCATCTCTAATAAAACCATCATCTCCCACTCGCACATGGTGGGCCAAACAGGATTCTCTTTACCTCTCTTCAACATTCATACGGTGAATAATCCGTGCGACCAAAGATACTTTGAGAGCTCGTTGCTATACATCCGTTAGGAATATATAGCAGCTCATAATGGGCGTCACGCTTTGAGTAGATTTAGTATGCAGTACCTAGATCGATCGATCACATTTTATATCTCTTTTGATCTCTTTTAAACATGATATATATATTGTATTCACAATTATAATTATCCCAAAGACAGTCATAATTGGTCGACCGGTGAATACAAAACTACAATGTGATTCCCCAAAATCGATCTTCCTCTTTCCTTCAAACTCTCAATTTCAGTTCAGCTTGCTTTTCTAGAAATGTCCCATTAGATCGAATCAACTCATGACCATTGGCAACATCCTAAGATAGCAAACACTAAATAGAAACCTTGAGAATAAGTAAAAGTCATGAGGGCACTTAAAAATTTGAGGAACTCTTTTCCTCAAGAGTCTCACACGTCATAAAAGTTGAGATCAAACTTTTTGCCACTCTTATTGGTCGGCTTATGCATACGTAGTATGAAATACGTATTACGGTATTAACTCCTTTCCCATGGAGCGTATGTCTACACCTTTCAATACCGTACAGATGATAGTTCGGACATACCCAATGTCTAACTTGAGTTCACGTATCTACTCATTCACAAAATTCATCGAACTCACATCGGCATCATAGACATGAGATAAAGTAAAATATGTGGGGTATTTTACTTTCGGACATAATAAGTATTATGTCCTCATCTTAACACCAGTTAAGGCGACATACGTATTTTAAGCTTTAGCTCTTGATTATCACCTAGATAATAAGCTTAAAACAATCTCATCTCTATTTATCACACAGTAAATAGAGGTGATTACCCGTGTGAGTGGGCTAATCTTATATCTGTCCGACATACTTTCTCAACTTAAAATAATGCACTGAGCATTAAGATGCATAAAGATCAAACAAAGATTCATAGGCATTAATAATGAAACAACACTAGTTCATAAATGTGAACAACTCGGGAAATTACAATCCAAGACATCGACTCTACGCAATCCTAGAGATTTTACATGACCACAAAACACATCTCTAGGTATTGGCTTTGTCATAGGATCTGCTACCATTCTATGCGTAGATATGTACTGTAAGTTCACATCTTTTCGTGCAACCATATCCTTGACAAAGTTATACTTGGTATCTATATGTTTGGTCTTGTCATGATATTTTGGATCTTTGGTGTACGCTATAGCTGCTTGGCTATCACAGTTAACCAACAATGGATTCGCAACTTTCTCATTAACACCTAAATGATCCAAAAACCTCTTAAGCCAAACTCCTTCTTGTACCGCTGCGATAATGCCACGAACTCAGCTTCCATCGTGGACAAGGCTATACACGTTTGCTTCTTACTTGCTCCATGATATGGCGCCATTGTTGATAAGAAAGCAAATCCCCGAGGTAGATTTTCTTTCATCTAAATCTCTTCCCCAATCAGCATCTCGAATAGCCTTCAAGTCGCAGATCCTTTCCTTGGTAATTCAACTTGAAATCAGCGGTTCCCTTCGGATACCTCGGTACTCTCTTAACGGCCTTCCAATGTCTTTGGACCTGGATTGGATTGGTATCTACTCACCATTCCAACCTGCAAAACATATGTCGGGTCTTGTACACATCATAGCGTACATCAAGCTCCCAACAGCACTAGCATAAGGAACATGTTTCATTTGTTCCTTCTCTTGTGGAGTCCTTGGACACGATCTATGGCTCAATCCTTCACCTTTTGCAATAGGAGTGTCTATAGGTTTACAATCTTGCATACGAAAACGTTCAAGAACCTTATTTATATAGGTTTCTTGTGAAAGAGATAACGATCTCTTCGAACGATCTCTTGAAATCTTAACTCCAAGAATGTATGCAGCCTCACCCATATCCTTCATCTCAAAGTTGGAAGACAACCAACTCTTGACAAGTATTAACAAACTCCATATTGCTTCCGGCAATCGTATATCATCAACATATAATGATATGATCACAAATTGATCCTTGGATCTTTTGATATATACACAATGATCCTCATCAATCATCGTAAAATCATATGCCATTATGGCATTATGAAAACGTATATACCATTGTCTTGATGATCGCTTAAGACCATATATCGACCTCAAAAGTCGACATACCTTTTCTTCTTGGCCTTTCACTATGAAACCAACAGTTGTTCCATATATATTTCTTCCTCTAATTCTCCATTGAGGAAAGCAGTCTTTACATCCATCCGATGTAACTCAAGATCCATACTAGCTACTATTGCCAAAATAATGCGAATCGAGGTAAATCTCACTACGGGAGAAAACGTATCTTCATAATCAATTCCTTCCTGTTGATTATACCCATTCGCCACAAGGCGAGCCTTATGCCTTTCTATCGAGCCATCAGCCTTTCGCTTTATTTTAAGAACCCACTTGTTCCCAATAGCTCTGCGTCATTTTGGAAGATCAACCGGTTCCCAGACTTGGTTTGATTTCATTGACTCCATTTCCTCTTCCATTGCATGAATCCATTTTTCCTTACTAGGGCAATTCGAGCCTCATTAATATTTCTTGGCTCATCCTCATCTTGTGGAGCAACCATAAAAGTTTCCCCTTCAATGCCAAAACATCGACGGGGAATACTTTGGCGACTTATTCGCCGTATGGGAGATTGTACACTTTGTACATCATTCCTCATTATGCTCCCACTAGGATTAGATAATGATGATGTCTCATCATATGGTTGTAATTGAGAATGAGTTGAATTCAATTCATCACTTCTCATATTACTCCCACTTGGACGAACTCCACTAATATCATTATCTTGATCCAAGGTCTCAAATAGGGAGTAATCTTCCCTATTTCACCCTTCTTAGGAAATTCATCCTCTAAGAATGTGACATCCCGTGATTCAAATTCAGTTATACTCCCACTTTCCTGCTCACCTATGAACACATATCCTTTCGAGTGTTCCGAGTATCTTATGAAAATACTCTTCTTTCCTCTGGGACCCAATTTCCCAAACTTGTGAGAGGACTCATGTGTATAGGCAGCACAATCCCATGGCTTAAGAAAACTTAAGTCCGGTTTTCTACCTGTCCATAACTCATATGGAGTGGAAGTAACGATTTGGAAGGCACACGGTTAAGTATATAGGCAGAGTTAACAACGCATCACTCCAAAAGGTAATAGGTAAGTTAGCATGCGCCATCATGGACCTAACCATTTCCAAGTAGGGTTCTGTTTCTTCTCTCCGCAACACCATTTTGTTGAGGAGTATATGGAATAGACAACTGTCTTTCTATTCCTTTTTCATCACATAATTTTCTGAACTCATCGATAAATATTCACGACCTCGATCGGATCTTAATGTTTTTATTTTCTTGTCTAATTGATTTTCTACCAGGTTCATAAATCTTTTGAAACAACTTATTGCTTGATTTATGAGAAATCAAATAGACATATCCGAATCGAGTGTAATCATCTATAAAAGTGATGAAATAAACAGCCCCATGCCTTCCTTTCACATTCATTGGACCACAGACATCAGAATGGATTAAATGCAGAGGAAATTCAGCTCTTTTTCCTTTTCCAAATGGTTTCCTTGTCGTTTTCCCTTCTAGGCAATGCTTACATATGGGCAAATCGACTTTTTCAATGTTGCCTAACAAGCCCTCTTTGGCTAGTCTATTCATACGCTGTTGGCCAATGTGACCAAGTCTTGCATGCCACACTTTCACATCATTATCATATTTATTAGGAGATGTGAGAAGGGAATAACAAACATTTGCATTAACATAATCAATATCTAATACAATGAAACCATCCAGAAAATAACCACAACCATAGAAATTTGTATCCAAAAACAAATCCACACCTCTATTATGAAAGTTCATATTAAAACCTAGCTTGACCAACATTAAAATGAGACACTAAATTCGACGAATTTCCGGAGCATACAATACATCATGTAGGAACAAAGTGCGTCCACCACGCATGTTTAGTTGGCAGGTGCCAATTCCTTTTACTTCAGCTCTGGAGTTGTTTCCCACATAGATCCACTTAGTTCTAGTTGGTACTCGTCGGAATTCCACGAAGGATTCTCTATCCTTCGCTACATGGTCTGTCGCTCCTGAATCTACAGTCCACAAAGGATTAGACTCGAGTTAAGAATACAGAACTTGACACATAAGTAAAGTTCTCAAAAGTACAAGGGGTGTGTACCTTCTTTGGCTCGCGACAGTCGCGGGCATAGTGACCCTTCTGGTCACAGTTGTAACACTTCACCCTTGTCAGCTTCTTCATTCGAGGACGCTTTCCTCTTTCATGTTGGTTAACCTTTGGTTTCTTCCTCGAAAAAGTTGCTCCCTTGCCTTTTCTTTTACCAAACCAGTTAGGACGTTTGCGCTTGGAGCTCGAAGCTCCATGTGAGCTGAAACCAGCATAATAAATTTCAGTTTCCGGCTTAGCCGCCAAGATGCGGTCCTCTTCTAGCTCAAGATGACGCACTGCATCCTCAAAGGTTTTGATATTCTCATTATGGGTCAGGTGCACCTTCATATGCTCCCAACTCGAGGCAAGGAACGAATCACTGCTTGCACTTGCTGCTCATCGGTCGGGACATGGCCAGCATCTTTCGGCTCATTAATCATGTTTGACATCTTTCTAAGATGTTGCTTCATAGTCTCGACCATGAGGCTTCTTATAGGAGTCAAACCTAATAGTGAGTCTGTCTCGTCCCGGTCACCGAAGTATGACCAAATCTAGCTGCCAATGCCTCCCACATTTCCTTGGCATTGTCAAAACGCCTAAACTCTCGCATGACGTCATTTTCCATGCTACTCAAAGCAACGTGATGCGAGCAAGAGAGTTCTTTCGTTTCCATGCAGCAAAAGCTTCCTTATCTCTTTTGTCTTTGTGCAAGTATTTCCTTCTTCGGGTTCTACCATGGTTAGGTTAAGAGCCTCAAGTGCCTCTTGCTCTTCCAAAGACATATTGGATTTTCATGTGCCAAATCTCATAGTTGTCACCATTGAGCTTTTCACCTTTGTTCAGCTCGGCAACTATGCTCTTCGTGGTGAAGCCATTGATCTCGAACACATCGACATATATGCACGAATTATTAATGCCTATCATTTATGCATCCCTATTTGCATAGACTCATCATATTAATGAATAATTTCAAGTAAGGCTTCAGAATCAAAAGGTCACTATGTTTCCAATCATCCTCCAAAATCCTAACTTAAAACTATCATTAATATAATTGTCTTATGCAAAATAAATTCTATGAA
The DNA here is from genome assembly GCA_014182515.1 of Eucalyptus microcorys. NCBI lineage: Eukaryota > Viridiplantae > Streptophyta > Magnoliopsida > Myrtales > Myrtaceae > Eucalyptus > Eucalyptus microcorys. The sequence continues at coordinate 7,122,477 of CM024563.1, forward strand.
GTTACAAAAACTTCTATAACTACCCACTGACTAACTACCCAAAGAACAACTTCAAAGCAATAAATGAAAGCAAAGATAATTACATACAATATAATAATGCTTTCATATAATACAACTAACATATAGGTTTCTACATCAACAACAATCAGGTAGTAAGCATTACATAAGATGTCCACAAAGCACACTTAACTAAGAAAACAACCAATACATCTAACACCAAAAAAAGACACTAACCGGGAAAGATCCTCTTTTGTTCAATTTCTTGATCTTTTCCCTTGTAACAATGCAGTAATATTCATTTACAAAATCCATCACAATTTTCTTATATGAAGCAGCTCCGTTGACATCACATATGTGATTCAACACATCTTGCCATTCGGGTGGAAGAGTGTTTATAAAAAATCGCACCATCTCTCGATCGTGGCATAGGACGACCATTCCATATGACCTGTTGAATTTTCCCATTGACTTCCGGGACGTGATCAATTAAGTCACCACTCTCCCATCGATGATCGGTCGGCTCGGCTATCAACTTAGACAGCCTATCCTTTTGTTTCCCAGAATCGCGCGAATAGGTGTGCGCATCCTCGGGGAGCCATTGTTCGTGCAACAAATGCAGAACTGTTCCCGCAACAAATGCAGAACTAATAAGGGATCACAAATAATCCACATAGACTTAATTGAAAAAGAAACACATTCTTTTCCTTTTTTTTTTTTTTTTTTTTTTTGGGGTCAACGGTCAACGGTCGTCGACCAACGGTCGACGGTTAAGTCAACGGTCGTCGGTCAACATTCAACGGTCAGGTCAACGGTCGTCGGACCGGTCGGACCGGGACGAACGGTCGGGCCGGACGGGCCGGTCGGACCCGGTCGGGCCGCGCGAGCGAACCCGCACGGCACGTGCGTGCGCGTGCGCGGGATGACGTCTGCGTGACGTCATCCGGCACGTGCCACGCGTGTGCCGTGTGTCCGCGGTTCGGGTCGGGTCGGGTCTCGGTCGGGTTGCCGGCCGGTAACCGCCCGGCCAACCGTCGTCGTGCCGCGTCATCGATGACGTCACCCCAGCGGTTCCGACCGTTGGGTGACGTCATGGCGTCGGCGCACGCGTCGGTTCGCCGATCAGCCCGTGCCGGTTCGCCGGCCGGCGCGTGTGTCGCACGCGGCCGGGCGAGCCAACGCTTCCGGGCGCATCGCGCCCACGCGCAGCGGCTTCCGGCCGCGCGTGTGGGCGCGTGCGGTGTCTCCCGGCGGCGCTCGACGTATCGCCAGACTCGTCTCGACATCGCCTTTCTTCCTATACCATTATAATTCGATTTAGACTTACGAAAACTCGGAAAAAATGCCGAACAATGCTCGGGTGTCGGGATTTCTCGCCCCGATCCGTACGGCCGAATTGCTTTTGCGAAAAATCAATCAAAAACATCAAACAGGTCGGGAAAAAACGTGAACTAGGGCTCTGATACCAATGTTGGGAATAACGGATCCCCGAAAACCGGATTCGACACTAAATCGAACCCCTAAATCAATGCGGAAGACGAAGCCCGGGAACAACACGTATCACCGATCCTAAAGCACACCACGGATTCGAGCGTACCTTGTTAGCCACATAGTAGACACCGACGCCGATTGATGAAGAGAAATTTGGTCCTGTTCGATCCGGTGAAGCAAATTCGCCTTCGCGCTTCACTGTTTGGGAGAGAAAGCGAGAGAGAGAAAGAAAAAGAAAAAGATGCGTACGTACGTTTTCTGTTTTCCAACAGGTACGTTCTCTCTCTCTCTCCTCCCTTTTATATGTCCCTCCATCCACGGGCCGTATTCCCGTGGGCCAGGCTTTTTGGGCCCAACTTGGGCGGACGGGCCTTAAGCCCATCTCTAATAAACCATCAGACAAGAAAGAATTCATTGTTTTATATTTTATCTTCTCAGCTCTTTCTTTTGAAAAGATGAGATCCAAATACCCGAAAAAATTTTCAATCATGTTTTCTAGTATACTGCCAATAAAATTAAAATAAATCAGTTTCCTTCAAAATGATTTTTGCAGCCTGAAGATCAGGGCGAACACAAATGTCACGGCTAGGAGGGTTTGGGTCCTTACGCCGGCGATCATGGGACTCGAATTGTTCAGGCCCAAGACCAGAAAACTTGGTCCATGAAAGCTCTATACCAATTCGGTCGGACCATTAATTCCACGGAAAATGTTTCGTTTTGTCACTACCATCTCTTTAGGTGCAGAAAAGAGAATGATATTTCTTATGCATTAAAACATTATTTTTCTGGATTTATCTTTGTGTTTTGTATTGTATCATAGGATGATATAAGCATTGAACTATTGACTCCTCGCACAAGCGTGAGAATGGAACGGCGACAACGTTACTGAAAATCACAGCAAGATCAAGAGATAGAAGCTAACTTACCTAGTGACGGAACATAAATAAAAAAAAAATTATGCAAGAGAATTGGCTCCATGATATTATTATTCGGTCTTGTCTTCCTACTATGAATTGATTGGTTTTGACTGATTAACCTTGAGGGCTTCGTTCGTAAAAAAATTGACACCTATGACAAATGTTTTCCAGAGTCATTTTTTTGGGAAAAAATGATAATATTTTTCATGTTTGAAAAGGAAAAATTACATTTATTTTTTTGAAGAGACGTGCACCATTCGCGCCATGTATACTATATCATCAAATTATGTGAACTAATTTTCATCACATAAATACTTAAATAGATTGTAAGCAAGTTATATTTTTCTCTCTTAGGGAATTCGGCTGCGATCATGGGACTCGAAGTGTTCAGGCCCAAAAGTAGAAAATTTGGTTCGTGAAAGCCCTGCGCAATTCAACCGAACTCTCAATTCCACGAAAATCTTTCCTTTTCCCTTCCAATTCTTTTAAGTGCAGAGAAGAGCTTGATTTTTCTTATGCATGAAAACATTATTTTTCTGGATTCATGTTTGTATTTGAATTGCATCATAGAATGATAAACAAATGGGCTGAACTAGTAACCTAGCACAAGCGTGACAATAGAATGGCAAAAAAATAATCGATTCCAAATTGGAGCAAGATCAAAAGATGGAAGCTAAGGGCATGAATGATAATCATTCTGGCTAGAAATTGATTTCTGGAAGAGAAATAGATTTTTGTATTTTTATTTCTAAATGAGTTTCTAAGCAAAAATAACCGTTTGATAACGATATAAAATTTCTACTCTAAAAATAGAAATTCGTTTGATAATGATACAAAATTTATTCCTTTCGGACGGTAGCGGACCGGTGGCTAGCGGCGGCGGCGGCCGGCGACCGACGGATGGTGGTTGGCAGTGACGGATGGAGGATCGGTTGACGAACGATGAGAATAATTTTTATTTCTCATTTCTATTCAAGAAATAGAAAAGTAGAAAATTTTTACTTCTGATTTCTATTCTAAATCTATTTCTAGAACAAAAATCTATTTTAGAAATAGAAAAGTGGAATAATTTTATCAAACGAATTTCTATTCCAAAAACAAATCTAGAATAGAAAAATTGTTTGAAAACAGAAACAAGTAGGCTGTCATGCATCCCCTAACTTACTCATTGATGGAACATTAATAAAGAAAAACATGGAATGGGATTGACATTGTAATCTTTGGTCTTGTCTCCACTATGGACAGCGATCAGGATAAATAAAAAACTTCAAAGACTCTAACTGCTGGAAACTATTTTCCAAGAAGTCATTTTATACAAAAATAAAAACATTTTCTCGTATTTGGAATTTGAAAATAAACTTGAAATATTTTTCATTGTTTGAAAAGGAAAACTAGCTTTTATCTTCCTAAAAAGACGTACACTATTCTTGTGATATAATGACTATATATGTTATATCATCAAATTTTAAATGAAGTTTTGTTGAATTAAATTTTCAAAAGATATATACTTTAATAGGCAATCCTTTTTCTCTTATAAAACTTGACCTCTGGTGCTTAGCTCCCGGATCCGGCCTTGGGGTACTTGGAATTTAAAGCAAAACCAAATAAAGTAAATGAAGTGCGAGAAAATAAAATAAAGACGTGAGCCTTATTAATATTTTCACGTAGTTAGAATTCCCGCGAGGTATGAGTCAAAATGAGATATGCGCTAAATAATTGTTTACGATCTATTAAGGTATATATGTTGTCAAATATTTAATTTGATAAACCTTTGTTTAAAATTTGATGACATAACATACATTAGCTCTTATATGCATGAATAAGGCATATCTCTTATTTTCCTTTTTAGGAAAATAAATATTTCAGGATTTCAACCAAACACTAAATTTTTTTTTTTTTTTTCTTAAAAAATGAGTTCTTGGAAAGTATTTTTCAAAATATCAAATTTTCTATGAAACAAACAAAACCTCAACTCTGACCAATGTTGATGTAAAAGTTCTAAGACCATTGAGATAAAAAGAAATCTCTTAAGTCGGGCCATAGCAACACAAACTACATGGATTCCTAGCTCGCAGGGCCAAGCTTACTCCATATCCATTTAAGCTAAAACTCCTTCATATTTATGTCATCGATGAGCAATTCACCCGCTTGCGAATCATAGAACCTTTTTATAAGACTGATCATGATTGATTTTCCGCTTCCACTTCGTCCCACCAAGGTTGTGGTTGTGCAGCTCGGAATGTAAACAGAGAATCCGTTATGATAAAGTAGAGTCATCGGACTTTAGTGAAGGCCGATTATGAGTATTGACCGACAAATGGAACACGTCGGGTGTCAACAGACGAGGAGTAAACCATCTAGATTGACTAGGAATATCGACGGTCAAATATTAGCATTGATTGTGAGAAGCCAGTGGAATTAAGTCGATATGGCGTGAGTAGTTTTGGCCATAGATTGAGAGCCGAAGTCGAGAAGCATCGACATTGGTTCACAAAATTTGGCTAAAATCATATTGGGAAAAAGTGTCGGAAAAATCCTGAACTTTTTGTATCGGTGCCAATTTAGTCCTAAACATTTTATTAATGCCAATTCAGTCTTAAACCTTTTAATTTGATGCCAATTTAGTCATAAACATTTTTATTGGTGTCAATTGAGTCCTAAAACTTTTGATTTGATATTAATTTAGTCCTAAACTAATTGATTTAGTACAAATTCAGTTTATTCGATTAATTTTGGCCAAATATTACTAATGTGGGTGTCAATTGGCCGACGTGTCATGGCTACCGCTAATGTGGATGATTTTTAATAATAATTGATTTTTTTAAAATTATTTATTAATTTTTTTTCCTTCCCCTCCTTCTTCCTCCAACCAATCGCCCATGGTGATTGGCCAATGGCGAGGGCTGCTGAGGCTCAAGCCCTTGCAGGAGTGACCTCATGGCTTCTGGTGAGGGCTCAAGCCTCGCTAGGGGCTGGCTAAGGCTCGACCTCTCTTGCCTAGTGTGAGGCTCCCCTCACCGTCACTAGCAAGGCTCGTTGGCCCTTGCTTTTGGCCAATTGCCCAGCTGATGACGAGTTGGAGAAAGGAGGAGGGGAAGGAAAAAAAAAAAAAAAAAAAAATGGAAGGGAAAAAGAAAAAAAGAAAAGAAATAAAATAAATAAATTGAAAAATTAAAACATTATTAAAAATTATTCGTGTCGGCCCGGCTATGTTGTGTTAATCGATTGGTGTCCACGTCAGCAATATCCGGCCAAAATTAATCGGAAAAACTAAATAGGTATTAAATCAAAAGATTTAGGATTAAATTGACACTAAATCAAAAATTTTAAAACTAAATTGATATTAATCAAAAGTTTTAAGACTAAATTATCACCAAGTAAAAAAGTTTAGGATTGAATAATGTTTATGACTCTTGTAACATTTTTTCCAATCTGACTTCAAAGATAAATGGAGGGAACCGTATTGCAGTCAAACTCTTTGGCGAGAGTACCAAAAGCGTCGACCGACAAATCGAGTCAATCCATTATTGTAGCCGGTTTCTTAGGGCGTGAACAGTTGCCAAAGGTGTTGACTGACGACAGATTCAATTAATCGAATTATTGTACTCACGCTTCGAAGGCGCAAACAACTGTGCCATCAAACATGGAACGAAAATTTAATTTCAATGTCCGGGAACAGGCCTCGGGAAAGGCCAATCATTCATCGATAGTAAAGGAGCGCACCTGAAGAAGATGGATGAGCGCATCCACAATAATTTTCATTGTCAAGTCCACACGATTCGAGGGCAGCGATTTTCGAGCAAACACGCTTTGTTATCGCGCGACGATAATGGTCGCAAGCAACAAAAAGTTGAATGAATCTGAAGTTATAGATTTTAAAAATACGCATGTCAATCATTTTATTTCTATTTCAAAACTATTTTTCTGTTATTAACTTATTTATTGAATAGAAACCCATTTAGTAAAATTATTTTATTTTTCTATTTTTAAATAGATTTTTACTTTAGAAATATATTTGAAATAAAAATTAGAAGTAAATTTTTTTTTTATTTCTCTATTTCTCGAATAAAAATGAAAAATAAAAACTTTTTTCATCTTTCGTCCTTGTTGCAAACTAACCGTCCATTCGCCATTGCCAGCCATTGTCCACCATTCTCCGGGTTGCCATCCGCCATCTATCGTTTGTCGATCGCTTGCCACTCGCCATCAACCACCATTCGAAGGAGAAATTTTGTGTTACTATTAAAAGAATTTTTATTTTAGAAATAGAAATTTTATAACATCATCAAATTCGTATTTTTGCTTATAAATCATTAAAAAATAAAAATAGAAAAATTTATTCCTTTTCAAAAATCAATTTTAGTATAATAGTTACCATTCACGCCTTAACTCAATCAAAAGTCGGGCTCGTTCCATATGGATCGGGTCCGACCCGAATGATCAATTGGGCCGGAGGCCCAATCAATCACCAATCGATTTCCGTTCTCGCCAAAAAACTAATTTCGATCGATTTAGCCACAAATCAGGAACAACGACGAAGACGAGTACGAAGAAGAAGACGCAGAGCACAGCCCAACCGGCGAACGGCGATCGGTGATCGAGCTCGAGGTGTCATGGATTTCTGGAGCCGCGCTCGGACCTTCGCGGAGGAGGCCGCCAGGCGGTCCCAGGAGCTGACCGCGGAGGCCGCGAAGCGCTCCCAGGAGCTCGCCGCCGGCGGCCCCTCGCGGCTAGCCGACGTCGTCTCCGAGACGGCGAAGCGATCCAGGGAGATCGCCGGCGAGGCGTCGAGGCGGGCCGACCAGATCAAGCTCGAGGCCATCAGGCGCGCCGATCGGCTCCGGTCGCTGGCCGCCGAGGGCTCCGGCGAGGGCGCCGCCGCGGGGCCGGGGAAGGAGGCGGAGGAGGCGGCGGCGGCGGCGGATCTGGAGAGGTTCGGAGTCACCGACGAGCTGAGGGAGTTCGTCCAGGAAATCAACGTCACCACCTTCCGGGATTTTCCCCTGCCAGGTGCTTGCTCCATCAATGGTTTTTTTCTCCTTTTTTAATGTCTGGCAGTTGATGACCGTTAATACGTTAGAAATGGTGTGCTTCTGTCTGTCGAGGCGGAACTCGAATGAGTTTAGGCTGAAAATCTTGGCGTGATCACGTTCTGTCGCGGAATTCGATTGGCGATTTGATGTGCAGAAACCAAAATGGTGCAATTGCTTTCTCCAATTATCTGGCGAAATCACTTCGATTTGTGTCGCTCGCATTTTGCCGATTTTTCGAGTTCTTGTGCACGGGCGATGAGTATGGTGTTGATGACTATAGTTTAGCTTGTCTAGCTTGTTCTTGGAGGAGTATCGATTGAGGTTACGCAGTGGGAGCTTCTGAGCTTCCAAGGGAAGTTTTTCGTTCGTTGCACGGTTCCGCTGAGGTTTTGCTGCGAGAGGTTCTGTGGTTCCTAGGGAAGTCTTTTGTTGGTTGCTCAGTTTCAGGGGAATGGTTTTTTTAATGATATTGGGCATGTGAGCTGGGAATTTTGTGTCGGCTTGGCATAATGACGGAATTAATGCAATCCTTTGCTTATTGTTGAATGTTTGCATTTTCCCGTCGCTGACGTTTCCTAGCTTTTTGCAGATGATTCTGAAATGTCAGATGTTCCTATGGTCTCAAATGTAAGGCAGGACCTTACGGAGTTTCAAGAAAAGCATGCCAAGCTTGTTCTTTCGTCTGTAAAGGTACTTAACGTTGGCTCCATTAGCAAATCCTCGATATGCACAAGGGGGGAGAGAGAGAGATGGAGAGAAAAGAGGTGTAAATCTATGCATTTACGTTTGGGTAAACAGCACCTTTGCCTTCAAGGCTATAGAATCACAGTTGTATAGGGGGTCTTCTTTGAGGAAGGTTGGCTGTACTTTCGCTTATAATTGAGTAATCATGTTAAACATAAAGTGTTACATATCGAAGTCTTCTCTGTGCCTACATAAGAGTTTTGAGGGCAAGTCAGTTACCTAAGACTTATGGCACAATGGTGCTTGGACAATTTTCCTACACACTTCAAGGTCTTTTTAAGTTTATTGCTGAGTTGAGCTTGGCCCCATCCTCAACATTTCTGAGGTTCATGATGAAATTTATCTAAGGGATGAAATTCCCAGTCAAGTAGTATAAGTCTAATCATCTAATTCTATTGTCAGGAAGAGATCTCTGTAGATCTTATTTTCAGCTGAAGTCTTTAATTTTGCTTTGCACATCAATCACAATCTTTCTAAAATAAATAAATTGTGGGAATGCTATCTACTTCTAATATTTAGTTGCCATTGACCTATTGCAGGAAATCTCGAAGTTGAGATATGAGTTGTGCCCGCGGATTATGAAAGAACGGAAGTTTTGGAGAATATATTTCATCCTAGTTAATAGCCATGTTGCACCGTATGCATCCTAACTATGATGGAATCTCTATCTAAGATTTCCTTCTTCTTCTTCTTTTGAGATGAGTTCTGATGCCTAGTTTTGTAACATTCGATAGTCTTTGACTTGAGCACGTTGGAAGCCTAATATTAAGATTTTCTGATCTTTAGTGTCAGTCATGGTAGTGGAAATGAGTCATGGTTCTTAATTATTTATATTTAGCTATTATTTACGTTAGACTCAGCCTGTTATCACTTTAAAAAAACATATTATAGAAAAATCTTTCTGCATGGCAGTGTTGATCAATTTTTCATTAATGCTAACTGAAAGACTGTGGAGCCAAGTTTAGTTCAACTCTCTTGAGACTTTCTTCATCCTGCCTGGAGCCTTATTTAGTGAAGATTGAGACACTGCCTGACTTCCTAAATGAACTGCATCTAGTGCAATGGTACTTGTGAAGGATTGTAGTGTTTGCAGTGTACTGAGCAACTAGAATATGTTAGCATAACGAATACTTTTTCCCAAGATGGAGACATCCTGTCAGCATGGCGAACAGAATAAACGGAAATGTATGTATCATATGTTTGATTGCTAAATTTCCTGCGGTTTTGGTTGTCCCCAATCATGCCTGTTGACTGTTCTGCCTTTTATGCAATATATGAACTTCCTAACTGTTGGTTGTTGCCAGCTATGAGAGGCAATACATGGAGGATGTTAGACAAAATGCTTCAGAAGAAGTTAAAGATGTTGGACAAACAGCTTCAGAAGAAGTTACAGATGTTGGACAAACAGCTTCAGAAGAAGTTAAAGAACATTCAAACGCTGGAGTAGCATCTAAAGCAGAGACAAAGGAACCAAATAATCCGAGTAAGCTAAGCAAGACTTCCACCTCAACAGAGCAAGACTTGGATGTCTTCCTTTTGGGAGATCTTGGAGATGATGATGAGGGACCAGGTATTATGACTAGATAAATTTTCTGCTGTTATTGGTGTACATTCCACGAAAGTTGATCAGTCTCTATTGGTGCTTTTTTGATCTGTCTGTTGATTCATCCGCAAAATTTGATGATGGCAGACTTTATTGTAGAAAAATTTGGTGGAATGCTATGAGAGCTTATGTGGTCATATGCTATTGTTCTCAACTGTAATAATTGCCAGTCATTAGTGGATAGCCAACAACTTGTCATGTCATGTCATTTGCCCTTAGTGGTGGTTTGAGAGCTTTTGACTATGTCTACTTGATTGGTGTTTATGATTCTACAAGCCCCATCTGACTTACTGCAGTGTTTTATGGTCGTGCAACTGGACATTCAGAACTGTTAATCATACTAATATTCTGGTCTTTCAGATGCTGGAGATGCAGACTTTGATGATGATTTTGACAAAATGGTGGATAGTTCGGTGAGGATAGCTCCTTTAGCTCTTTCTCTTAGACCAAATTCAGTTCACTTACACCTGCGTTTTTACATGACCAGAAGCATTCAGATGAAGTGGCGTAGCATATTTTTCTTATATTTAGTTTAGGGTTTTTCTTGCATCAATAAGGTATTCCATGAGCTGTCCACCTGGTTCAGATATCTATTCAACCATAGCTGGTGAGCTAGGTGCAGGCCCTGCCCAATCTGTCGCAGATGCAGGGCTTGGTTTCACTTGCTAAGTAATTCAAGAGGAACAGATGCATTAATCTCAATTGGCTCATTGTCACAAGTTGACCCAACACTTGATGATAATGCTGACTCGATTTGATTATTTAATGTGTAGGATGACGAGAAAGAGAAAGAGAAATAGTAGAAGATTCTGGGAGTGGCTGCAACACAGCTTGTCCTTTGCGGTCTGCATCAGGGAGATCTTAGTGAGGCAACTGAAATCCAAAACCTTTGTGTAATATCCACAGATATGTCCTCCAACCTTTTCTCTTCTCTGTCTAGTCGCTCTGGTCTCTCGATTACTTTCTCATTTTTGTTGGGAGATAAGATGAGGGAGGGTGGTCAGTTGTAGAAAGTGTAGACGTTTGCAGTCAAGTGAAATGAATTTGTGACTCCATTCTTTGTAGGATCAACTGTTAGAAAAATAATGCCACTTGACAATGGCTCACTACCCTGTCTCGTAGTTTTTGTAACCCGTTCTTCCATAACAGAACATGAACCTTGCTACTTGACTTTCTTCGTTCTCAGTATGATTTTAAACTTTGTAAACTTTCACGAGCATTGGTGAAACTTGATCATCCGCGAAGAAAAAAAGTTCTGGAAACAGTAATACGGTTTAGAGTACTTTGAAGTGACTTTACTTTTGACTTCTTTTTTTGGCAACGTTCAAAATAATTCTTTTTTGTCAAATGGACCACCTATGATTTGTTAAAAATCATACAAACATTTGCATGTAATTGAGAAATCTTTTATAGGTATTTTCTCGTCATAGGAAAAGTAAATATAGTCTTTTAAATAAAGACAAATAGGCGTTAATTGCCTGCGTTTGACACAGCTATGCGAATGGATTTTGGGCAAGACCTTTTTGCTAAAGCTGAGTTGTTTGGCAAGTAAATTTCGAAGGTTTTGAGCCAGCTAAAAACCTGACATCAGTTAGGACTTGTATTGGGTTAAAAGCCTCTAACATTTGCTCAAGAGGCTTTAGGCTATCTTGGTTCAGTTTTTGGGAAAAACCTCAAAGGAAATGCAAATAACTGAAGGATAAAGATTTTTCAAAATGCAAATAGTATTTGATAAAATATAATTCAAAATTGTATTACGAAGAAACTTTGATTAAACGTTGTTTGGAAAAAATTACACTTGGAAAGGACGACGAGGGCTCAAGTCATTGAAGAGCCAAATTTGGCACCAGTGGCCCTCGCCTCGCATTGGCAAGGGCCGCCCCATGCAAGCCAGGTAATTGTAGTATAAAGTCATGCGAGCTCAAGCAAGGGTCACCGACAACATTGCGCAAGGTAAAAGAGCATGGGTAAAAGCAAAATTTTGAAAGTTTAGCGAGAGGAAAGTTAGAAGGAAAAAATTGAATTAGCATGCTCAGGAGGACTTGCATTGGGTTAAATGTTTTGAGAACCTTAGTAATGCATCTCCGAAGGACTCTCCCACACCATTTTACAATGTTTCTTGTTTTTTAAATAACATATTATCACAAAAGTAAATATACTATGTTTTGATAAACATAAACATGCCTTAATTGCCTTAAGTGAACTTCTTAAAGTGATAGAGTGATGCTTCTAAACTAATTCGATGTTGAATACTTAAAAAGTGTCTCATTATGTACTGATATTAACATCGAGAATCATACATGGTTTATACATTAAAATTTCAAAAGGATGAAATTGCGTGTATGCAATTCTTTTTTCAAATTTCAATATAATATAGTATGGAATAGGCATTTCTCAAATTTTTTGATATGGACCGTGATAGAAATGAAATCTCAGCTCGAACTATATTGTCACGTTGTGTAATCATTGGATCTCTATTCTTTTCTCCAACCACGGATAAAGCCTGTAATCGCTTGATAGTCAGTGTTTTCAAACTAAACCGTTAGTTTATGTTGACGCTAGTACACTCAATTTAACTTGACGAGTTATTACAAGCATTAAAACAAAACTTGGATCATCTACGCACAGATATATATAGAGATATAATTCAAGTCAACCCACAAACAAAACCGATCCCGAAAGTTCATGCTAAAAAGTCGCCGAATAGAGTTGCCGCATAGAAATAATACAACTCTCTCAGCTAGTGTGAGCTTTCTCTCTAATCTCCACCCCTTTAGTGATAGCTTGCCCTTTTCCTAAAACACTAATTTCCCAAACCCTATATCTTCACCTCCATGGCAGAATCGGTGCCTCCTCCATCGGATTAGCAGCTTCACGCCCCTTTTCTTCTTTGCAATCCATCTTGAATGAAAGAATCACCGCAACTTCTCCAGTATCATCTCTCGCGGCATGGCTGGCTGCAATGGAGTCTCCTCACGATCGATTGAACCTGAAGCCTGATCTAGTCATCAAAGGGAGTTTTCTGTACCACCGATCCTAGCACAACCCTTCTACAGATAGCTATCTCCTATCCAGAACCCATCCCCTAGCAAAACCCATTTATAGATAGCTATCCCATTCCCAAATCCATCGACCACTGAACCCAGATTTCGTAGAATATAGGCGCTCACCCATCCAAGAGCTCCCTTCACTCCATTACCCAAAACCTTCTTACCTTCAACCAACCCGGTGTGGATGATAACCAACTCAGATTGGCAGCTCTGTGTAGGAGCATGGGAGATCTATGATCTGAAGAGGACAGTACCGAACTAGGCACTGAGATTTCTAAGTAAGAAAAAAGTGAAAGTGATCTAACTCTCTATGGAAAGCCATATTCAAAGCCAAACGTCAATTTCCAAGCATTTTTTAGTACAATGAGGAAAGCATGGAAGACAAATTCAGTCAAATCTGAGTTAATAGAACCTGGTTTCTTTTCCTTTTTATTTAGTTCAATGAGGAGAAAAGAAGAGTATTAGATTCTCGGCCATAGTCTTTTGCGAGTAACCTATTGGTCTTATAAGAAGGAGATCCAAACATACCTGAACATTATTATGAATTCAGACATTATGCGTTATGGGTGCACATTTTGGACCTTCCCTAGGCTAGAGTAATTGAAGATTCGGCATGCTACATCGCCTCTAAATTGGGGAAAGTTGAGGAGGTAAAACTTGAGGCGAGGAACAATAGTTCACACAAAGGCAAAGGTGCGGCTGAACTTGTCTTGTCCCCTTAAATAGGAACGGTTATCAATAGTGATTATATTTCAAATACGAAAGGCTCCCACTATGCAAACTTCTATTTAGAAATACCTTATGAATAGACTGGTCTAGCTCAAGACAATCCAAGTTGATACCGCTCATGGCTAAAGGCGTAAGTTAGAGAATTTAGTCCGTTTTGGAAGGCTTTCTATGGGAAAATCAAACTTTCTGCTGCAAATAAAGATTTTGCACTGGAAACACCCATAATTGCTATGAAGAGCCCCTGAGAATAGAAAATGTAGGACAAAATGAAATGGCTATAGCTACTGCAAATCCCACAGAAAATGAGTTTATGGAAGACATGAGAAGGGTAGAATATGTATCTACGAGTAGTGGTAAAAGAGCATAACATATTCCAATATCACTACCTTATTCAGCTGGCGATAATATGCATATAGGGAAATCCAAGAGCGAAAAAGCAGTTTACAAAAACTCCAATGGCAAAGGGGGAAAAAAAACGTGTCAATCCGTACGAGGAAAATACCTCATTGATCCTCTTAGCGGCTATGTAGCACCGACACGGACATGCGACACGCGACACGACACAACATGACACGACACGTCGACACGTCATTTCTTAAAAATAAAAAATTTCGACACGTTCCGACATGTTATATATTAAATATATTTAAATAATAATAAAATAACCTAGAATTAATTTACACGAAAAATATTAAATAATATCATTCATTATTTTAATTTGTTACAATAATACATAAAACTTAGAGGAAAAAAACATTATTTAAAGAAAAATGCTGAAATGATATTTTTAAATTTATTTATTTATCATGTATAGCATTTTTTTTATTACTTCTTTCATAGTAAAAGACTTTTTAAAAAACTAAAACAATTCTAAAAAAATAAAACTAAAAAAAAAAAAATTGACCCCGTGTGTTTATATGTATAGCATTTTTATTACTTCTTTTATTACTTCTTTTGTGTATATTTATATTTTGACCCCACAAGCATTAAAAAATTTTAAAATTGACCCCGTACGTGTCGGAATCGCATGTCAGAATTCTGGACTCGCGTGTCGGAGCATGTCGAGATGTGTCGAGCGTGTCGGACACGTGTCAGAGTGTCGGACACGACATGAAGGCTTCCGGAGAGTGTCCGTGCTACATAGCTTAGCGGTTGAGGAACAACTTCTTGATGCCCCAATTCAGTCATGGGAAGGGGTCCAAACACGAGCTTTGGTGGCTAGCCCTAATAAGCTATCCAAGGATAAATAAAGAGTTTGAGTTGGAGTTGTCAGAAGTTGGGCATACCCTTGAAAGTCTAATACCTTAGAACCTTAGTGGCTCATGAAAGGCTCAATTTGGTTTTTCTCATGGAAATCAAGAATAAAGCAAATGTGATTGAGAGAGTGAGGAAATGCCTCCAGCTTGATTATTATGAATTTTTTGATGATCATGATTGAGGCGGATTGATGCTTTATGAATAATTTACGCATTTATCATATAAGGATTCACAAGTGTCGGTTACTTAAAGGTTTCGCAAATGCACTTTTATATCTATTGTTAATTTTGGATGCCCTAAAGGTCGGGATTCAAAGATAACAATAATAATCTTAATTTGCATATTAGGGCTTTTAATTTAATAACATTAGGTCCACATAAATTGCATTTTAACTGGATTAGGACTAATGGGCTGGTGCTGAACGGGAAGCCCTAATCTTAATCGAATTTACAGGATCAAGCCCATTTAACCAAATCTTCGGCCAATCCATCGATTTGCTTGACCGAAAATCATGCATGCAATATATCGTATGTGATCTTCTGAATTTGGAAGGTAAGTGATCTAGAGTGCAAATAATCTCTCAGCAAAACAGGAAATTGGAGAGAGACTCGGTTAAGATTGAATTACAGGTTTTGACTGTGGAGCACTCGGATTCCAATTACGGATCAGCAGTCGGAAAAGGGAAAGAAACAACGATCCCTCTATATATAATTCACTCCTTCATCGTGGCAAAAATCTCAAGATATAACTTCTCAGTCGTTTTCAAAAAGAGAAACGCAAAGTCCCTTTTCAGCGGTGAATTCAACCGATCTGTCATCATGTCGCTTGCTGCGCAGCTCCAAGAGGCTTTTCAAGCTTTTCAAGCGGCGGATCGGAAGTATTATTTTGCCCAGAAGAAACAGAACCCTGGGTGAGTATTTACGATTCTTTTTAGTGGAAGGAGTATTTTTCTTTACGTTCTTTTCCTCTCCTCAGCCCACGTGAAGTCGCGGACGCCCTGGAGGCGCGCGCTGCTGCTAGGGCCGCCCTGGACGAGGTCGTCGCAGTCCTCCGACAGGAGGAGGTGCTGATTCTCGATACCCTGGAGCAGGCGAGGACGTTCACGCAATTCTTGGCGCAATTTCCTGACTACGGCAATCTCAAACGCGTGGGTATCCCCGGTGGCGTCGACGAGAGAACCGCCGAACGGATGTGCAGCATTATGAGGATGGCTGGATTCAGGCCGCCCACCCAAACCTTCTACTTACCGGACTAGTCTCTCGTTTTGTATAATGCAACGTGTTTACTCTCTTAGGTATGTTATTTAGGAGTGTCAACGGTTCTATTCGGTTTTTTTCATGAAATTCGATAAGTTTGTCGTTTGGAGTTTGCTTGCTTCAATGTTATTTAGGAATGTTAATGGTTCTATTCGATTTTTTTTCACGAAATTCGAATAGGGTGTAGTTTGTAATTTGCTTGCTTTAACGCCAAGTTCATTATTTTGACCAAAAAAGTAAACTCGTATTTCTCTCTTTAGTTTTTATTACTTGGATATGGTATCGCAGCGCGTTAACTTTGAACCCTAATTACTTTCTCCAAAATAGAGACGCCAAAACACGAGGTAAGTTCCTCGGATGATTTTTATAAATGTGTCATGTTTCATCCAAACAAAAATCACTTATAAGGTATTTATGGAACATAAAAAGGAAAGTCCCCCCCCAAAAAAAAAAAAAAAAAAAAAAAAGGGGGGGGAAAAGTGAAGAAGCAGGGCAAAAAGATAATAATCAGCATTAAGCTAACTTAAAATTCAACATCCAACTATTGAACGCCATATTGTGACGGCAAATAGTTTGGGATCTTATAAAGTGAAGAGCCG
Organism: Eucalyptus microcorys; assembly: GCA_014182515.1. Lineage (NCBI taxonomy): Eukaryota > Viridiplantae > Streptophyta > Magnoliopsida > Myrtales > Myrtaceae > Eucalyptus > Eucalyptus microcorys. The sequence goes on from CM024563.1 coordinate 7,139,153, forward strand.
CCACAATAGAATCCATAACCTTGGAGAATTCCCAACAACAAATAATCCATCAACATCCTACTAGACCCCTAAATCGTTGTGGAACGAGATATGGAAGCTTCATACATACCCCAAAATCCAGTTTCTACTATGAAACATATGTAGCAATGCACTTCCTATTAAGAAAAATCTTCACAAGAAGAGAATGTTACCTAATCCAATATGCCTGCTATGTGCTAAAGCACTAGAAACTACGGAGCATCTGTTCATCCTATGCGACTGGACAAAGGACATTTGGTCACATCCTTATTTACAAGCGGACACTTCTCCATCAAATATAACTTGCATCAACAAGTAGGTCTATGAAAATCTCACCTCCAGATCTACTCCATACTTGAAATCCCTGTTTGCCGGAGTCTTGTAGCAGATCTGGAAAGCTCGAAACGCCATGGTATTCCAAGCTCGAAAGCCTGACCCGAGAGCAACTCGCGAAGACGCCACCACCACGACCTTGCTATTTGCGAGATGGGACCTGCAAATGAAGAACAGAGAGAGTGGATCAGCAACAGCAGCGAATTAATGGAGTCCACCTCCAAAAAACGAGATGAAAATTAACGTAGATAGTTCGGGGTGCAGCTCAACAATGACTGTCCTCGTGGACGGCTTCACCAAACAGATCCACGCTTCTTTTGTTTTGGTGGCTGAAAACCTGGCCGTGCGAGAAGCACTGTTGTGATTGAAGAAGAAGAGGGATACACGAATTGATCTAAAGCTATAGTGTGGAACTAATATGCCAGTGCACTCATCATCGAACAACTTATTGGTGACCGAGTGCTTATTAGGCCAAAAGGATCCTCCATGGGCGGCCCAGTCCATTGTGAAGATTGGAAAGAACTTCTAGCCCAACTAAGTGGAGTTTCCATGAGCTATGAACCGAGAGAATAAAATCAGGCCGCAGATTAGGTCGTCAAAGCCTACCGAGCTAATTCCCTCCCATTGAATTGAGTTACTAATCCCCCTTATTCTCTATGTTTAATTTTATGTCTGGACTCCCCTTTTGTGGGTTAGTAATGAAAATCACTATCTTCTGACCCAAAATAAATAAATAAATTTGAAAATTTTGGGTAATCCTTGGAAAACTCATTATAATAAAACCGCGCGAAGAGAGAACAGCTAAGCTCTCTCTTAAACCGCGCCAGCCTTTACATTCTCGCATGGCATCTTCACCAAAAAAAAAGAAAGAAAAGAATAAAGACAAAAATATATACAGGAAAAACCTAACTTATGTACAAGCTGGATTTACACTGACACATTGTATTTATGGGCATGAATTGTCATTTTTTATGGCAGGAAGAGAAGAGGGTCCTTAAGTGGGATGGTTTCCAATGAAATTCCCACAGAGAGTGGAAAAAAGAATCTAGGAATTTTCTATTTCCCTCTCTTTTCTAATAGGAAGGTCTTGGCGTTCCTTATTTAATTTCAATATCATCTTTGGATTTGGACTTGATTCTCTGGACCTTTAGCCACCTTTCTCGCTTGTCTTACGTGCTTCGTCTTTCAATAAATGAGTCACTAATCACCTTGGTTTAACTCCCCCAATCACTTGAGTCTTCTTCATGCTTCCTCCTGCTCCCTGCGTGCGCGTCTATCATAGGAGAAGGGCAAAAGTGAGTTGGGTTACCTGTGGAGTTGTTAACAGGTTTGTGTTTTCTCCACATCCACGATTTTCTGCTCATTCGAAGTTGTCTTCGATTCAGATGTGCACTTCATTGCCTATCAAACAGCTTGTAAAAAGCAGTTGATTTAGAACTGGGATAATCTGAATTCTTGACCTTTTAATTCAGAACGACAATTTTTTTGGTCTTCAATTGATTTCCAAGGTCACTTTGAGACGGTTCATGGGGATAGTTTGCATTCTTTTTTCTTGGGTTTTCCATGAGCACAAAATGCTTGCACTTGCATGCATTTCTCTTTCTCTGTGTTAGTCAACTTCGAACCAGGAAGTGATTCGGCTCCTGAAGATCTGCCGGGGACCCTTTTTGGTTGTGAATTGAACAGTGTGTTAACAACTTATTGATAAGAGTCATGTTGGTTTTGATTTAAACTAGAGATATTTTCAGAGCCCATCCCACATTTTTTTCCCTTCGTATATGAATGTATTTTTCTTTTCTCTATTTTTGTTACTTTCCTGCAAATGAATGTAGCCTCGATGGATAGAATCTAAATATAATTTGTCGGGCCCATTTCAAGATATTAATATATCTACCAACGAATGCTTGTGAATAGTTTTTCTAGTGAAAATTTAAAAAAAATTTCACCAGGTCGGTGTAACTAACATTATTTGAAAGAATTGATTCACCATAATTACTGACGTATAGCTTCAGAGTCTTTCATTTAAAGTCCTCAAGATATTCCCGGATCAGCTGGTTTTTCTGCTTCTTTTTTCTGTGATTTCGATTTCATGTTAAAAGAATTCATTCTGAACCGACAGAACATGGAGGAGTTGAAGCAGAAGATCCTATGCACTAGCCTGGAACTCGAGGCAGTGAAAATGGAAAAGAGCGAAGAAATTAAAAGGTACAAGGAGAACGTGAAGCACCTGCTCAGCCTCCTGAAGACTGCTTACCAAGAAAGAGATGAAGCCAGAGACCAGCTTCAGAAGCTGATCAACAAGCTCACCTCACAAAGCATCAATGACATATCATCCTTGTTCTCTCAACGGAAACATCCTGATGACTTCCTTGTACCGGGGAAAGCGAACTCAGGCATAACTGAATCAAGCAGCCTCTCTGATTCCTACAACAATCACCACTCGCATTGCTCATCCCCTGTGAATTCATTCCTGGATGCAGTTTCTTCACCCAACTCCTTGTGTTTTAACATGGTCGATTCTGCTAACATGGGCTTCACCAACCAGCCTTATGTTCAGGAATATAATGGTGCTATGTCTAGTGGTTCAATCTCCTTGGTGAATGCTAAATTAGACCCAGCATCTGTCATTATCAATGACCTTGTCAAGGGAAAAGCCCTGCCTCAAAAGGGCAGGCTCTTGCAGGCCGTAATGGAGGCCGGTCCTCTACTTCAGACGCTCCTCATGGTGGGGCCACTACCTCGGTGGCAGAATCCTTTTCCTCTCCAACCATTCAAAATCCCACCAGTTACAGTGAAAAGTTGTGACCAGGCAAATGCTTGTCTCAAACCTGGTGCAAGTCCTAGCAACTACCTGGTGAAAACTATGAATCAATCCCCACATCCTGACGTCTCTCATGTGTCATCATATATATGTGCTCAGCCTCGGTGCTGAACTTCGTTTGTGGGGCTGGCCTGTATCAGGGTCATGGGTGTCTATTGCCTTCGGTCAGCTGTGTCGGTAATCAATTGCCTTCGGTCAGCAGTGTCGGGAATCAGATTCCAGCAGGAAAGAGGCAGAGGGCATTTCCTTCTTTTGTTTAGGCATTATCCTGGTATGAGGTTTAATTGCATACCTTCTTTGATTTGTCCAGGTGTGAATGGCATATAGTTTCCTACTAGTTAGTTTGTGCCAAATGGACGTCTCCTTTGTATATAAAACTCTCATGCATCTGATTATGGCCAACATTTTTCTGAATTTATACCAGGAAGCTGCGCTGATTTCTTGGTCTTTTGCTTTGCAATGCTTGAACACATTCTTGGTCGAGATATAAAAGACGATGATGATTGAATGTTGAAATTTGTCATTTCTTCTTCAGAACTTCCTGGTTTTGATGAGTTTGTCAAGTCCAAGTCACTCTCCGAAGGTCTTGCATAGTGAAAATCGATGCTGGAAAGAATTTGAACTTCTTGCAATCAGAGGGAAGTGGCGAGGGCGCTGCTCATGTCTAAACAATGACAGGTAATATGGCCAATACATTCGTCTGATGAATGTCGAGGTTCACCACAGAATTGATGGAAGGGTATAATTTACATTATTGTGGATTATTATAGAAAAAAAAAACCCTGATATCAACTGCACCAAAGACAAACAAATGCAGACATAGATTGAATACATCAACTTGCAGAATCAAAGACTCGAACTGCATGGTCATAACCTCAGTGTAACCAACTCATCTTGAATTCACTCTTTTGGCCGAAAATGAAAACCTTAATTGCTTTGAAAGAATGTTCCACCACATAGAGGACGTGAGACGAATCATTCTGACGCAATGAAGGCGAGCTAGGACGATGACCATCCGGAAGCCATCTGAGCATAAAATATTGCAGCAATTGATCCAATTGATACAGACTTCACCACAAGATCCCTTCAAGTCCTGGTCCAATCTCAGTCGCCGCCCTTGATGGCAGCAACCCTCCTTGCTGGAACCACAGGCGATCTTGAAATGGTTTCTCCATGCCTTTCGCCTCACCACCTTCTCAAGAAACCAGGTCCCGAGGTAGGCAGCACCTGAATGATGCCAACCTGGACGACCCATTCCTCCAGTTACACAGCCACGGCTTGGACTCCTTCACCATGCACAACCTGCCAGCCACTGCCAGAACGAAATGGAGATGACGAAGCTGAGCATCGGCATCGAGTGCGCAGTCTGCTCAGGAGAGTTTGAGGAAGGGGACTGGTTGAAACATTTGCCGAACTGCGTTCACTTGTTCCATGTTGCTTGCATCGACACTCGGTTTTCAGCTCCACTCTGATTGTCCGCTGTGCAGGGCGCAAGCGGTGTGCCATTTGAACGTCCGAAGTGAGAGCGTCGTGTCTGTGCAGAGTCCGACAGGGACGCTCGATAGAGAAAACTTCATCCGTGAGAGGGCAAGCCCGAGCCATTACCAGAGTTTGAGGTCTCAGATCCTAGAGAAATTCAGCGATGGCGAGAGACGCACTGATGAAACCAACTCATGAAAATGCATACAATGTGATCAGAGAAGCACCTACAATTTTTAGAAGTTTGATCGGGACATGAAGAATGGGACAGCTTTTGAGATTGAGCTGGATGGAAAGGACTAGCATTCTCAAGGCACTTTGGCCTCCAAAACCCTGAGAAATGTTTGATTCTTGACAACTATTTTAAATAGACTTTCGGCCAAATGCCGATAAAGGAAAACCCTATACTAAAACTAATTTTTTTCCTTCCAAAACTATTTTCACAAATTCTTCAAATTTCTAATTTCGTCCTAGGTTAATTTTTTTATTAAAGAAAGAAGACAACCCTTCACCAAATCTAATGAATGGCTATGGCCGCCGCCGGCCATTGGTTGACGTCACCCAAGTTCGGGCAACCTCTGGCAAGGGTTGTGCAACCCAACCAAGGGCCACCAAAGGTCGCACGACCTCTTGAGCAACCCTTCGATGAGACCCACTCGACCTAGGCGGCGATCGCCTAGGTCACATGCCACCGATGCTAGGTCTGGCTCGCCAACGGTCATAGACCTTCGCTAGTCCGACAAAGGGTTTGGTTTATTTTTCAAAAAACTAAAAATATAAAAATATAATATACCCAAATCTCATTGCAAAAGTGTTTTTGCCAAATATGCATTCAACTCAAAGTTTATTTGTAAAGAAATTTTACCAAACACAATTTACATTTCCCCTAATAAATTTGAGTTTTAGTATTTGCATTACACCCAAAGCTCATTTGCAAAATTGAACCAAATGCACCTTAAGCGACATCATGTGCTTTCTTCTACAATTGACATAACCGCAGAGAATCTTTCAGATTTTATCCTTTCCCTTCATCAATCATATTATCATGCTCGTTACCACGGTCGCATCAAGAACACACTACGAAAACAGGTCGAGAACGGGGAAGAGAGATCAGCAATCAAAATCACGATGACGCAGAAATGGGACACACCGTTACTCGACAATTGATCTTTACATTTTGATCGACGAAACGAACCGGAGCCACCATCCCCCACCAACACGACAGCCCATGGACCCTTTGGCTTCCTTTTTCCCGATGGCTAATAAGACGGCGAAGAAGATATAATCCCTCTGTCCGTTTTAGACTTACACATGCTGGTCGTAATTTCACTTCTCTAAATTGGCTATGATTTGGTTTGAATTTGATGTCATTTTGATCATACATGTTTACATGCGTTTCTGATATAATATGATACCAAAATCATGTTCATTCTTTGCTAAGTAACTGGGAAATTCTGTTTTAAACGTGCTTGAATTCGTTGGAACGGAGCTTGAACTTGCTGGTTGCTTTGGTTCATCCATTAATAAGAGAAATTGTATTTTTGCTTTTTTTGGTTAGTGACTTTCAAGTGTACCGTGTGAACGTTGCTGATGTGCCCATTGCATGTGTGCATGTGTAAATTGGTAATTATGCTGAGTTGCAAGTTCATCTTATGTACATTGCTAGTGCGTTCATTGCATATGCTTTGTGTGACTGTTACTGATATGCTCATTGTTTATGTATTCATGCATTATTCTGGCGTCACTTAATCATTAAAAATTGTGCATGATGGTAAAAACATATGCTCTAAATATTCTTCGTTGATTTTGCTGGATTTTTATTCCTAATGATGCATTTTCGTATCATTTACTTGTTGAATGTGGTCTGATATCCGTTGTTAGAAATATGAGCAGTAATCTTTTCTCGAGCTTATTTTATATAGTGGAATCATAAACTACGGCCTTTTATTAGTGGATTTCCCACTATATTCGAAGGATACACTTAACGTTAATTGGATCTTAAATTCAAATAAGATAAAATCCCCTAATAAATATGTGTTCACCTCTGTAACTTGGAAATCAGCCAAAAATATTGTGGGAGAAATGACAATATCGCTAAATCAAAACTCAACTTGATAGAAGCAAATAATTCTGATGACATAATTATTGTGAACATATCCCAAACCAAAATTTGCAGCCAATGTGAGAAAAAAAATGAATGATAGATTTTGGTGCCACCGGGCATATATTTACAAAAAAAAAGTACATTATCTTCCTACCCTCTAGTAGGAAGGAGAAGAGATTATTTATCTTGGTAGTTTGAGAATTGTTCAAGTTCTCGGAAAGGAAAGTTCTTCTCAAACTTAAATTTTAAAATAAGGCTGAGAAGTTGAGAAACTTCTTAACATATTTTTTTGGAGAATGAAACCGACACCTTCTATTTATAGGCATTGTGATTGTCAAGAGACGATAGCCATTGCAAAAAATGAAACTTTCAAAGGTTAAAAGAACATACTATTGAGACGTGGTATGGTAAAACAATTGCTTAAATTTTTTTATGTCTATCAAGTGGATTTGGCCGATCCTTTGACTATTCATTGAGGAAAGGGAACTTGAGCTAGTTGAGGAAAATCAATGGTGATGGTAACCCAATCTTTGTAATTGGCAATATCATGAATTAGGTTCATATGGATAATAACAAATTACTTATTGATTCGGTGATGTACTATTGGAAAATTTTGTCCCTCCTAAGGTGCGAGTAATGCAAGACTGCAGTAAAAGAAAAGTTGAGCTAAGCTCTTAATGGATTCCATAGTCATTATCGGTGGTGGGTTAAATAACAAAATACACCTAATAGAATCATTTATATAAATGTGAAGAGAACTCTCTCCTATGAGAAGTTTGGAAAAAATTTCTAGAGTACTTATAAAAAGACCAGACACTCACATGGCTAGTTAGCACAAAGCTATGTTGAACAATAAAAATTGGGGAGGTGTAACATGATTAGTGATATTTATAATTCATTAAAGAAACTCTTGGTTCATAAAAATTTTAAACTTCACCATTAAGTTCGTAAATTATATCACTCTTTCGAGATTTGGCTTATAGCCTGACAAACACTTGTTTACATTCGATTAAGTTTAACTTGGCATTCTTTTTCCTTTCTTTTCAAAACCTTGGAAATTTGTGAGGGATTGTTAACAATTTTGAAATATTTGAGAGTCACGACTTTAATAAAAGTTATAATAGCCATCAAAATTATTAATCTGTAAGGATTTTTGTAACTTTTTTGTAATGCTTATATAACAGTTTTGTAGCAATTTTAATTGTAATCAATTTGTAACGGATTTATGGCTCCCTCTCTTTTACCTATATATTGTTACACTAAAGATAATTGGAAAGGTGATACAGAAAAACATTAATATCTTTGCTCTTATTCAATTTTTTCCTTTCTTGTAGGTTATACATACAATTTAATTGTTTATGTTCCTTCTATTATTCTATATGGAGTAAAGAAGAATGTTTGTTATATATCGGGAGGTAACTGCTAGAGCCTATTGCATTGGGATAAGAACTGTGCTTACACATGTCAAACAATCGATCTTATTTTCTCATTGTTTCCAATAGATTTCCAACAATTCTCACTTCCATCTTCTCCAATTTTTTTCTAGCATCTTAGACAATTAAGATAATTAAGTGAAAATTCAAATTAAGATTTTATTCGTTTCACAAAAAAAAGAATGATTTGAAGAATATGTTTAAAAAAATGGTGACCTATATCGCTTGAAATAATCAGTCCATAAAAAATTGTTTTCACTACCGACAACAATTTATGTCTAGATGTTTTCGTGGAAAATAAAAAATTTCTTTATTTGTTCATTTTTGTAAAGCGATACCAATGATCAATTTTTAGAAAAATATTTTCGAAATCATTTATTTTTCATAAAATAAACATATCCTAAAGATGTCAATATATCCCATTGCCCAAAATAAATATTTATAGACAATCATATTGTAGCTATAATTAATCTTTAAAGCATCTATTGTAATTGGGCATCTTATAAAGACACCTTAACGTTCTTTTTTTGTCATCAAAATAGTAAAAATTGAAGAATAAATCGGTCTTTGAAAGTGAAATAATTATGATGTACTGAAAAAAAAATGGAGAATTGTGAAGATAAAGAGAAAAATATTTTATATTTAAATCGAAAAGAAATCGCGAAAAATTCACTGCCATTGCGAATGTTATACATTTGAATTAATATTGACATTCAAATAATTTTAAACTCTAGAAAATCAAAGTTAGAAGCAGAAATTTAGTTTTATTCGATTTTATTTGAATTTTATTGTTATCTACAAATTCCATTAGAAGTTCATCTACAAAAATTGAATTCAAAAAAGGAGGCAATAACAGTAGTAATATTTGCAGCAACAAATATTCACTACACGAACTTTTCATATTTATTGTCTTTACACCCTCTAATTAGTCTATAAAGCACAGATGTTGTGATTAGGTATCTTATAAAGAACCTTAACGTCCTTTCTTGTCATCAAAATCGTAAAAATTGAAGAATAAATCGGTCTTTGAAAATAAAATGATCATGGGAAAAAAATATAGAGAATTTGTGAAATAAAGAGAAAAAATATTTTATTTTAAATCCAAAAGAAAATCGAGAAAAATCTTCACCATTGCAAATGTTATAAATTTGAATTTATGTTGATGTTCTAACAATTTTGAACTATAGAATATCAAAGTTAGAAGTTATCCAAATGGAAGAACGGAAACTTCGATTTTATTCGATTTTATTCAATTTTTATTGTTATCTACAATTCCATTAGATGCTTATCTGCAAAAATTTGAATCCAACAAGGAAGACAATAACAACAGTAATATAAATAGCAATAAACATGTATTTTCCAAAAGATACAAACTTTTCACGTTTATTCTCTTCGCAACTTTTGATTAGTCTATAAAGTACAGATGTTGTGACTAGGCACCTTATGAAGAAACCTTAATGTCCTTTTTCGTCATCAAAATTGTAAATTTGAAGAACAAATCAGTCTTTAAAAGTAAAATAATTACAATTTACCAAAAAAAAAAAGGAATTAAAAATAAAGAGAACAAAATTATTTTTAAATCCAAAAGGAAATCACAAGAAATTCCCCACCATTGTGAATGCTATAAATTTGAATTAATGTTGATATTCAAACAATTTTAAACTTGAAAAATCAAAGTTAGAAGTTATCCAAACAAAAGAATAGAACTTCAATTTCACTTTGAATCAAAAAAGGAGGCAATAATAGCAATAATATACGCAGCAACAAATGTATGTTACTAAAAAGATACAAAATTTTCACATTTATTGTCTCTGCACCTTCTGATTAGTCTAAAAAGCACCGTTGTTGTGGCTAAGCATCTTATATGGCAACTTTAACATCCATTTTCGTCATAAAATTGTAAAAATTGAAGAATAAATTAGTCTTCGAAAGTAGTTTCGATAAACTAATTATGAAGTACGAAAAAAAAAACATAGAAAATTGTGACAATAAAGAGGAAAAGTATTTTATTTTTAAATCCAAAAGAAAATCGCTATATATTTCTGGCCATGGCGAATGTTATAAATTTGAATTAACGTGAACTTCAAATAATTTAAAACTCAAGATAATGGAAGGTAGAAGTTGTCCAAACAGAAGAACTTCAGTTTTATCCCATTTTATTCGATTTTTCATTATTATTTGCAAATTTCATTATATGCTCATCTACAAAAATAACAATAACAAAATATGCACTAATAAACGTGTATTATAAAAAAGATACTAACTTTTCACATTTATAGTCAAGAAAAAGTCACGAAAAACCTCAAACTTTACTTAAAGTAACAAATTACTCCAAAAAAAAAAATTTGTGACACAAAAATCCCCAACTTTGCCAACCGTGACACATTTACCCTAAATTCTATGGTCGAAGGGCATTTTCGTCTTTCAATTTTCAATTTTTTTTTTCATTTTTCTGTTTTTCCTTTTTTTTTCTCCTTTTTTTTCCTTCTCTCATCCCTCCATTAGCCATGGCGGAGGAAAGCCAAAATCAAGCAATGGTAGCCCTCGCCTAGGCCGGATCTAGCGAGGGCTACCCTTGCCCAATGCCAGTTAGGGTTACTGTCACGCCCCAATCCTTGAGCGCGTGCCCATCCCTCTCTAGTCGATAAAAATTTTGCGACTTCCCAGGATGAGTCGCCGACCCTTTCATTTTATTATACATGCAAAAGCAAAAATAAATCCTCTAATAGTAATCATCTCGGGATAGAAAAGTAGGACATCACATTCATAAACAAACCACACTTTTATAAACATATTGAGTCATTTACACAAATCTATAACCAAAAGACTAGTTCTCAAAAAGAGGCTGTCCTATCTGACCTACTCTTCAGGTTACCTCAGCTCAGCTCTAGGTCCTCCCTTTACGGCCCTGAAAATTTTAAGCCCACGATGGGGTGAGATATAAATTTCAGCGAGTTCACAGTCTAAGCCCCGATTATGAGGGAAATACACCTAAAAGTGCCATAACCACACCACCACTTAATTAGCACAGAGGACTTCGAGTTCCTTCCTGCACATCAACACAGTTCATATCACATTGCATATAATCAATGCACATAACAACTGGAACACCTCATTAATTCAATTAATCACAAGAGTTCTGATTATAAGACCAAATCGTTATAGCACGTCTAATTTCATGCCACATAGTTTTGTCTCATAATCAGGCGCATCAAACTTAAACAATCATACGTTCCAATTATTAATTACACCCCTTAAGGGTACGGCCAACTCTAAATTTGGCGGTCTTCTAGCATTGCCAAACGTTGTCTCACCTCCTTTAAGCACGGCAACGTCTCTTAATTAGACGACTTTCCCGAAAGGGTGTAAGTCTAGAATCTATTGCAACCCAAGTCCCAATGAATGGGTAACGTTCAACTTAAGAGCCTGGGACGATTTCTCTTAACCAACACACGACCAATCAATCTTAGTCCAGGACACTGTGCATTGCACTCAAATGTCTCAATTAAAATGGTGAACCTAGCCTACACGGTAAAATAGTCATGTGTGGGTACACGGTCAATTCACACTATAAAAATTGATATCCTCCAATTTAAAATCACACTGGTTTATATATTATATATAACTATTTTTTGTGTTAAAACCCGACACTCGAGATTTTATGAATAAATAATGAATTTCACAAATTTTGGAATTAAATACTCAAAATTCCAATCAGCACTCAATTTGCACCAATTAACATCCAATTGCATAAACTGAACACGCCATTACAATCAACACAAAATTTTGGTTACCAACTATTCCGGTCTAATTTTCGAAAAATAATTAATAACTAAATAAATTACCGGAAATTAAATAAATTACAAAATAAATAAATTTAAAGCATTTAATTGAATTAACCTAGACTAACTAGACTAAATAATCTAACTAACAATTAAATCTAACCATCCTATGTATTTAATCCAAGTACACTTACTAAATAAACTAACTAATTCCTAACTAATCCACCTAACTAAACTAATTAAACTAACTAAATACTAACTATATACTTAATCTAACTAAGCCATCCTAAGCCTAATTAACTTAATTAATCCACCAATTAGCTAACTAACACACCTATAAGTGTCATTAGTCCACTAATTAAGGATTAGAATGCAACTCACCGGTTAAGCCCGAAAATCGGCTCACAGCAACGGCGGCGCAACAACGGCCGAGACTTAAGCTCACAGCGAGGCCATCGGAGCTCGGACCGGTTGAAATCAGCCAAGGCAGCCCACGGTGGAAGACCGAAGGAGCTGGAACTTCCGCGGCTGAACTTGCGCGGCCGAAGATGGCTGCTCGATAAAGCTGAACACAGAAAATAGCTCAAGGTCAACAAGTTAAATCTGTTGGGGATCTTTGACTCTTGGGGGGACAAAGTTTAGTGGAGAGGGGCAGCACGTTGATGGCTTAGTTCGGTGGAAGGAAAAATTGAAAGAAGGTGAAGTTGATTCGGTGGACGTGAAGACACGAGGTAAGGTGGAAGTGGAGATGGCCGCGTGTGCAGGCGTTGAAAAAATCCGGTCAACAAAAGCTTGAAGATGGAGAATTCGGTGGAGGTGGAATCGTGTGAGTGGGTGAGGGAGTCTCGGTGGAGAGAAATGAAAGAGATGAAAGTTGCAGAGGAAAATGAAATGAAAAGCAGAGCAGAGAGAGATCGAGAAAGAGAAGACGTGAAGAGGATGGATTGTGGGGACGTGCTCGAGAAGTTTGGTGGAGAGAGAGAAAAGCCAAAGTCCAAAGAAATATCTTGAGTAATTAAAGCTTGGTCCCCCCTTGGTCTTCAAGCATATCACCTTGTCCCCTATTTCTTTCTAGCCTAAATTCCACCAATAAAACCAATTTTGAAGCCAAAATTTGCTGTCTAAGCCTAAATCCGAATTTCACACTTTGGGGCTTCAATTTCATCCTCGATTTCTCCAATTCAAAGTCCTATTTTAAAGAAGAAAAAGTCCACATAAATTCTATAAATTCCCATCTGCACATAGCCTGGCTTGGAAGTCCAAATCTCCTTCAAATGAGTCCATCCAAATTTCCGTTCATTTTCCAAATCGATTTTTCGTAAAAATCTCGAAATCTCCGAAAATTTCTCGGAAGGTGAGTCGACGTTCCTAAAATGGATCATAACATGGCAAAACTTTCAATTTCTGAAATCGAATTCAATTTCACGGTTAATTTCAATCTGACGTGTTTTTAGCGCGTCTCAATCTACTAGGTAGCTTTTAGGAACTTTTAATGCAATTGACCTGTGGTCGATTATCTTCGAGCCACATTGTACGTCTTCGACACATTGATGACTCTCGATTGTCGTGAAAATCTCGAGATTTCAAATACGGACACAGGGTACGAAAATGACAGAAAAATCGGTCTAACGTCGTTCGACAGAAATTTTGCAATTATGTGAAATCACCCACGTACTAATCACATACCTCTATCGAATTGACCTATCTCCGGTCTCTTATCGATTTTGACGGTGCCATAATGACCCTTACAGATTGGCACGGTCAAACAGTCGATTCCTAATCGAATTCTCATGTCTAATAGGCTAGTTAACTCATGAGTGGCCAACTCAAAGAAAAAATCTATAGGCACGTCGATGAAAGCCCATATCATCTCATTGAAATCAGACTCGAAAAACAGGATGTCACAGCTACCCTCACCTATGTCAAGCAAGGGTCGCCCTTGCCTGATCTAGCAAGGGTTGGTGGAAGGAAGAGAAAATAAGAAAAAAAAATTAAAATATAAATGAAGAAAATGTCCTATAGTTTGGGATCAATGTGTCACAGTTAGCAAATATTAGATTTTTTCGTGTTATAAAAAAAAAAAATTTTGGGGCAAATTTATCAGTTTGAGCACAGTTTGGGGGTTTTTGGTAGCTTTTCCCTTTTATAGTCTTCACACTTTCTAATTAGGCTACAAAGCACAGATGTTATGACTAGATACCTTACACCCTTTTTCGTAATCAAAATATAAAAATTGAATAATAAATTGGTCTTCGAAAGTAAAATAATTGCGATGCACGAAGAAAAACATAGAGAATTGTGAAAATAAAGAGAAAATTATTTTATTTTTAAATCCAAAAGAAAGTCACAAAAAATCCCGCAATCCCGTTGTGTGAATGTTATAAATTTGAATTAATTATCTTCAAACAATTTTAAACTCTAGAAAATCAGAGTTAGAACGTATCTGAACGAAAGAACAAGACTTCAGTTTAATCCGATTTCATTCGATTTTTATTGTTATCTACAAATTTCATTACATGCCCCTATGCAAAATTCTGATTCCAACAATGGACGCAATGACAAGAGCGATACAGCAGCAACAAACGTGTATACCAGAAAGATACGAACTTTTCACGTTTATTGTCTCCACACTTTCTGATTAGTCTATAAGCATTGATGTTGTGACTAGGCACCTTTAAAGAAAATTTAATGTCCTTTTTTGTCATCAAAATTGTAAATTTGAAGAACAAATCGATCTTTGAAAGTAAATGATTACGATGTATGGAAAAAAAAAAAAAAAAAAAACATAGAAAATTATGAAAATAAAATTATGAAAAATTCCTGGCCATTGTGAATTTCATAAATTTGAATTAATTTAATATTAAATAATTTTAAAATCTAGAAAATCAAAGTGAGAAGTTATCCAAATGGAATAACAGGATTAAGTTCTTTCCCATTGCATTTGATTTTTATTGTTATTTACAAATTTTATTACATGCTCATATGCAAAATTTTAATTCTAAAAAGGGAGGCAATAACAAGAACAATATATGCAGCAATAAACGTGTATAACAAAAAATATATGAACTTTTCACGTGTATTGTTTCCACACTTTCTAATTAGTCTATAAAACACTAATGTTGTGGCTAGGCACTTTATAAAGAAATCTTAAAATCATTTTTCATCATCAAAATTATAAAAATTGAAGAATAAATCGGTCTTCGAAAATAAATGATTATGATGTATGGAAAAAATAAACATAGAGAGTTGTGAAAAAAAAAAAGAAAAAGAAAAGATAACGACCATTTTATTTTTAAAATCCAAAAGAAAATTGCAAAAAATTTCTCAACATTGCGAAAGTCATAAATTTGAATTAATGGCGATGTTCAAGTAATATTAAACTCTAGAAAGTTATCCAAAGGGAATAATAGGACTTCAAATTTGTCCGATTTTATCTGATTTTCATTGTTATCTACAAATTTCATTACGTGCCTATATCCAAAATCTTGATTCCAAAAATGACGCAATAATAAGAGCAACATAGGCAGCAACAAACGTGTAGTACTAGAAAGATATCATCTTTTCACATTTATAATCTCTGCACTTTTTGATAGTCTATAAAGCATTGATGTTCTGACTAGGCACCTTATAAGGAAACCTTAACTCCTTTTTCGTCATCAAAGTTGTAAAAATTGAAGAATAAATTGGCCTTCGAAAGTAAATGATTACGATGCACCAAAAAGAGAACTTAGAGAATTGGAAAAATAAATAGAACAAATATTTTATTTTTAAAATTCAAAAGAAAATCACAAAAAATTTATCGTCATTGCGAATGTCTTATATTTGAATTAATGTTGATGTTCAAATAATTTTAAACTCTAGAAAATCAAAGCTGGCGGTTATCCAAACGGAATAACAAGATAGTTTTATCCGATTTTATTTGATTTTTATTGTTATCTACAAATTTCATTACATATCCATATGCAAAATTTTGATTCCAAAAAAGGAGGTGATGACAAGAGCAATATACGCAGTAACAAATGTGTATTACCATAAAGATATGAATTTTTCATGTTTATTGTCTCCGCACTTTATGATTAATCTATAAAGCACAAATGTTGTGGCTAGTCACTTTATAAAGAAACAATAATATCCTTTTTGGTTAAAATTGAAAAAATTGAAGAATAAATTGGTCTTCAAAGGTAAAATTATCACAATGTATGGAAAAAAATTAGAGAATCGTGAAAATAAAGAGAAAAAATTAATTTTTAAATCCAGAAGAAAATTGCAAAAAATTCCCTAGATTTGCAAATGTTATAAATTTGAATTAATGTTGATGTTCAAACAATTTCAAACTCTAGAAAATTAAAGTTATAAATTATCTAAACGGAACAAACTTCAACTTCATCCGATTTTATTTGATTTTTATCCTTATCTACAAATTTCGTTACATGCTCATATGCAAAATTTTGATTCGAAAAAAGGGGCAATAACAAGAACAATATACACATAAGCAAACATGTATTACCAAAAAGATACGAACTTTTAACGTTTATTGTCTCTGCACTTTCTGATTAGTCTAGAAAGCATCGATACCTTAACATGCTTTTCATCATCAAAATTGTAAAAATTGAAGAATGAATAGATTTTTCAAAATAAAATGATTACGATGTATGAAAAAAAAAAAAACATAGAGAATTGTGAAAATGAAGAGAACAGATATTTTATTTTTAAAATCCCAAATAAAATCACGAAAATTCCCTGCCACTACAAATGTCATAAATTTGCATTAATGTTGATGTTTAAATAATTTGAAACTTTAGAAAATCAAAGCTAGAAGGCTTCAATTTTATTCGATTTTATTTTATTTTTATTGTTATCTAACATTTTTCATTACATGCCCATATGCAAAATTTTGATTCAAAAAAAGGAGGCGATAACAAGAACAATATATGCGGCAACAAACGTATATCACCATGAAGATATGAACTTTTCACGTTTATTATCTTTGCACTGTCAGATTAGTCCATAAAGCACTGATGTTGGGGCGAGGCACTTTGTAAAGAAACCATAATGTCCTTTTCGTCATTAAAATTGAAAAAATTGAAGAATAAATCAGTCTTCAAAGGTAAAATGATTACAATGTACTAAAAAAAATGAGAGAACCTTGAAAATAAAGAGAAAAAAATTAATTTATAAATCCAAAAGAAATTTGCAAAAAATTCTTCAGATTTGTGAATGTTATAAATTTGAATTAACTTGATGTTCAAACAATTTCAAACTCTAGAAAATCAAAGCTCGAAATTATCTAAATGGTATAAACTTCAATTTTGTCCAATTTTATTTGATTTTTATTCTTATCTACAAATGCCATTGCATGCTCATATGCAAAATTTTGATTCGAGAAGAGGGGCAATAACAAGAGCAATATACACAGAAGCAAACGCGTATTACTAGAAAGATACGAACTTTTAATGTTTATTGTCTCCACACTTCCTAATTAGTTTGTATAGCATCGATACCTTAACATCCTTTTCATCATTAAAATTGTAAAAATTGAAGAATGAATTGGTTTTTGAAAATAAAATGATTATGATGTAAAAAAAAAAAAAAGAGAGAGAGAGAATTGTGAAAATGAAGAGAACAAACATTTTATTTTTAGAATCCCAAAGAAAATCACGAAAATTCTCCGCCACTATGAATGTCATAAATTTGAATTAATGTTGATGTTTAAATAATTTTAAACTCTAGAAAATCAAAGCTAGAAGGACTTCAATTTTATTTGATTTGATTTGATTTTTATTTTTATCTAACATATTTCATTACATGACCATATGTAAAATTTTGATTCAAAAGAAGGAGAAGACAACAAGAACAATATACGCATCAACAGGCATATATTACCACGTATATTACCATAAAGATATGAATTTTTCACGTTTATAATCTCTACACTTTCAGATTAGTCCATAAAGCACTAATGTTGGGGCTAGACACTTTATAAAGAAACCTTAATGTCCTTTTTCGTCATTAAAATTGAAAAATGCAAGAATAAATCGGTCTTCAAAGGTAAAATGATTACGAATTGTGAAAATAAAGAGGAAAAAATGTATTTTTTAAATCCAAAAAAATGACCAAAAAATTGCCTAGCTTTGTGAATGTTGTTAATTTTAATTAATATTGATTTTCAAACAATTTCAAATTCTAGAAAATCAAATCTAGAGGTTAGTTAAATGGAATGAACTTCAATTTTATCCTATTTTATTTGATTATTATTGTTATCTACAAATTTCATTACGTGCCCATATGCAAAATTTTGATTCGAAAAAAAGGGACAATAGCAAGAGCAATATACCAAGAAACAAACGCATATCATCAAAAAAGATATATACACTTTTAACATTTATTGTTTCCGCACTTCCTGATTTGTCCGTAAAACATTGATGTTGTTACTGGATACTTTATAAAGAAATCTTAACGTCCTTTTCATCATCAAAATTATAAAAATTAAAGAACAAATTGGTTTTCAAAAATAAAATGATTACGATGTACGTAAAAAAAAAAAAAAACCAACATCGAGAATTGCGAAAATAAAGCAGAAAAACATTTTATTTTTAAAATCCAAAATAAAATCGAGAAAAACTCCCTCACCATTACAAATGTCAATATATGAACTAATGTCGATGTTCAAATAATTTTAAATTTGAGAAAACCAAAGCTCGAAATTATCCAAACACAAGAAACAGATTTTCAAAATGATTTTATCCTTATCTACAAATTCCGTTTGATTCCCATCTACAAAAAAATTTGAATCCCAAAAAGGGAGGCAACAGCGACGGCAGTATACGCAGCAACGAACGTGTATTGCCATAAAAAGATACGAACTTTTCATATTTATTGTCACTCACGTCTCTATCCCAACATCATTAATTTTCTCACTCTCGTTTTCTTCTCCCGTCCCCCCGAAAATTTCTCCCCGCTCCGGCGAATCCAAATTCCGGTGATCGGCGCCTCCGATTCGGTGAACGCGTCCTAGGGTTTGTCAGTGCTGCGGCGGCGGAGGCGGACGGCGGCGGGCGGCGGACGGCGGCGGTGATCGTACTCGGTGGTGCGAAGAGGAAGAAGAAGATTGTGGAGGGCTTCGCTCGTTTTGGGTCCAGTTCGATTCTGTGTTGTTTTTTCGGCGTTTGAGAGAGGGAGGGAGATGTGAGGATGATGGGCATTGAGGCCGCTCGGAGAGGCGGGGCGGCGGCGAAACCGATGCCGGCGACGGCGGCGGGGGCGGCGGCGGTGTCCCGGGCGAGGGTGCGGATGTGGATGCTGCGCGCCGCCACGTCGGTGTTGCTGTGGACGTGCGTGGTGCAGCTGACGGCGCTGGGGGAGACGTGGGGCCCGAGGGTGCTGAAGGGGTGGCCTCCCTGCGATCATCGGGATCAGCCGCCCCCCGCTACCGAAGCGAAGGGGGCGGTCGAGGTCTCTTCTGGGCATCGTCCTCGGCGCGTTTTGCCTCCCAAGAGTGAGTCCCGATGCTTGCTTCTTGGACAGCTCGTGTAAATTTTGTTCCTTTTTGGTCCCCGATCTTAGATTAGCTCGTGTTCGTTGTGTTGGATTCGTGTAATGTCTTTGAATTCCTATGGTGATGTTCGGTATTCATGGATTTTCTCTGGGTGTGAGGAAAATGCCTTGATCGTCGATCTTTCTTGTTGTGATGTCGTCGTCGTAAATGTTGCCTCTTTGATTCTCACTGTAGTTATGAAGTTTTTCCAGAGGGCAAGCCTGTGGTGAGTGATTAGATTGGTGTGATTATTGGGTCGGTTTCGCATTTGGAAGTAGGACTGTTTTCGGAAATCATGTTTAGCACGCATCTGATGAGAGACTTTCCGAGCAGTTACCATGCAACAACTTTTTTTGTTCTTTGTGTTTGATTGGCTTTTTGTCCTTTTAAGTGTCAATATTCTTTCTTCGCAAGTTTCATATGTTGTCTTTCTGGTATTTGCTAAGAGAAAGCGACCCACGGCCTGCACTTTGCCAACACAAAGAATACCACAAAGTTGCATTGAATTGTACTTCTTCTCATTGCATAGGGGTTTACAAGAACAATGGATACTTGATGGTCTCTTGCAATGGAGGACTTAATCAGATGAGAGCAGCGGTGAGTGAATAGCTATGTTTTTCCCATGTTC
Organism: Eucalyptus microcorys; assembly: GCA_014182515.1. Classification (NCBI taxonomy): domain Eukaryota; kingdom Viridiplantae; phylum Streptophyta; class Magnoliopsida; order Myrtales; family Myrtaceae; genus Eucalyptus; species Eucalyptus microcorys. The sequence continues at coordinate 7,159,285 of CM024563.1, forward strand.
AACAAGAACACTCAATAGCATTATCCGGTTTCACCCATGTCAATATCCGAGCACTCCATGACTTTCTGACACACTGCAGATTTGTGATATGGTTGCCATTGCTAGATCTATGAACGTCACACTCATAGTCCCTGAGCTGGATAAAACTTCCTTCTGGGCTGACCCCAGGTTGGGATGACTTTGTTTCTTTTGTTTAATTACTAGATACTGCATTTTGAGCAAGAACATGGCTTAAAGCCGTTAATTTTATTTGGCAGTGAGTTTCATGACATATTTGATGTTGATCATTTCATCACCTCTTTGAGAGATGAGGTTCGAATCTTAAAGGAGTTGCCACCCAGGCTCAGGAGGAGAGTGGAACAGGGAAGAATTTATTCCATGGCGCCAACCAGTTGGTCAGACATTTCTTACTATCATCGCCGGGTCTGTTGTCCCTGAACTATATGAACTTGTGTCCATGTTGGATAGTGTTCCAAACCTGATTTCAATATCAATAGTTGTTTTGTCTCAACACGTATTATTGAAGTGAAATTGTGTCATCAAGTTTCATTGGTTCTGTTGTTCCCTATCAAGGGTGCTGGTTCCTAATCCTAGCTTACTTTCAGTTATTTTTCTTTTGGTGCATATAGATTCTTCCCCTGATACGGAAGCACAAAGTCGTACATTTCAATAGAACTGATGCCCGGCTTGCCAACAATGGCCAACCACTGCAGCTACAGAGGCTGCGTTGCCGGGTGAATTTTAGTGCTTTGAAGTTCACTCCTCAGATAGAGGAGCTGGGAGGAAAAGTTGTAAAGCTTTTAAGGGAAAATGGCCCTTTTCTTGTGCTTCACCTTAGATATGAGATGGACATGTTGGCCTTTTCAGGCTGTACTCATGGTTGCAACGATGACGAGGTGGAAGAGTTGACTAGAATGAGGTGAGTTGTGAGTTACCTTTTCATTCAAGTGGGTAACTTGTTTAAGGATCCCCTGAGCAAATTTCCCCTATTTTTTCACTTCTTGGCAGATACAATTATGAACGGTGGAAAGTAAAGAAAATCGATTCTGAGATGCAGAGGATAGAGGGTCTTTGTCCTTTGACTCCTGAGGAGACTGCTCTCACATTGAAGGCTCTGGACATTGATCGAAAAATGCAAATTTATATCGCTGCTGGTGAAATATACGGTGGAGAAGAAAGAATGGCAACTCTTGCTAGGACTTATCCAAAATTGGTCAGTACCACAGAGTCCAAGGGCTAATATCTGGTTTTTATTGCTTCCTTCTTGTTTGTGTCTCTAGTCATTTGGTTGACTTGTTCTGCTTGTAACAGGTTAAAAAGGAGACAATACTAGAGTCCTCAGACCTAAAAGCTTTTCATAATCACTCATCACAGATGGCAGCATTAGATTATCTTGTATCCTTGGAAAGTGATGTTTTTGTTCCCACCTATAATGGGAATATGGCTAAGGTTGTTGAAGGACATCGCAGGTAATAATCGTTATGCATGAAATTAAGTCTTCTAGTTTTCATCTTAACAGTTGCTCTCTTTGGCTTCAGTCAAACTTATATTTTAAGTTCCAAAAATTCGACCCTTGAGATCTTGTATCTGGCGAGTGCTATTAATGTTGTTTGGATCCAGTTGTCAAGTTTGGACAATTAAATTGCAACTGGGTGATGATATCTGTTGAATCTCATATATAATATGACGGGCCTTTATATCATTTTTTCCATGCCATGATTTTTCGAAGTTAATACTTTCTAACTAATTTCCGATGCTACAATTAGGTTTCTTGGTTTCAAGAAGACCCTTCTATTGGATAGAAGGCTTCTTGTGGAGTTAATAGATCAGTTCAGTAATGGAAATTTAAGTTGGGAAGATTTCTCTTCTGCTGTTAAGGAAGCCCATGCATTCCATGTTGGTAATCCAACGAGGAGGTTGGTCATTCCAGATAGACCTAAAGAAGAGGAATACTTTTATGCAAACCCACAAGAATGCTTATGATCATCTAACGATGCATAATTGGTTGTTGTTTGGGTGATCCTGATTTTCTCAATTTGCGTCCGCAACTCTAGCTATTCAGAGAGATCTTTAACCTCTTCATCATATCACTATGGTCAAAAGAGTTTTGTCCTGAAAGGGCCATCAAGTGAAATGCGTAGAAGAATTTACCCTTTAAGAAAGGGTCAAATCCTGCAGAAGCTGCAGGCTGCAGGAGTACAGTCCAACCTCCTCTGTTCTTGCCGATTGTTCAATTGATGTACAGAAGCTATCATGCCATTGTGGTGTCATGTTCATTCAAGTTGGTTGGGCACCTTCACAGCAGATGCAAATATAGATGTGGTTTGCCACAACTGTGAATTTGTGGAAGGCAATCCACATCTCTCATCAGCCGCATCTTTCCTTTTTCCTTTTCATTAGCTGCTCCAGTTTCTTCTCATACACATTCTCTTCAATTTCTTCACACATAATTGCTGTTTCTTTTGTTCGATTCCACAGAAACACTGAAGCAACTGGCAACATGATTAGGAACACTCACTGGACAGGAATGTCATATAATTTCTCCTTCGCTTCTGTCTTTTCTTTTTTAGGTGCATAAGTAACCGCAGCCTTTCTGGTCATCTTTGCAATATGTCCACAGATATTCATGTAAAGCAAGTGTTTTTTCTTTTGTCATGTTGACAACCATGGTATGTTGGATAGAGCTTCATGTGATTGGTAATTGAGACATTTGTTACTTTCTTGAAAAATATGTTCCCAATTGATTTTTAGCCTGTTGGTTATGACAACCTAACTGAAGCAACCAAAAGCCAATTGAACAAGCTCATCTCTATGAAAATTTGTAATTTCTGGATTAGTATTTGTTCTTATTCGTTGCCCACAGGCTTGTATTATTTGAGATGACTAGTGAATGGTTCTTGTTGTCCTTTACTTCCTTTGGAATAAGAACTGTATTTGACCATTGGCCTGTTGATTTCAGTATCTTTACCGTGAAAGAAAATGTACGAGTCTTGTGAACCTCGATAATTGGTCATTGTGCACAGAATGTAAGGTGAGAGACCAAATGGGGTCTATTTTCAAACCAAGTCATGAATGCTGCTAGAGAACATACATGATGACAAGAGGATACTCTGTTTCTTCAAGAAGATGTGGTTGTCGACTTTATTATGCGAAGGCCATGAGTAATGAGGTAAGAAGTAGAATGCCTTTTAACAACCACTCTGTTTCTTCATGGAAGGATTGTCATGATTATCGCGGGCTAATGAAGAAAAATCATTCTCGACTGCTCGCTTCTTTGTGTAAAACTTACCCATTGATCTCACTTTTTTTAGGTTAAGCATGCTTTAAGTGCAAGTAACGTTTGTTGATTATCAATTAGATAAACCACGGGTGATCACGTACTGCCGTGATTGTGATGGTTGATCATCACATCTCTGCTAATTCAAAAGCGATGAGTAGAATGTGGGTTTCCTCGCGTTAATTACTGCTGGATATCAACTGAACATGACTTTTGACACAAGTAACATCAGCCCGTCGACCGATCCTTTTTGCTGTTTATTAATGCATATGATGAAATATTTCTGGAAGGTGTTATTGGCATTCTTGAGGACCTTGTTGTTCACTCTTAAGAGAAATTGAACTGAATGTATTTCTATGCTTCGGATTCTCTCACTTGGCAAAAGTACCATCAGTTTCGGGAGAACTGATAGGTGGAAACAAACTAATGAGAAAGAGCCCTTCTAAGTATTGAACTGCGCAACTAAATCAAAACCCCAGATGTATGTTCGCAGAACGAGCTGAAATTTGTAGTGCCCACATATTTGCACCCAGCAAAACAGATTACGAGCTCCGCTTAAGTGAAAATGTGCAGAGAAATATGCTAATCGTGAAAAGCTCGACTATTTTCATGAATAATCAAGTCGAAATCAAGTGAAATTACGCAAGCAAATACCAGAAATCATTCTTGAGCGAACGGGATTTGTGGAGGGTTAGAGAAAATCCTCGGATAGTAATCATCACAGACACCAACCAAATGCGATGCTTAAACACCAGTACAAGGAGGCTCGAGGTCACCTGCCAACTTTTGTACGCAAGAAGATTGTGGTTTAGCCCCAAAATCATTTGAGTGGGGCATCTTATACTATAAGAAAAGCAAAGCAAGAGAAGCTATTGCATGCAAGATAAGTCCACATTACTGATGCCTGATGACGACGAATAAGGAAGCCGGTAGGGTCTCCAAATCAAAGAGAATTGATTTATGATTAAATATTACAAGTAAGTTCGACCCCCCAAAACAAAAAATAAGAAAGAAATATCACAAGTAATACATGCCTGAAAGTTATGTGCATTCAAACAAACTAAAGACAATGTACAATGGTCTCGACTGGACAAGCTTATTAGCCAGGAGAAGATTGGATGAACCCTATATGTAAGAAGGTTTAACCCAAAAAAAATTTGAATAAATCGTATTACAAAAAGAATATCAGGATGATTGTTATGCTACCTAGCTTTTCCCCGTCTTTAGCTTCTTCAGGGCTGGATCTGCAATCTCGCCTGCAGCTCGAGGCCGTGTGACTCCTTGATTTCTAGCTTCAGTATCCTGCATTGTACACAGAATTAAGGTCATTTCTCGATGCTGCAACTTATTTAGACATATTTACTTAGATTGACCCAAAATGAAGAAGAGAAATGACGACTGAGGAAACTAGGGAAGTACCTTAGGAAGAGATGAAGAGGTGGCATTTCTACCATTTGTTTGCTTCCCTAGCTCAATTTGTACCGAGATGCTGGCCTGGGACAAATCTACCCCAGAACTTTGCAATGCTTGAGTTAATCTATTCAACAACCTGTTACAGATAAATCTCCTATTATCCAACAATTCACCATTTGACCAAATAAAAAAACAAAACAATTCACTATACAATTCTACAGGATAGCAGAGAAAGGCCTGATAACTCGATCACAAATAGTGGACAGTGTGAAAGACTTGTCACCTCACACTGTAAATAAAGCAACCATTGACCAGGAATCAATCAAGTTGCATGAAGAGATTAATGTATAGTTTTCTTCCCCTAAACATTTGTTAAGGAGTGCCTCACCGGCACCAGTTAAGCAATCAGAGAAGGAAAGTTTGCAATTGTCGATTCATTGCTTTTTTAGTGCTAAGCCAGATCAATGCTTTGGAATATTAAGTACGCTTAAATAAATTTCATGGGGACACTCATTAACAAGACACCTATGAAAAATGCAGATAAAGAAAATGGAACAGAGTAAAACATGATATTTCTTTCATATAGAAAAATAGTTTTGACACCCAGTTTCAGATTCATCTGCCAGTTGGGATAAGACAGATCAGACCAACACCAAGAAAAACAAGACTTGGACGCAATATTGGTCAAAAATACTCAGCCCCTGTAGAAGTCCCCGGTGTGGCAAATGGGGTCTTGCCTTTGCTCTCAGAGCAGAAACTCTAAAAACAGTTCCTGTTTGGAGCAAGTGCAAGACGGTTTTCTGCCAACAAATGCAATGTACCGCAATGATTGGCTACAAATTACAATTGCAACAAGGAGCATGAAATATGCTGCGCACCTGGTCCTTAATTATTGAGAATGGTTTTGAAAAGATATGAAAAAAAATGCTCAAAAACAGTATGTTGCCAGAAAGAAATAATTGCAACAGAAAAACCAGTAATATAATTTTTTTTAAGTATAAATCTGAACAAAAGAACTTTAAAAAACTGATGCTTACCCTTGAGAGTAAACATTGGAGATACTTATTGTACCGCCTTCAATGGTCAGCTCCTCTTCTTTCAGTTTGTCGGTTGAAGCAGAGCACTCGTTAGTCAATGATTTGATTCTACTAATCTGTGTTAGTGGTTGGGACGCGTTGTTTTCCAAATTAGGATCCCCTCTTGCCACTGCACCACTACCCCTGACACAGTTCGAGATGTTGGGCTGCAGAGACATTGGAAATGGAACTGCTCTATTTGTCATTCCAGGGTGATGCTCTACGGATTTGAAAGCAGTAACAGATCCCATCTCAGGTTCAAGTGGGTTCTTGGCGCTCCTGAATACGGCTGGGGCCATGGCAATATTGTTCTCATCAACTTTTGCCGCAAATACCAAAGCAGGACTGGACCCGCTAGTGATGTTTTGAGATTGATCAACATAATTATCCGTCGGCCTCTGACCATTTCTCTGTTTAAGGAAATTTTGTGAGATGGAAAGTAATCACAAATGCTTAATGAATATATCGATGTCATGATCTCAGAAAAGCAATCATCGGTGGGGTCAACACAGTGATTACAATTGTGAGATGACTGCCTGACTGGTATCACCCACGTTGCGGGATGCCTTTGATATCCAAATAAAAGCCCCCATTGCTTAACTAACAAGAAATTTCCACTCTATTGCCACTATAAGGAAATGGCTGATAGAATTAATGGAACAATTTTTCATCCAAAACATGCAATTCCACATGCAGAGAGAAGACTGACGAATGAGAGGAGGGAATTACCAGTGGCATCATATTTGCTGGTTCTTGGCTCCATCCTTGAAATGAACCTTCATGATTAGTAACCTTTTCCTGTAGATACTGTATGTACTCGATAACCTGTATAAAAGCAGTTCCTTCATCAATCAAGATTATAAGGTTTCTTCTATCTGGCAAGAAAGAAGGAAAAAATGAGCAAAATGAATGCCCTAGTACCTCCAGTAAAAATGATGCCTTATCTCTCTTTTGGTCGCTGTTTGGGATTAGAGACCTCAACATCTGAAACCTGCAGCAGGAGTTCTACATGTCAAATACACGACAGCATAACCTGAAGGATTTCCAGAAAAACATTTCTGATATTCAATGCACTTGGAACATCAATGTTTCATCTTTTATATACTGTAGTGGCATGTCAAAAGCGGTGAGATCCACGGTATTCCACAGCATGAAATGTAAATAGATAGTTTCGACTAGCCAGTAAATTGCTTATCTATGGGTAATGTTGCGTGAAAACGCCGTTGCACAAACAATCAGACGTGTTTGGATGAAATCGTTTGATCTTTAGAGAGAAGACAGTGAGTGAGTGACACTCAACTCACCTGTCATTTATTTTGCTCCGCCTCCGCTGCTCAGTTGCAGAATGCTTGGACCGAGGTGTGTTGGCCTTCTGATCACTACTCTTTCCGTCAACTTTCACCCTCAACTCCCCTGCACCAACTCAAAACTTTCCTCATCAGAAAACATGGTATTTAGATGAGATCATCCTTTTCTGCGATATGTATAAGCAGCTAAAGATGCACGTATCAAAGGAAAAATTTATGAGAGGATATAACATAAGATCAGCTAGTTATAGATGACACTGCCATAAAAATAAATACGACCTAATAATTACCTTTAGGAATAGGGGAAGTCTCTTTCTTGAGCAAAAACTCTCCATCATCGTCATCCAATTCTTCTTCCTGATTGCTCCCACTCTTTGCTGATCTTATCATATCCATAAAGCTCTTATTTTTGGCCCCTGATGGCCTATAAAATGAGAAAGCTCATCCTCAGTATGGACCTAATATGCTGTAACCTAATGAAGAACCACGGACAAAACAACAGTGAAGCAGCAAGATAGAAAGAGAGAGAATAGCCACTGACTGCGAGGAAGAGAGTGAACTGAATGAATTCCGGTGATTGTTATTGGAAGATGAGTGCGACGGCCGCTCTGTTGCTGGCCACGGCCCCAATTTCACCTCCGCCTCTGTCAAATTCAGAGCCAATCAAATGAATTTAAAAAAAAAAAAAAAGTCCATTCAGTTTTTCACGTTTTCTCATAGACACAGGTATTTCACACGCACCGAACAACTGATTTACCTACCTCGTACAGAGGCAGAGGGCACGTTCTCTTTCCCTGTCTTTCCCTTGTTCGCTGCAGATTCATCCCAAAGCGTGAACCCGCTGTTAGTATAAGAACTGCAGTTGGAGTTCTCATCCGTCCGGTCAGTGCTACTTGCCTGAGCCACCGTAAAAATGGTCGCCTCAGGTTTTGGCGGGTTTTGATTATTGAAATACGAAATGTGGCTGATGCTGTACGTCCCGATCCCTCCGGGAAGCACGTGTTCCACCGAAGGCTGCGGTGGGGCGGAGGGCGGCGGCCCCGGAGGAGCCGGAGGTGGCGGCCTCTCGAGGGATGACGATATCTCGCTCGTGGCCTCTTCCTTGGCGCCCGTCTTCCCCAGGAAGTCGTGGGTTTTCAGGAAGTTGTCTGCAGGACAAGAAAGAACAACCAAGATCAGGCTCTAGATCACACGACCCAAGATTCGGTTCACAGCTGTGTCATCAAGATTGATGATTCCAGCAATCTGCTCAGGACAAGATCGAAGAAGGGTCATCGTAATTCGAAGTGAACCATGCCGGGTCACCATCGCGACGGCCTTCGCGCGCGATAGCCGGTCGGAGTCCAGATCCAAAGATGTCCTTCTCACTTAAGACACACAACAGAGAGACGAGGAATTCTTCGCTGTTCAGCAAACCGCTAACGACGGGCCTCCATTTCAGTCGACACGCGACGCACTCCAGGACAATTCATCGCGCAATATTCCCCCCTCCATCACCGCTCATGCGGATGATGATGCTGTCGTCGTTCAGGACAAAAGACGCGAAAAGGGAGAGAGAACAAAAGGGTCGTCGATGATGCCACCCACGAACGAGCGCGCGCTCATGTGAAACATGTGCAACTGCTTGAAAAAGTCGGTCACGAGATCGACCCGAGATCGTGTCTTCATCACGTAACTCAAGGCACTACCCACGCACGCACGCACGCGCACGCGCGCGCGCATACCTAACGGCAACGGATCTTAAGCCGCTCGAAAAATTCCAACTTGGCCGCCGCTGCTGCTGAGGAGGACGCCGGTTCGAGGATCCTGAGGTCTCTCTCTCTCTGTCTGATCCGACCAGCGAGCACCCTGCGCCGGGGGGGGGGCCGCCCCGCCCCGCCCCGCCCGTGCCGCCGTGCGCACCCGTGCCCCGCTCACGTGATGTCAAATCAGGCCCGTCGGATTCAATCGTGGACCCGCCACCACCCATCTGATGTCCGGATTCGCCTCTCCTCGGTTCTCTCTTTTTCTTGAGCTTGCTTTTCAGATTCGGCAAAGCCATGGCCCACCCGAATTCACGGCCCGGATCCACGACCCTCTCTCTCTCTCTCTCTCTCTCTCTCTCTCACGTGCACCCACTAACCTCGATCGCTTCCCTACCCATTAAAATTTTACAGATATTTCCCTCTCTCTCTCTCTCTCTCTCTCTGTCGTCCCCATTAAAGCACGATCGTTACCAAATCCCCGCAGGGGAGGATGACCCATCAGCGTTTTCCTCCTCTTCTTTTCTCTATTGCCCTTTGCTTTTTCTCGGGATCTAAAAACTAGATTTTTGCAATTAATGAACAGGGAAGAGAAAAACCCTTTTTCGTGAACTGGCCGAATCGACGTAATTTATGATAAAAAAGATAAATTTCAAACGAGAGGGAGAGGGAGAAGGAGGAGGAGGAGGAGGAGGAAGGATGGGACGGGGGGTTGTTTTACCTTGAGAAGGAGGCTGTCTTGGATCTTGGTGGTGGAGGGTCGAATGGCTGCACAGCGACAGGAAGTCGTGCGTTGCTTTCCTCGCTGCAAAAGAAAAACCGGCTTCGATTTCATCGTCCGTCGTCGTCGTTCGTTGCGTTTTCTCAAAACTCGGACAAGAACCCGATAGGAAAGAACGAAAGAAAAACCAGAAACAGACGCGACAGCATCAATCTTGCAACCGAGATTGTAATACCTTCCGTTCCGAATGGACGAGGTTGAGGAAGCTCCATCATGCACGACCTACACGACGACGAATCGACGCGGTGGCGCGGGACTCGACTGAATTATGGAAACGGAGAACTGAAATACTTCGGCGAACCGGCGGAGCTCTTGAACAGAAAAACTTCCCACCGAGAGTTTCCCGAGAGCTCGAAGCGAAGCTGGACTGGAAATTACTGGGAGCCCGTCGCAGATCTGCGACCCGAAAGCAATGCAGATTCGCTCGGGAAATGGTTTCCCGCCTCCGATCTCAGCCTGAATCGGGCGCGCGCATTCGCTCGGCCGGGTCGCTTGGGTTCCAAGCGACCTCTCCCCCTGATCGAGCCCGCCTCTCGAGAAAACCGCCTCCCGGAAAAAAATATAAAATAAAAATTCTTCGCCGCCGGATGAATTCAGGCCGGAGAATTCCCACGAATCTGAAGGCGACGTTCAGCAAAATTCGGAACTGGGCAAAAGGAAAACTAAGCAGGGTCAGATTTGCCGAGCCGGGTCAGCTGAAAACCACGATCCCTTCCGCTAGACGTCTCGAAACCCGAAGCATAATTTTGACCAAACGACAAAACACGAGGGAAGGACAGGAGACCTGAGACGATCTGGAGACCGCCGCAGCAGCTCTCGCTGCTCCGCCCGCCGTCGCCGGAGGAGGACCACCACCGAACCGGATTCGAACCCAATTCAGCTCAGCAGCAGAGCTCGCGAAATTCAACGCGACCGAAGGGCTCAGCTGCTTTCGCTCCTCCTCGACCTCTCTCTCCCTCTTCTCTCTCTCTCTCTCTACTCTCTCTCTCTACACTCTCTCTCTCTTCTTTCTCTCTCTTTCTTCTGCAGGGGAGGCCATGGCTGGAGATCTTTTATACAGTTTCATGTAAGCGTCGCGTTGCTTTCCGGTGCGTCCCTCCTTTGTTCCGTTATATCCATTTTTTTATTTTTTTATTTTCTGATTTCCCGACCCCGTAATGATAATAATTATTGGGCAGGGACGGGGGGAACGGGACGGCGTTACCCCCCGGACGCCGTCGCGGCTGCGGCGGGGCTGACGGCGTTAGTGGGTTGGAGAGGGGTGCGGGGGGCGAATTTTGACTGACGGGATTAAGAAACGTTTCTTTGATTTTGATAAAAAAACAAATTCGGATTTTGGGAGTCCACGAAAATTGAAATGACTTCGTTGAGGATTGCCTTTGCCACCGTTACTAGCACTTGTGAAAAACTTCAAACTAGTATTATTTAATAAATTTATTCAAAACTAATTTATTTACTATAAAAAAATTCTAATTCGATACATTTGTGATGAATTTATCTTTCATTAATTTTCATTAAATTTACCATCAAATTGCTGAGTTGAATAACACCAAAGAATTGAAGAAAGTATCTTAATTTGAGATTTTACTCTCATTTTGTCACGTGTATTTTAATTTGTGGTTTTCGTGGTATTATTCCAATTTAATAAAAACTAACGGAAAGTAAATTTATCATAAATATATCAGTTTTTAGTTTTTTATGGTGAAAAAATTAATTTGAGATAAATTTATCATAAATGTATCAATTTAAAAATTTTCGTGATATTAACCCTTTTAATTATTAATTTTTCTGAAATTTTGCACTTACAGCGTGTTCAAATTTGAATTATTTCGAATAAATATTACTTAATAAGTGTTCGGCGACAATGGGGGATTCGAATTAAAAAAATCGGCGCCGCTCGGAGGCAACTCGGTACGGCATCCGAGTCACGCAACTCAATGATTTGGAAGAGTCATTGTTAATTTTTTTTTTAATTTTATCCTATTTCTTTTTTGCTTGTTTGTTTTGGGGGGGTGTGACTAAATTAGTGCTTTGTGGCGATCCCGATGCTAATTGTAGTTTACTTCCCCCAAGGACTGATGCTATTCTCTTTATTTTTATTTTTTAATTTTCTTTTTTAATGCACTAGGAGTCTAGTAGTGATTTTTTTGCCCGTGTCCACCTTGGTTTAGAAAAATAAAAAGGTTGGTCGATGTGAAAATTCCAATAATTGGTTTTTTTTTTTTGCCCTAAAAATAATTGTTATCTTGAAACTTCAATTTTTCGTGAGTTCCAAATGTTATCAGGAATTACTCGAGGCACCGACTCAAGAAAAGAGTCCATCTCCTTTTTCTAATCGAAGCTTTCATGACTGAAGATAATCAAAATTACGTATCGTATTTTACTAATCTGGCAGAACAGATTGAACAATTAAAGTCCTTCGAAGTCGAATTTTTTTCACAATTAGTAATTCTTTACATTTTAAACAACCTTTTCAGATTCTATACCTTAAACGGGTTGGCCCGGAAAGTCACATATGTTGCCTACATGGTCGAGTTAGACCAACTATAGATTACTACTTAAGCTCTGTTTATTTCACAAAAAATAAATAATTTAGATAAAATTTTCTTTAAAATAATCGTAAATATTACTCACACCTATGAATAAATGAAAAAAATATATATATATTTTATAAACTTTTTCATCATTTATAAAAATATTTAAACATAAAAATTTGAAAATTATTTAAAAATATTTTCCATATTATTTGTTTCCTGCAAAACAAATCAAACCTTGATCATTCATCATCGTTAGGCAGTGGCATTGCTTGAAGCATAATTAACAAATTGGGTCAAAATTGGAATTGGGGAAATGTGGAATTCCCAAATGGTCCAAGCAAAGCGAAACTATTCTCCACAATCTCGTAAAAAACAAAAAAAACAAAAAAATGGAGTACCCCAGTTGCCCTGGTTGAAATTATTGCACATAGGACAGTCCCTAGTCCTTCCCCTCCCTGCCTCACCAAGTAAATTGCATTGTGACAAAAGCACCAAGCAGTTGCGATCATAGCCTTTCAAGTACCAACGGCAAAAATTAAAGTTTTCGGGTGGCCCGCTGGTGTCAATCGACTCCCTCATCACGTGCCGACCATCAGAGCTGATCTCATCTCATCTCAATTTTTTCTTTTCATTTCTTTTTAGCTTTTGATGATACAAAGTACGTCGAGGTCCGTTTCACGTGCATCGAATGAGGTCGCTCTCCACGGGAATGGCCGGCTTGACGAGTTGTTAGAGAATCAAAATGCTCGATGTATTCTCGACGTGTCTCGCTCCTTTGTTTTGTGCGATGCATGATGGCGTTGGCTTTTTTTTTCCAATCGATGCCACTCCGTGACTGATCTCTGGGCCATAACTTGACTTGTGAACTACTAACTGCTCCGCCCGCTAAAAGTTCAAAGGTTTCAAATCGACAGACTTATCGTTATAGTTTGACTAAATCACAAGACTGAGTGAAAGTTTCGCTCACCATAGGACTCCAATTAAAATTCGAGTGAAAGATTTCCTTTGATGCCCCGGCTGCCTAGAATTCACGAGCTTCACAAGTCAGTCGATAAGACACTTTCAGATCTCGACCGTGGTTTTCTTATCAGAACAAGACCACATGCGATGAGTAGGATTTGAACTTTTGGCATCCGAGTTTCCTAGCCGAAAGCCCTCCGGCAACAACCTTAATCGATTTCCAAGAAAAGAGCTACCCACCTCGCATTACACGACGACCCGCATGTGCATGGGTGGTGGCTGCGGCGGCAGGGGGAGGTGAACCGTTGCTGGCCGCCGGCCGGCTGCCGCCACTGCGGAAACTTTTTTCCGGAGGAGAGTGATGGTGGGGGCGATGATGTCACGCGAGAGGGTTCCAGGAACCGTGTTTGACTTTACAGCAGTTTACCCGGTTGACCTCCATCGTTTTTTCCCATGATGGGCATCCCAGAATAAAGAAAGAAAGGCAGAGAGAGGGATTAAGATAAAGGGTTATGGACAGACAGGGATTGAAGGGACTTACACACCTGATGATTAGCGCACAGATCCCGATTTCGCTCCCCGTTTTTTAACCCCTCTTTTAATGCGTTTCATCAGTAACTGCGCACTGCGCAGAGGCATCTAGAGAGAGAGAGAGGGGCGATGGCAGAGGATGTTGGTGGCGGAGGAGGAAACCTCACGTGACGATCCATGTCTCTCTCTCTGTCTTCTCTGTTGTTTTTGAGTGGGGAGAAGCTTTTGACATTTGTGGTTCTTGGGTTTGGAGTCGTGTTGTTGTATTGTTTCGAGCTGGAACCGGAAAGTGCGGAGCTCCTTCTCCAATCCAATCCACCCCCCATTACCTTTTTCCCATGTGCCTCCTCCTCCAGCAGATTCTCTCCCTCTCTCTCTCTCAGAATGGCCATAAGATCTATTAAATCTTATGTCGCAGCATTGGGAAAAGTATCTTCATGCATCGAAGGCACCGCCCGCACCACGCGTCGCCACGGCTCAGCTCTTGAGCTCCTCGGGGAGCTAAAGGTCGTGTTGGTCGACACGAGGGAAGAGCCGGCCTATCGCGAACTGTCAAAAGGGTTCTCGTTAAATTGCTTGAGAGATGATCTCGACATACTTAATGACGAAATTCATCAACTCGTCTTATGTAATTACCCAGTTTTCTAGAGTCGCAAAAGGAAAACGTTGGATCTGCCTTTGTTCGTTAATCGGACAATTTGTATTTCCGAGGCTTCAATTAATGCCAAGTTATGTTGGTTTCTAATCATGCCTCGGTGTCCATTTTAAAAGTTGATCCTTGTGAGCATCCATATGGAGGTAAACCATTTGGCTGGCGTGCTCTATTATTGATCAAAGCGAAAAGAGCACATATTTAACATATATATTTAAGAGGGAAAGAACAAGGGAAAAAAAATACTGTGAAATTGAATAATTGTGTCACGCTAGAGAGGAACAAAAAAAAAAAAATACCTGTTTTTCATTTTTGCGATCATCTGTCGTTTTCCAATTTTTTTTTCTCTCTCTTCTATCAATTAATTTATTTATACTTAAATATATGTTGGGTAAGAGAGAATGCATCGCACATGCGAGCCATGGGGTTGCAAACTCTCACGCCCCCAAATCTAATAGTAATCAAATCCCCAATCCACGTTCCCATCCACCTTGTGCTTCCACCTTTTTTGCTCCTTTCCCTTTATTAATTTTTATAAACCCCTTTTTTAATTATTGCCAAATTATTAAAAAAAAATATCTTGATTAATAAATTTCCCTTTGCACTATGCTTTAACGTGTCGATATTATTTCTTTTTTGTGGGGGTGGCTCAGGCAATCATGGTGAGCATTCACACTTTGTGGTGCGTGGACAGAACGGAACAGCTCGGTTTGATCTGATACTTTGATGCTTCGGGGGTTTTATTTTGTCTTTGTTTTTAGGGACAATAACGTGAATAATCCATGAACTTTGATCCAATTTGCAATATCAACTATAGACTTTTAATTTGTGCAATATGGTCCATGAACGCGGATCTAATGTATAATATAGTCCATAAACTTTCAATATTTTCAATGTGGTCTCGAACTATTGGTAAATATATTAAATACAGTCATTTTGTTTGCGTTATTTTTACATAGTTTCAAGACTAAATTAAATATTTATTAATAATTTATGGATCATATTAAAAAAAATTAAAAGTTCAGAGATGCCATTGCGCATTAAACCAAAGTTCATGAATTATATGGATCATTTTCCTTTGTTTTTACTTTAGCAGTCCTATGCGTGCATGATCTATCCTGGGCAGTGAATATTCTGTTTATTTTTCACTTGTATTAATGGATTCAATCTCTCGTTAAATTCATTTTTCTTTTATGTGGTTAATTATATTGAATCTCGGGATGCAAGGTGAATAATATTATTAGAATACTTGATAATCAAATAGCATATTTATCCAATAATTTAAATTTTTGGAACAGTTAACATTGGTCCCACGAAATCTTTCGATCGGCAGCACTTTCGTAAAATCTTTTATAGTACCAAAGTAGGAAACCCTGAGTTTGGAGGTTTTCACATCCCTTATTTGCCTCCATAATTGTATTTCTCCACACTCATTAATAGGTTGAAGCCTAGTTGGTGCACGAGGGAGAATGTTAGGATATATAGATATTAAACAACGTCTCCATTTAACCGATTAAATATTTAAAACAATCGGTAGCAATATTTTTTCAGAATATTTTCTTTGAGCACAATGGAGATTAAATTCCAAACCCACAAAGCAGACTACTGACCGAATGAGTTAGGTAAAATATAAGTCCGAGTCTCGTCGAAATTCGAGTTACAATTTAATGTCGTTTGAGTTGGAACTTAAACCAACCTGCACAACAGTAGTAATACAGGCAAGAAATGCATGTGATTACTAAAAGAATTTTGACCAGTGATTATTCTTTTCACGAGAAAGGTCCTATTACGATCGAAATCGAGATCGAGATGAAAAATGAATGATTTAAAATTCAGTTTTTCCAAAGTAATCGTTTAAAATGATTAGTTGATGAAAAACGATTTCATCATGGGCGGCAAATTTTTGCTTAAATGTTTTATTATGACTAACGAGAAATATTTTTCACATGATTATATGTAGAAAAACGCGTCCGGTTGATTCGACCACACGGGACGCAAAATGAAAGAAAGAAAACCGGTAGGTTTCGCGCTAGAGTCAATCATTATCCTATTATATCCGCTGCGGAAAAAGGGAATAAAAACAATGGGCGAAGCGAAGCTCGAGAGAGCACGTGACCAGCGATCAGGGGGGGGGCGAGATCCGACGGTTGGTGACGAAACGTCAGAGGCGGGGGGGGATGAACGGTCGCTGTCGTTGCCTTGTCACAGGACCGGGCGTGATGCGACGCGAGAAAGCACCCCCCATCGCCATGTGGGACCCGCGGCAGGGCGGGGGGAGGTGGGGCCCGGGAGGTCACGTGCGAAAGGAACCAAAAAGCGGACAACGTGTAATCGAGACTCGCTTCCTCCTTGTTGATGGGCCAACCCACCTAACCTACCTCTAGTGAGGTACGGGGGTGGGGCCCGCGCTCCCCCCCGCCCCTCGTCCGGCGTCACGTTCCTCGGTTACATCAAAAACCCCGTTTTCGTTTTCAACGTCAATCTCTCTCTCTCTCTCTCTCTCTCTCTCTCTCATTGTCACTTGTCAGCAATCAGCATGACTGATTAATAAGGTTAATTCGGAGAAAAATTCAAAACTTGCACATATGTGATGTATTTATTTTTAATTAATTTTTACATTATTGAAAATCTTAAATTAATATATTTATGATAAATTTACATTTTCAGTTCAATTAGATTAATATCAAGAAAAACTACAAAAATGTATACTTATGAAATTGATATACCCATCAACTGTCATGTATCGTATAATTTAACAATTTAACCAATAAAATTTAATAGAAATTAACGGATGGCAAATTCGTCACAGATGTACAAAAATTAATTTAGGATAAATTTATCGTAGGTACACAAATTCAATATTTTTCTTGGTATGGACTCTATTTAATATAATTCATGAATTTTTAAATAAAGTTTAGAGATTTTATTTAATAAATTAAAAGTCTAGGACGACATTGCACGTAACCTTGTTGCGGAAATTAAAATTTTTGAGACAACATTGTATATTAAATTAAAGTTCAAGAATCATGAGTGCTATTATCCATATTTTCTCTAGTCCATGTGAAACCCTAATGATTAGGGGCATAATCGTGATCAATTTGCAATATTGATTCTCGATAATAGGATAGACTGCATACAATCGACATTCAATGTCCGATAAACATTCAAAATTAGTGCGCCATTCGATTTGCCCCTCGAACTTAGGAGACCACTGAATTATTCACACCACTTACACATAAAAGATTTCATCGACTAAGAATAGATCCAAATCGTGCATTCTTGATTTCAAAAGTTGAGATCCGACAACACCAAATGTATTCAAAGACAAGCCCTTTCGAGTTTCGACTCGGGGAGGGCGACCGCAAGATCGAGATGCGATTAAATCGAGATCTTCACGACATGTCGAGGGATACCTGTGTTGTGTGCTGAGTGAACAAGCTTCCTAGTTACACAAAACAAAAACTCACGAAATGATCTGTCGATGCCACTTATTAAATTGAATCATGCATGCACTTATCCATTATAATCCCCCCCTTCACCAAAAGCTTTGAGGACACAATGATTAAGAGCTTGTTCTTTACACAAAAATAATTGAAACACTTCTTTGCTGAAAGGAGGACAATAGTAGATTAATCTAGATTCCAATATATTAAATTAAAAAAGAAAGGAGGGGGACAGAGAGACTATGTTCATGAACGTTGGTACCATTGCGTTTTTTTTTTTTTTAAATCTTCTCTCTCTCTGATTATTATAATTATTTTGCTCTCTGTTGACATTAAGGAAGCTATGAATTCCTTGATTTGGATGGAGATAGATGGTTTTGTTTCCAAACCGGAAAAGACATGGTGAGTATCACGACTTTCGTTCGATGGCTCACTTTGGTGCCATAATTCTTAAATCGATCACCCTAATGCTGGGAAAGCTCGATGAGGCAATAAAATTCACAAAAGCTCGGGGTGAATGATATTTTAAAGTTGTGTTACTCAAGCGATCGAAAGAAAAAGTCGTTACGCTGAAGCGGTGATCGTGTGAAAATTATAGAATCTATGATTTCCCTTTCCCCGGTTATTTTAGACGATCCTAAAAAGCAAAGTGGAAGCCTGAATTTAATTTGGGTATGAAAACATATAACACAAACAAACAAAAAGAGGTTCTTCTCAATAATTATTCGAGGGGAGATTGTAAATTGGAACCATGACTCCGTTTATTTTGTAGAGATGAATGATTTTGAAAATATTTTTTTAAAAATGATCATTCGTATCATTCACAATAATGAATAAATAAACAATATTATTATTGTTCGCGAAAATGTTAATAAAATAAATTGTTGTTGATGATGAAAAGTATTATTCATCAGCTAATTATTTCTAACGACATGGACAATTGCTTTGGAAAAAATATTTTTCCAAATTATTCGTTTTCGCGTGATACAAATGGAGCAAGTATGAGAGGGGGACAAGGCGAGACATGATGTGGTGTCAGTTCGGATCGTAATTTAAGACTTTTAATTAATCTCGTGATTTGTTAATATCTTTTTTATTTAATCAAGGGAGGGTTTCCCGCAACCTGGACATTCCCTCCTTAAGGAATCCGTTTAGGGATCAGTTAACAATTGCTTTCTCTTTTTCCTCTCATTTTTCTAATCCCGGCGGTTTGCGCGTCTTTCGGTCGTCATATAAAACTCCGACCTTCAAAATCAATATTTTATCCTCACGTCTTTATTAATTAATAATAATAATTATTATTTATTATCATTTTTTAAAACCTCCTATGACGGGTGGACGCGTGTCGCGGCGTGCGCGCGCGACCCGCACCGCCTCACGTGATTAAAAAAAAGAGGGGCGCGGGGCTCGCCTACCGCAGATCACGTAGCCAACTCACGCAATTGGTGCGCGACGCCGTGGGGCCCGCCCTCCATTATACGGGAAACGGGAAACGGGAAACGGGATCTCTCTCTCCCCCGTTTTCATCCCCGTTCGTGGGCCCCGGTTTTGTCGTCACTTGCACTTTTTGGGCCCGAGTTTTATTTTTTAAGTTAATGTTCGATTGGTCTAATTTGATAAAAATTGGCGGGCGCTGGCTCGTATTAAAAAGCACCGACTTTAACTCGAGCGTGAATTATAAATTCGAACTTTTTTTTTTTATCTCATAAAAGATATAAACGTTAGGTCAAGTTTCAATTCGAATCCAAGCTTGTTGGCACCTAAATATTCAACATGTTGTTCCATCTATACTTGGCAAAAAATTTGACAGAACCTGGTTTGGATACCGAACGAAAGTTTATGTTTTCTTATCTAAAAACAAAAGGTTTTGGGTCAGAAATGGGATTGGGCCTTTAAGTCGTCGCTTTCTTGCGAGACAAACAAAAGTTTGGAGAGGGTCAAGGTTTGTACATTTTTACTAGACAAAAGAAATTATGGGTTGGAATTAAAATTCGACTTTGGCTTAGCTAGATTCATGGAAAATGAATAATCCAAAAAATAAGTTTCATAAAATCGACTACTTATATTTCTTATAAATATGACCAGACGAAAATTTATTTACATGGTTCACGAAGATATTTAAACGTAAATTATTGTTCATAATGAAAATATTTCTTAATAATATTTATTTTTTACGAAGCAAATGAGTTCCAAAATTTGTGCATTTTAAAGTTAATTAGGCAAAGATTTACATCGTCGACGTTTTGTCATGCTCAATTCCTGAAATTTCTCCTTTTTTCTTTCGCTATTCCTTTTCATCTTTATCCACATATTCCCGGAATTCCAAGACGGAAATCTGCTGATATGTTTCGCCCAAAAACCCAAAGGAAAAGAAGGGGGAAATCTCACGACATTCGCAGACGGTTAAAAAGGAAAGAACGAACGATCGAGAGCAAAAGACGGGTTATCCGCACCCCGCACGATGCTTGTCGGGACGACATGAGCACTCGAAAAATCAACCCACGTGTAAAAACCAAAAAGAAAAAAAAACGAAAATGGGATAAGTAAAATAAAAAACAAAATAAAAATTGAAAAGGCAGCGTCAGTGAAAAACAAGTGAGGAGGGAAAAAGAGTAGCAAAAGTCACAAAAAATCCTAAATTATACCTATTGTGACAGATGTACTTTATATATATATATATATATATATATATATTGGTAAAGTACTTCATATTTTTTCTGTGACACCAAAAAAATGCAAACTTATATCTGTATCATATATTTATCCCAAAAAAATTGTGACCCCAAATATATCATGCAAATGCAAGTTCACAGTGAGTAAAATTGTGGATTTTTTGTGGCTTTTTTCAGAAAAAAAGGGGCAAAATGAAAAAAATAAAAATAAATAAAATTGAAAAAAATAATTGAAAAGGCAGTGTCGGTTAAAAACCAGTAACGAGGGACAAAAATGGCAAAAGTCACCAAAAATCTTCAACTATATCTACTGTGATATATGTATTTCAAATTTTTTCCTTAACACAAAAAAATGCAAATTTATACCAATATGATATATTTATCCCAAAACAATTGTGACGCGAAAATTCAAAGCTTTTGTCATAAAAATAATTTGGGATAAATATGCAATGCTGACGTAAGTTCACAGTGAGTAAAATTTTGGATTTTTTGTAGCTTTTTTAGGGGGAAAGGGGGCCAAAATGGGGAATCTAGGGTTTCGTCGGAAGGGGAAGGGCAGAAAGGGGAATTCAGTGGGGCCGAAGTGGTGGAGTTTTGCTTGCGTCGCTTGACGCATTGACTCGGCGGGTCCCCATCACCACGGGAAAGGGCCGTCGCACGTGAGGATAAAAGTTGGACGCGAGGCGTGCCGTCGCCCCCACTACATAAATTCCGTGTTTTCCCCTTTTTGGTTCCATAATTAATTCCACGAGACGTCCATATCCCGGATTTTTTAAATTACCCGCGTGATCAGAAGATCCTAAATTTTTTCCGCCCTGATATGAATTTGGGATACTGATGACACAAGAAAAATTACTTTGAAATTGGAGTCGCAATTTTCTTTTTATTTTTTGGTGGTTAATAGAGACACTTTTGTCACGCTATTACAAGTCATGGAGGGTTATCAAGGCATCGGTTTAAAATTTCTATCGCCCTAATATAAATTGGAGATATTGATGATGCGAGAAAAATTATTATGAAATTGGAGTTGTGGGTTTTCTTTTTTGTGGTCGACAAGTTATATGGGGTTATTGAAGGTATCGATATAACTACAGTTAAAGTTTAAAGTTTTTCTCTGGCATATTCTGTTCCCACTTTCATTAGGACGTAGGTTTAGTGTCTCTGTCTCTCTCGGAAGTTTTTATTGTTTAGTTTAGCCAATTGAGCGCTACGAAATTTCGTATCTTTTCATCGTAAAATTTCCAAGTGACTTGTCGAGTCATGTGGCAAGTCCCTTGGAGGGTAGGTTGGGATCGAGGGTGTCGATTTGGGATTTTTTTTTTTTTTTTGGGATTATATTCCATGGAAAAAGAAACAGGATAGGAGAGAGAAGGGGTGGGGTTAAACAAGAGACGGAAAATTCAATGAAGGTCGATGAAAAGGATAGAGAGAGAAAGAGAGAGATTTAGAGAGAGAGAGAGAGGGAGGCTCACGTGCACCCATCCCCTGCCACTCTCTGATTGCCGGCTCGCGTGCGGTGGGGACCCCTCCGCTTTTTTGCCCTTTTTCTATTTTTCTTTTTGCTCCCTGGAAATTCCGGTCCCCCTTCCGTTCCCCCCTCTGACGGCGTCAGCTCCGGACTTAACGTCCCGTCCAAGCAAACACCTCCGTTTCCGTACGGACGACGTCGTGTCCCGTCGGACAGCGAGAGGGCCGAGAGATTCGACGGCGTCCGAGCCGCACGCACGCACGCACGCACGCACGCTCTCGTGTCTGGGATTTTTAGTTACTGTCGGTCGTAGGTTGTTAAATTGGTTAATCGGGGGCGTTAAAATAGTGGTTAAAAGTGGACCGGCTCTTTCTCATTATCGTGGCGCTTCTTGGATTATACCCATCGGTAATCTTTTTCCGTCAAATAGTGATTACTATAAAAGCCTTTCGCATCACAATCTTCGCACATATCACGTCATCAATTCGTTGGCCTTTGTTTTTTTTTTTTTATTATTCTTTAGGGTCACTTACTTACTTATGTGAAGATTAATATTATGAAATTCAAAATTAATTCATCCGTTGTGAATTTGCTCTTTGTTAGTTTCAATTAAAATTTATTATTAAATTACTAAATTTGACGATACGTAACAACTAACATGCATACCAATTTATGATTTTACTTCTCATTTATCATGGATATACAGTTTATGATTTTTCATGGTATCAATCAAATTTAACAAAAATTTAAAAAATTGTAAATTTATCACAAATATACAATTTTTTTTACCAATTTCGTGTTTTTATGATTAAAAAATTAATTTGTTATAATTTTGTTAGAAGTTTATCAATTTGAGGTACTTTGTGGTACATGAGCTAAGTAAAATCTCGATCCATGGAGTACCTTGCTCAAGTCTCATAAATCAAGTAGAACACGACCTAAAACCACCCTTATTGAGTGCTTAATTACTTATAGCAAGGTAGGCTGGGGTAGTTTTATATTAAGTGGTTTTTACAAACTTTGAGCACCACAGAATTTGCTCCTTTGCTTTTTGTACTTGTCCTATATCTCAACGTCAACATTAAATAGCACGTCATTCTCATTTATTTCTCAACCGTTCTTGATTGAGCTTGGACTTATAGTTCTGATGCCGATGGTCATGTTCTTATTCCAATCCTTCTGGGTCCAAACACAAATTTGATCATATAAGAATTTAAGGGTTTAATTTGGTCGCACTAAATAAAATAAAAAAAATACTCACAGCTTTCCCGCCAAGTAGAAATTTTTTTTAAAAGGTTGATATTGCTAATGATTTCAAATCAATACATTCATGTCATATTTATATTAAGTTAGGTACATCAATGTTGCGTGTATCTCAAACTAATTTTTATGCCATAAAAAAACTTCAAATTGTTATACACGTGTTTTATTTATGACAAATCAGTGCGCTCGTGTCACGTTTACCCTAAATAATTCAGGGTGAATGTGACATGGGATGGTTTTGGATATATATGACATGGGTGTTATAATTTGGAGGTTTTTACGACAAAAAAATTAAATTTTAGGTAAATGTAACACATTCATATCAATATGGATTTTTTTTTTTGGGTGATAAAGTATGTTTAGAATTGAATTAACATAATAAAAAATGTAGAACAATTAAAAACCAAAAAAATCACATCAAACCCGCAAAGTATTCGAGCCCTTGAATTTGGATAAAATATATATAAAATCGCAGCCAATCACTGGATCCTCCGTCACGAGGGCATAATAATCCCCATCTGTCTCGAAGTTAGAGCTGGAAAACGAAAGGAAACATCTTTCCTTTTTCTCTTTATTTAGTCGTTCATGGCCAAAAAGCGATTGTCTAGACTCTAGAGACAACCAACCAATTAGGAACCTCATGTTTGTTTATTATATCAACTAAATAGAAAAAATCCTATAGCCTAGCCAGATATAAATCTAGCATTGATCCATCCATCTATCTGTCATGCCATTTGATTAATGCGAATTGCGTACCATCGCCCCTTTGCTTGGAGCCCAAGGCACCATCCTGAGATTGCTCCGCCCGTTGAAACAAGGCGGGGTTGGGCTTAAGCATCGGTCGGGGTCGGGAGGAGCGCGACCCTTTCGGGCTGCCGCATCGGTAAGCACCCTCCGAATCCCGCCGCCGTCGTTCTCTCGCGACGGAGCCGGCGGCAATCGGTCTTCGAGATGGCCGTGTCCGAGAGGGGCAGAACCGTAAATAACATGGGGAAGGGGGAGTGGGGCCCTCGTCTTTGGGGGGCAAAAGAGGGGCAGTGACGAGACGCGAGAGCACGTGCTTAGACACGCCTACGGCGGTTCGTTCCTCCCTTCTCGTGACGGCGTCACGTGGGAGGGCAAAGAGGTGGGACCCACACGGGGAAGGAAGCCAAAAGCAGAGCACCCTTTGCGGGACCCACGTGCCTCCCCCTTTCTTAAAGGTCGGGTCGGGTGGGGCCCGACCCAAAAGGTTCGGGTCGAGTCGGGTCGGGTCTTAGGGTCGTTTTATTGATCACATTAGAAGGGTAATAAGATTGGAAGCAGCTCTCGAAATTTGGTGATGAAATCGACCGAGTGCATGCCACGAGCGAATCTTCATTGACCATTCATGCCAGTTCAATCGTCCCTAAATTAATCTTGGGTCGGATTTGGATCTTGGGTCGTTTTATAGTATCAGAAGCAGCTCTCGAAATTTGGCGATGGAATCGATCGAGATGCATGCTTGACCATTCACGCCACTGCAATCGTCTAATCTTTCCCTTAAAAAAAAAACCTTTCTAGTTCCGTTAACCCGCCTCGCTTGCATTCGATACGCGGCCCCCCCCCCTCGACATCTCTTCGACACGCGGTCAATCGTCGCGCGGTCCCGACCCCAACAGCAGGCAGCAACTAGGAATCGGGATGGACTTTCTCGACGAAGTACAGTACGCGTCATTATTCCACCACCCTTTGATATCGCTTTCGTTCTGGGGACAGAGCGGAAGAAAACGCGAATCTCGTTTTTCATTCCTGCCCTGCATCTTTCGTTTTCTCCTTTCGTCAACAAAGGACCGCACAGATGGACCCGTCCTGAGTTGATGATGAGATTCAGATGCATTTCCCCACGTTTTATGCACAACTCTGTTGGCTGCTGTAGCATCTCTTTCCAGCTTTCTTTCAAAATCTGCCATTCCTCGAGAGAGAGAGAGAGAGAGAGAGAGAGAGAGAGAGAGATCCAACAGCAGAAATTCACTATGCATTTCCAAGTTCTATACATCTACTCTACCCTTTTCTGGAGAAAGTAAAAAGAGGCCACAAATTTTCACTTCGAAAACCCTGGTGATTACTACAAATGCCAATGCGGCAGAGGTGATAGAATAAAAAAAATGGTACTTTAATTAGCTTTACTTAGCTTCTCAAGCAGCAGGGTGTTGACGACGGTCTTCACGTAGGCGTCGAAGCACTCTCTGCAGGAATTGGGCATGAGAGCAGACCTGTGGGGCCTCCGGATATCATTGGCGTGACAACACACTGAGCTGGGGACGGCGGACTTGGACCGCTCCAGGCCACACACGGCAAGGATGGTGTGGGTCGCCGCTCTGGCAATTGCTTTAAATGTGTTGACTCCTGCAGGAGGGACAATGAATGAGGAACTTTGCTATTAAATGATTAAAATGAAGTGAGAGTGATAACGAGTATTCAGAAATAGAAAAAAATGAGATAGTTGGAGTAAAGATGGTGAGATCCGAGGATTGAATATAACAGCAGAATGATATCCATATGACGGTTGGTTTAACGAAAACAGGTTCCACCCCTATTGCGTCACAGATGCTGCTTTGTTGGCGATATTTCCTAATGCGTTCAGGCAATGCAAGATATACCAACTGAAACAGGACATGTGATCAGTCGCGCAAAAGCCCGTGAAGAACATTACAGATGCAAAACATAAATCTGTCACCAGGAAGCATGATACATCTATACGATCCCCAAAGACAGTCGATCAAGATTATGCCCTAGAGATGTTGGTTTTATGAGATCTATCACTAACTGAAATCCATAAATAAGGAGAAAGTTGCTTATCAAACATACCCAGCTGTTTATTGCGGCTAAGCAACTTCAAATTGAACTTGACAAGAGATTGGATTTCACTTTTTGCACTGTCATCTCTTCTAGAGTGGCCAGCTACCTGAGCCTCATCCAGCATTGCTTTCCCATGCGAATTCTGTGATGAAGCAATGCTTGCCCCAAGTGTGGCAGGAAAAGAACTAGAGGATCCCGACACAGAACCGGCAGAAGATGTCATAGATGGACTATTGTCTTCTTGGTAAGTGATGCCGCGTGATGTTCCAACAGATTTATTTGCATGATACTCATGCCTTTGCAAACTGGCTCGGTCAATTGTGGCAGGAGGCAATCCTGGATATGTTTTCTGTCTCTGCCTATCAATTACTAGAGATCTAGGCTTAGAGGATCCCGACACAGAACAGGCAGAAGGTGTCAAAGAAGGACAATTGTCTTCTTTGCAAGCAATGCCGCATGATGTTCTGACTGACGTATTTGTATGACGCTCATGCCTTTGCCAACTAGCTTGGCCCATTGAGGAAGGTGGCAATCCCGGACCTCTTTTCTGTTTCTGCCTATCAATTGCTAAAGATCTAGGCTTAGACAATTTATCACCAATATGACTGACTTTATGCTCCAAAGCTGCTGCAGATTCAGTGTTGCGACTTTTATTTACTTGATTCCTCAATTCTAAGCGACTATTATTAAGACTGGCTACCTTTGGAGGA
Source organism: Eucalyptus microcorys (assembly GCA_014182515.1). Classification (NCBI taxonomy): domain Eukaryota; kingdom Viridiplantae; phylum Streptophyta; class Magnoliopsida; order Myrtales; family Myrtaceae; genus Eucalyptus; species Eucalyptus microcorys. Next base: position 7,185,937 of record CM024563.1, read on the forward strand.
TTTCCTTTCCTGACCAATTTGTTTGCTGCATGGTGGACACTAGCCGTTAAATCACGACCTTGCCGTCTGGACTTGGCTCTATCCATCATTTTCCATGCTTTGGTGATATCGTACTTATCTTCGTTGTGGGAAGCAAAACCTAACATAGAATCTTCATCTTCCAATGGTTGATGACTTGAGGATGGCTGACCTAATCTGTCATGCTCTTGAATATGACGGTCTCGCTCTTCACTCATACGGCGCATGGACTCCACATTACCTGAATGAAAGCTCAATGACCCACGTCGCAGTGCATCCCAATTCTCGCGAAGTGCCATTATACGTATATGCACATCACGACATCGTCGTAGAGTTCTTGCACCAAAATATTCCACTGCTCTCTCTGCAACATTGGGATCCCTTCTTTCACCTTCTTGGGACATTTCCCCATCAATACCATCTTCCCTATCAGATACAGCTGCACTCGGGTCTAAAGGTGACGACACAGCAGTTGTGGGGTGCTCAATGTCAGAGGTGCCGTTATCTCTCACGATATCCAGTATTGAAACTCGTGGCTCAGTTGATGGCATCGAAACATGTCTGATGCAGCTCTCTCCTTCGTCCGTCCTAGCATGCTCGTCCCTCATAAAAGCACAGTCATGGCAAAACCAATCCCCTTCGGGCACAGTGACACCCAAGCCAACACAATAAGTATGCGATGCCGAATTGCAGAGCTCGCAGAGCAGCAGGCACCATTCATCCTGCGAGCCTCGACAGAGGCTGCACCGAGTTTCCATATAAGGATCAAAAGGTCCAATTCCATGGGGATCATAAACCTGCAAAAGAACACAGATAGCAAATTTGCTTCTTTCACTAAATCATTCAGTGGAAATAACGTTCACGGTCATATGCTCAAGCAGAATGGAAGACAAACATCACCAAATTAAATTAAACAAATTCATCTTAAACCCTTCAAGTAGCTCGAATCCTAATTAACATTAACCAATTTCGATCAAAAGAACCGAGGAAAACCCATGACTCGCCAGAAGGAGCCGCGATCGAAATCAATGAATTTTGCTGATTAATTCCGGGAAAGAAAGAGGACCCAGTTGCCAAAACGCAAAACACAATCTACCCAGAATTCGAAACATCGGAACCGACCTGGTCACGAGGCGGGACGTTCACGATCCTCTCGCCGGCAAAGACGCCGTCTTTCGGCGGCCTGAGGATGGTGGAGAACCGGCGCTTGCACATGGGGCACTTGGACTCCACCTTGGCCCATTCCATGATGCACACGAAGCAGAAGTAGTGGTCGCAGCTGTCGATCCGGCCGCGGACGGCCCTGCCCTCCTCCGTGAGGCAGATCCCGCAGCACCGGCCGTCGGCGACCTCCCCCGTCGGGGGGCGCCGCCCCTCGTCGCTGCCGTCCGGGGCTTTCTTCGGCCGCTTGCTCGTCGGCGGCGAGGCGGGCGCGGCGGGCGCGGCGCGACCAGCCATGGTTGAGCTTGAGCGCGCGCCGTCGAGGGAAGAAAAGACCGAGTCAATGGGGAAAGACACGTTCGAACCAAAAAAAAAGAGAAAAAAGTAAAAAAAGAAAAGGAAAAAGACACGATTTGGGAAACCTACGAGAGTAAGAATTGAAGTTGCAGTAGAAAGCCCACGGGATCAAAAATCATGTCTTATTACGTAATTTCAAATTGAACCGACATAATCTTTTTTCTTAGGGTCTTGCCTTTTGCATTCTTTATTTGATTTTGACACCCCCTTTTACACAAAGACTGAAAAAAGGGGCATATTTGAGAATCTCTTTATTTATTTCTTCTTTTTCTTTCACTTTCCTTTTTATCTTGGTGGTTTGGTTAATTAGGGATTCATGAATCAAACGATGTCATCGTTTCCTGATTAGTTGTAGATGCACAAGAGTCATTCTCTTCATGTTCAGGTCTCTGCTCACGCTTTTCATGGGCTTAAGCACTTTGATCACTTTGCTCCAATTCTCAGAAATTATCATAAGAATCAAATGACCACCATAGAGAATTAAATTTCTAGAAGGATTGTGTTGATATAGAGATGGTTATGCCGGACATGCCAATGGCTTGTAAGGGGTGATGGTAAGGTATAAAGGCGGCTCGTGAGGTATTGTGAGACCGCCGGTTGGTGGTGTGCATGGAGGTGTTAGAGGAAGAAGATGAAAAAGTGCCCATGATATGCTTTAACACAGGCGAGAACAAAAAGGAAAGCGGAAGAAAAAGAAGAAACCAATTTAATTAAGGACTCCACACTCAACTATGCGGGTACAACGTTTAAAAGAGGAAAAACGAAGAGTAATATAGTTAATACATTGTAAGAGGAAGTGTTTAAACCAAATAAGGAATGGAAAAATTACTGTTCTTGATTATTTCCTTTTTAAGGTTTTCTTGCTAATTTAACAAGATCACAAGTTTGTAAATATATAAGATGGATGAAAGGTTGCAAGAACTCGATTAGTCTCGAACAATTCACACATAACATCTCATTTTGTGGGAGACTGAGTCACTGGCGATTTCTAAGTATATACACATTATATAAATCCTTATTTTGTTTCTCTCAAAGCCATTTGTGATGAACTGCTAAATAGTATGAATTTTCAGGTTCATTTGTGATGCCGCGTCGGCTGGTCGTCGAGGACAGAGAGGACGGTGGCGCGGCGGAGGAGTCAGGCGCGGGGCTAAGCAGTTGCTGCGGCGGCGGTCGTCGCAGCAGGCGGCCTGGGTCGTCGTGGGTCGGCAGGCGGAAGCGCGACGGAGGGCGGCCGGAGGTGGCGCAGAGGTCGCTGGATCGCGGGTTGCGGAGGCGCGACGTTGGGTTGAGCAGTTGCTGCGGCAGCTTTCGAGCGGCGTTGCAACGACGTCGGGTGGTCAAGGCGGAGGTGGCAGAGGCGACGGCGTCAGGGCTTCTGGCGTCCGGCACTGCAGAGGCAGGCTGCTGGCGAAGGAGTCGCAGACGTCGCTGGTGGCGGATGGGCGGAGTGCAGCAGTGGGTGAGGCGCGGAGGCAGCATCGGTGCTGGTTGGGTCGCGGGCAGAGGCGCAGCGGCTTTGGCTGGGTGGGGATGAGCAGGCTGAGGCACCGGCGTCGGGGCGTCTGGCGGAGGTGCAGTGGGCTGCTGGTGCTCAGGCGGTTTTTATGTTCGCATCTTTGTTTTGGGGGAGAAAGCTTGGCCTAAATCTGCGATCAGAAGTTCACTGGTTTATTGCTTCTGATTCTAAGCGCAGCAACGCGAGAAGTGAAACTGCGACTGTCTCTCTCTCTACCCTTGTCCGGTTTTTCCGTTCTTGGCAAATTCGAAGACGAGCCCACTTCTGGATACATGATCTTAGGCCGACCCGTCAAGTCGAAGCCCGACGTAATCTCGCTGCTGAATCGCTTGTGTCCGGGGGTTTCAAGGGGCAATCGCCTGTTCCGTCATTGCAGACTTCCAGGCGAGAAGAAATGTGCCCACAATGATCACCCCAACACCGAACCGCCTCCTTTGTCCTCTCTCGGTATGTCGTCATCCCTTCTCTGCTTTCGTTTTTTCCCTCGTCGTTTGGTTTCAGGAAGTGGTGGGGATGTTATAAGTAAAAGAAAGGAATCGGGCCGTGAGGCGAACGGTATGATTTTTGAATTAAAGCGGGTTCGCATGAGCTATGAGCGTTGGTGGGGAACGAGCAAGAAAGTGGGTTTTGCTGAAAATTTTGATCTTGTTAAAGTTGGATTTAAGGGTAGGGATTTTCTTGGATTTTGGGCTCTCTCTCTCTCTTTCTTGGTCGCGCGAGCACCATCTTATGCGTGGAAATACTTGTGTTGATCCGTTCTTTTCTTTCAGTGGGACTTTGATTGTGTATTTTCCCTTTGGAAATTGTGACTGGACTTTCGATTATATGTCCCTCCGCAAGCTGAACTGTGGACCCAATTTTGCCGCACGAAGTGGATTTTTCGATCAGGCTGCCGTAACAAAATCATGCATGGGTATCCATCTGTCTCGATTATTGACAAGTTGGGAGTCACGGCATTTCTGTTTGTTGAAAGCTAGTTAATCTTAGATGCTGTTTGTCAAGAAAAATTATAGGAAGAGTAGACACTGACTAATGTGACTCTTTCGATGAACTGAAAGCATGAGGAAGCTGATATTACTTGAGATCTCTTGGAATAGTTGGTGGGTGTATCTAGATTCATGAACACCCTGGAATTGAATTAAATGATTGCATTTCTTCTATTGATAAGCATTTTCTGCTCAACTGCTCATGCTTTGTATCTGACTTTAGTGTCCATTTTTCTTGTTTTCTCATTCTCTTTTTTGGTTTTGCCGTAAAGGGAATTAGTCGAATTGCTTGTCATCAATGATTGCGGTTAACCTTTTGACCTTGTTTTTGCTCACACTCTGTCTTGAGTTAGTTTATCTTTTTAATTCTGTCGGTCTTACTGAGTTCATGGGACTTGGTGGTTCAAAGATTTTAATCTTATAATTTTGTCAATTTTGATTGTTCATATGGGTTCGTGCGTTGTGCAATATTATCTGAGAAGGCCATGCCAGAATGGTTAAATGGTTTATTTGTACGGATTTGTCACCTGAATGCACCTTTATGATTCAGCACTTTTCGTTACTCCTTTCCATGTGCTGCACGAAAAGCTTTTTGACTTTGGTTCCGTTTAGCTATTATAACTTTCTCAGTATAAGCAAAGTATCAAAACTAACGTGTTTACTTCTTAATATTGCTTGCATTCAATTGTTACTTGGGTCACTTACGTGAGAATTTAGTGAGCATGGCAATAATTGGCTTTCATTTTATTCCACTGTGGAAGTACTCCATTTAGGATGTCATGGCATATTTGCTTCTTTTGACTAAGAGGATCACTACTCTAGAGTGTCCTTGCCAAATGAATCTTTCATATGGTGCATGATCAGAAAAATTTCGTTCATGCTGTAGTTATATTGGATTCATAGCTTTTAGGCCGATACTGAGAGTTCTTTGCCCATCATATGCCAGGTGCATAATTTTGCAAAATGCACGATCAGTTTTAAATCATCGTTATTTTTCTCTCTGTAGAAAGCAATCTTTGTTATGGATTGATGAAGGCATGAGTTGAAGAAATCCTTGTTGTCCCAACTGCTCAACAGTGCTTCCATGGATGGCAAAAGCTCATCTGAGTTGAGCCTTCCCTGGTTCTGGATTATTGAATATTTGGCAAAATTCGAGCAAGTTAAGCCATCCCTCTTGCATGGTATTCACCTTCGACAGTAGCATTTTGCAAGTTTTGTCCACTTTCTCATCATTTTTGTTGGGCATTCATATGGTTTATGCTTTTCAGGTATCATTAAAGCGGCTCCAGAGTTACCTGCTCACTTGGGAAAAAATATGGAGGAAGTTGTTTCTTTGAGATGCTTGGAGGAGTTATGTGGCCCTAGAAATGGAAGCATGAACAGTACTTGGTCCTCATTGGGATCAAAGGCGAAAATTGATACATCAAAGAGCTGCAAAAATGTCCGACAGTAAATGTTCCATAATGTGAGTTCTAATAAATGATGCAGTGAAAATGTGTTTTATTTTCTTCATGACATCTTTCCACTGGTTCTGTTCTAATGATTGCTGAAGTTCGGTGTCTATTCCCCTGTTTATGAATTTGTTATATGTTAGGGCTCTGCATCTGATCTTGAAGTGACTGCAAATGAGTTGTTGAAATGGGACCTTCACTCATTTTTAACGCACAAGAGAACCTCTGTGCCAAAAACTGCTCTAGAGGAGGTAAGCAGATCTTTCATCCAGTGCTGTCTATCTTCATGATATCCTCTTTCATTCAGGTTTAAATTGGTTTTTTTCTTGTTTTTTGGCAGCTGAAAGATACAATACTTGCAGGTACCCATCCACATGCTGATTTAAAAAGAAAAGAGGGTAGATTGGCAGATGTTTGTCATTTGAATAGGACCGTCATTCATAATGGTGGACATACTGGACTTACATGTGCGCTTGACGTGGGAGACACATATGCTCCTAACACAGTTGATGAACCAAACTTGGTTTCTCGATCCACCAATCATGTGGAGCCCTTGGTAGGAGATGACGGTATTAGGAAGTGTCTTCCCACGAAGAGGAACCATATTGATGTTCACACTGAAAATATTGAAAGGAATTGTAATAAGGATCAACATCATGATGCTCATTCAGATGCTAAAAGGGCCAAACGACAAGATTCTGATGAAATAAAGGACAGAGAAGAATCACCAGTTGTTCTAACTGGAAGATGGATGTTCTGATAGAGAGGTGGCTAACCTTGTCAAGGATCATATGGGGGCTGTGGATGACGACCAGTCGTTAGAGGGAGATGGGAGGCATTATGTTCAGCCAAGGACTTGTGATGTACTTTCCGATGGAATAGAGTGGGGGTTTTCCATTGATGATACCAAACGCGTCCGTGACTCCATAGAGAAAACAAAGAACAGTGAATCAGCTCGAGCATTGGAATGGGGGCAGACTTTTACCAGCCACACAGAAGATTACGTGGTCCACGTTGTCGGGGAGGATATGTCCAGTGATGGTGATGAATATAGAAAAGAGCAGACAGCATCCTATAACATTAATGTTTTCAAAAACACATTTTGGTGATTTACATGATCCGATGTCCGGGATTTGAGGATTCATGATGTTTTCTTTATGAAAAGCTATAACTTGTTAGTACTGTCTTGTCAATAATCATTCATGTTGTCTATTAAAGAATGTAACCTAGTCTTCTTGAAAGATTGCCAACCATTGAATCAGGGAAATTTCAGGACGACTTTTTGATGGCAAGTATTCTGTTTAGTTTAACATGCTCAAGGTATGAACAAACTCTTGAATTATTTACTTTTGACATATTTTGAGTATGTCCAGGAGTCATGATTTAGGATGAAAATATTGCTCTAGACCATCTTTTAGGTGATAATGCTTGAGGATTGAGTATATAAATCAAACCACACCAGTCATGTGCCTGAAAGGTTATCCAATGATGCGAGTTATTAGCTGAATCTAGAAGAATATATATTATAAGTTGAAATTTTCATCGGGAACAATTCGACTGAGATGATGACATCTCCCTAGTATTTGACTTTTTGTGCAATCTACTTGTTAGGAATTGCTCCTAGCAGATATGGTGTTGGGAAAACCTTCTCCAATATTTGGCTTGAGCAACACAATGCATTTGTTCTTTCACAAGGTTTCAAGTTAGTCTGTCCTTAAGAAGCCTTGGAACATGATAAACCTTTGGTACGGGTCAGCTAAGCTTGGGGAAAGTATGCTTAATTTTGGTTTGTTCGCTTTATAACTTAGAAGTTTCTATGGTGCACAAATAAATTGATAATGACTGGATTGATATTAACTTGTCAATGCGTGGGTTTGCTCTCGACATTGCGAGGCTTCTTTTCAGAAACTCAGATAATTCTTCTCCTTTCTGCAGCAAAATGAACGAGCTAATTGACAAATTGAACACTGCTTATACGGACACAGTAGGAGGGGAGGAAGGACCCCATTTGTTTGAAAGATTCCTTATTTCTATCGGACCACCTTCAATTGATTATGGTTCTGCATCTCTCCCGGCATTGCGCTTGTGCATGACGCAAGATCATGGCCGACACATATCGATATATCTAAATAGTAGGATGCATCGAAATATATGTCCCACTCGAGATTCTTTAATATTATTCACAATATATTATTTCAACACTACCAAATTCATTTAATCAATCGTCTATAACAAACCATATCAAGTATTAGGGGTGTGCAAAAGAATTGGGATCTGCTCGGACCGCCCGGAATCGAACCGGAACCGCCGGGAACCGGGGGTTCTTGAGGGAATTGGTGCAGTTCCCGTTCCATTTATGGGAACCGGTGGGTACCAGTCTAGTTCCTGGTTCCATGGGCGGATCCGCCCGCTTGCCCACTCGGACTAGATCGATTATTTTTTAATTAAAAAAAAATTACTAAAACAAACCCTAGATAGCATTAGCAGCCGTGTCTCTCCCTCTCCGATTCCCTCTCTCTCTCTCTCTCTCTCTCTGGTTGAAGTGTTCTTTCAGTCCGGAGCTTCCGCAAACCAACCGCCCTCGACGGTCGTCTTCTCCGTCCAGCAGCCGCCTCGAACCGGCCGCCGGACGTTGCGAAGCGGCTCGCCCCTCCGGCTCACGGCGCTTTGCTGAGGCTCACGGTCTCGATCTCTTCGCTGCCGCTTATGGAAGTTTTAGAGTTGCCGAAGTGTTTGCGGACAAAATTCTCTTCTGGTGAGTCTTTGAACTCCAATATGGGGGATAAGTATACTAATGGTGCCATAAGTTGTGTACGGCGCTCACTTTGGTGTCAAAAGTTTCCGTTGGATCATTTAAGTGCCAAAAAATTTGAAAAACGCTCACTTTGGTGCCAATGCCGATCTGATCGGTCGGAAATCTGACGTGGCCTTTTTTTATTAATTTCTTATGCTGATGTGGCTCGCCGGAGTTTCCATTAGATCACTTAGGCCTTCAAACGACGTCGTTTTAGCATCTTAACACCAAAATGACGCTGTTTTGTGTCTTTCCCTCAAATTCAAAACCCTAAATCCCCAAACGACGCCGTTTTGTGTCGTCTTCTTCCCCGAGCAGATTCGTCTTCTTCCCCAAACAGATCTAGCAACACCAACAGCACCAAACCAACAACACTAGCAGCGGAGAACCAGCAATACCAGTAATTCTCCAGAAAAGAAACCACGCATTCGCCTCCGCCCTCCCCCAGTAGTTTTCCCCCATTTTTAATCACCTTATCAACCTTTCAAATTCCCGAATCTCAGCCTCACCACCGCCTTTTCCCAAGAAATATCGTTGGGTGTAGAGGAAACGCGAGCTCGAAGAATCCCCAGAAGCACGAGCGATTCGGCCAATAGTAGCCGCGAAGATCTGGAACGCCACGGAGGTTGTCGGCGAAGCCAGCTGCTACAAAGGAGGCGGCCGTGGCCCCGCCATCCCCTCCTCCGCCCTCATCGTCGACACCTCCCTCTTTCTCGGGATTTTCTGTTCGTTTTTTTTTTTCTTTCTTTCTTTTGTCTTGCTTTGTGGCAAGCAACTACAATGGAGGTTGAGGGATGGTGGCCGAGCAACGGTGGTCGAGGGACGGCGGCCAAGTGACGGTGGGCGAGGGACGGCGGCCGAGCGACGGTGGACGAGCAATGGCGGACAAAAAAACCCTAATTTCAATCTCCAAATAAAATTAACAAAACGGCGTCGTTTTTGTGAAGCTATCCACGTAGGACGGCAAAACGACGTCGTTTTCTCAAGGAAGACAGAAAACGACGTCGTTTAAAAAGGCTTCTCGATTTTTTAAAAATATAAAAGCCACGTAATCATTTTGGCCGGAATTTGTCGTCGATGGCACCAAAGTGATCGTTTTCCTCCGATTTGGCACTTAAGTGATCCGGCAGAAACTTTTGGCACAAAGTGAGCGCCGTACACAACTTATGGCACCATTAGTGTACTTATCCTCCAATATGGTCTTTCCTAGTTCTTTTGTTTATTTTTTCTCTAGGTTTGTTTGTCGAGGTTATAGCAGAATGTTGGCCTTTTTATATAAGAATATCCTTTCTCAGATTTTATTTGAAACTAATTATGATATACTACCTAATCAAAGTCCAAAATGTGGAGATGCAGTGAAGTTTGACTGCTGTTTATGTCAAAGAAAGATCTTCTACCTAACCTTTATATTTACCTCCATGCTCTCTAAGGTTTATCACTAGTCCCTTGTGCAAACAATTGATTTTCTCCTGTCAAGAGCTTATTTTAACTGGTGAGCCTATTTGTCAACTTGCACTGCCTGAGAGCATGAAAGCCTTCTTATTCCCCTTTGCAGAAAAGTCTTTTAGGTGTAACTATGATATGGGGTCATAAGGATGACCCTAAGAAGTCCGGCCTACTTGTGACACTTGAAATATGCTAGGTGGACCAAGTTCATTGTTTTTTAACCTTTCCTTAGCGTTGTCCTTTCTGTAGTCAAGCAAGACTGCCTTTTATTTGTTCCTATTCTTTCATTCTCGTTTTGCTCAATGTTGCTTACTATCTTCCTTTTAATGCAAAATTGGCTTTTTGGCCTTATTTATTGGATGATTTAGATCTAAGAAAGCTCTTGCTTCTTTTGTTAGGTGTCCAAGCTTACTACTACATGAAGTTCGCATTTCTGGTCTGGTTACAATGTCCATTGGGCAATGTAAGTTTGATGTTTTCATTTACGCTATGGAAAACCTGTTGCTAAATCATTCAGTGAGACCGGTTCCATGGATTCACTCGAGAATCGGACTGGATCCCGATCCGATTCTCGGGTGGATTCATAGAACAAATGGGTGGATCCCAGTTTCAATTTTTTGGAACCAGTCCTTAGTGGACGATTCTCGGTTCTAGGTCGGGAATCACCCATCTGGACCATGCACACTCCTATCAGGTATGAGATGAGACCGTATTAAAGTTCCAACCACCTTTAGGCTCAAAAGGTCCGATGCCTTAATATGTCTTGATTAAGACAAGATATATCTAAAATAAGAGATGTAAAAAATATGGTCTAAGGTTTAATCATCTAAAAATGCAATTAGACCATGTAATCAAATTACCCATTTAAATTACCAACTTGCCCTCACATTGAATTAGGTCTTATTATTTACTTCCAATTCGGTCCCGATTATTTACCTTCTATATTTTCCCAGGAAAACAACCACTGTTCCGTATTTTCTCTCGCTCTCTTGCTCCTCTTCCATGGAGGAAATCGACCCCGACGTTTCCCGGTGGATCCTCGAGTTCCTCCTCCGGCAGCCCCGCCTCGACGACGGCGCCGTCAAGCTCGCCCTCGCCGTCCTCCCCCTCCCCGACTCCGACCTCCGCCTCAAGAAATCCGTCCTCCTCCGCTCCATCCAGTCCGAGGTCGACGCCGCCTCCGTCTCCGAGGAGACCCTCGATGCCCTCGAGGCCATCGAGGAGGTGGACCGGACGACGGCGGCCGGCGGCGGCGGCGGCGGTCCCCCGCCCGCCGTCTCCGACGCCATGCGGGAGGCGTACCGCGCCGTCGCCGTGGAGTGCGCCGCCAGGTTCCTGCACGGGCGGGTGGACGAGGGGGCGAGTATTCCCGCGCCGTGGAGAGGATATGGCGGGGGAGGGTCCGGCGGATGGAGGGGTCGGCGGTCAAGAGCGGGCTCCTCTCGCCGGAGCTGCTCCGGTGGGGGCGCCGCGTCGAGGCGGCGATGCGCGATGAGGGGGAGCGCGAGAGCGTGCTGGCGATGAACACGAGGGGCGATGCTTTCAGGTCGGTTAGGGCGTATTTGGGCGAGGCGTGGGAGAGGATGGGTCCTTCTTTCCTCGAGGTGGCGGCGAGCCGGATGGCGGAGGATAATCCGTGTAGAGAACTGGTTGTCGCGAACGGTCGAGCGGAATCCCGTGCGTGTGAGCGCGATGATTTGCCCGACGTTCGAGCGAGTGCCGGTCCGAATAGCGAAAGGCCGGCTGTAAGGATAGAAATGCCTGGTTTGTTCTATTGGATTTAGTTGCTCTGCTACATTTCAATTGTTCTTTTTTCGCATGTCCTTTTGTGATGATCTTATTCTGTTCTGGCTGATTGTTATTGGCGCATTGGAAACAAGTTGGTGAATTGGGTTTTTGGTAATGTATCAAGTTGTTTTCCTTAGAAACATCGAAACCGGATGAGGGATTGATCAAAAGAAAGCAGCTTGCCCGCCATAGGCGATCCAAAGTGGGAGTTAAGATCATTGATGATAATGGGGAAACTGAAAGAGATGTTGCATCGCGATGCGCATTTGATACCGTCCCTTCGCCTGATGTTAATAGAGTTCAAGAGGCGCTCAAATCTAGTTCTGTGGAGCTGCGAGCTGCAGTCGCGGACCCACTTCCTGATGCGATACGGTTGGCTGATTCCCTTGTGCGAAATTCTGCTGGATCGTCTACGAATTTTGAATGTGCAGAAGCACAGATTAGGGAACATGTTAATGCATCCGATGCCTCCGCTGACCAGAATGTTGGGCCTGTTCCAGGCGGTGAAGAAAATCATGTTAACCAGTCAACCAGCCATCAGAATAAGCAGTGTAAACCTAGTTTGTTTGAGAGGAACAGCTCTGCTCGCACCTATGAGGTATCTAATTAATGGTTGCATTTTGCTTCGCCCCTCCATACTTCTTTCATTATTATGTGTATGTGCAAACGTGTGCTTTTCTCTCAGCATCTCTGTCTACTTCACACATGAGAGTTATGGCTTGAAGCATATAACAATTATGCAACTTAATTTGTTATCGAAACTTGGTGTTGGTGTCAGCATTTGTCTTGTCTAAATAAATAGCTTGTCCTTGGTGGAAGATACTTTGCCAGCGTATATGCATCGATGGGATGCCTTGCATACATACCTTAATGCTTCATTTTGTTATTAGTTAAAAGAATTGGCGGATGCTTCTAGTTGTGGGAAGAAAAAAATGTTCACTTTCAGGTCTTGAAGATAATTAGTAAAGCATGAAGAACAAAGGTCCTTTAATCTTTTGTAACTTTTTTTTTTTTTTTGTGGTTATAGAGACTCAAAAGTTTCCACAGATTCAGGAAAAATACATCTACGTGTCATAAGAATGTTTTTAGACCATGTGAACATACTTGCTGCACTAGACTCAGGGTTGTCCTCTCTTGTCATCTCAGTGATAGGTAAAAATGAAGTGCTATCGAGCGCAGAGGATGCTGAACTGCCCCTTTCCTCTTCCTACTCACTTTTGGGACTTTTGTTAAGTTAAGCACTTTTTGTTTAAAATCCCTCCCTTCAAAACATAAATTGAACCTCTGTAAGAAATTTAACTTGGAATATTCTCATCTTGAGACACAAGGAAGTATGATGTGTGGTGCAGACATGATGTGTACAGGTTGTTTTCGTATTTAAGTGGGGTGCCTTTGTTTGGTAAGTAGTAATTAGTTTAGTGGAAAATAATAAAATCCCAGTACATGGAAACGATGCAAAAGAAAGAGGAGCAATAGAAAAAGTTAATACGTTCATAAATTGATGCACACCAAATGGAAGTCAAATTTCTCTAAACTAAGAATTAGGAATCGAAGATTGACAACTTCATTCTTGGAGGCGAACTTGTGAACTGTTTCTCAAGCTTCATTCCTTTTTTGCCATCTCAAGCATATTTAATAAAATATTATTCTCTCTTGTAGCCCAAACAGACTGGTATTTGAAGGATAATAAGTCTGAATCAGTTGGTGCAGGGCTATCTTTACTGCAAAGTAATGTGATTATGGTTAACAGGGGATGCATTAACTAGTAATGTAATTTGGGTGGCATGCAAATTACGGTATGTATGTAGTCACTGGACCTTCTGATCCATTTATCATCTCATTCTCTCAGTTGAGCGTTTGAGTGGAGCTATGCATCTCTAAATGCTTGTTGGTTCTTCAATTGATTCAATCTTTGAAGAAAGCCATCTCTTTACTGAAGCAGTCTCAATACTGATCATGACCTGTTCTGTTCCTCTTCATATTATTTCTTGATCTTTATGGAGATTTTGCTTAGGTGTTGTAGGATTTCTTCATCTTACATTGATGAAAACAAAGGTGGTGATAGCTTTGATCTGCTGAAAGTTTAATCCTTTGTGGATTAATTTAGAACTATATTTGGAAGTTGGCCGGCATAAAAATGAGGGCATCATGGAGCCATGTCAATCTAAAAGTATATCTAATCATTTAACTGATTCATGAAGCATTGAAGTTTAGCTGTAAAAAGGTAAAGTAGGCACTCTTAATGCTGATCAACTCTTGCAGATGCAGAAGTATACTATGCCTAATGCCTCTTCTTTATTATGGTTTTTGGAGAAACTTTAGCCTTTCTTCGTTCATGGTTCGATATTCTGGCTTGTTTCTTTTGATGATTTGATAGTTGTAGCTCATGTTATGTTTGAAAATGATCATTTTTTCAGTGGGACGATACAATAGATGGCTCACCTGAAGAACCTTCGGGCTACGATAGGGTTGTGTTACCCAGCCCAAGAAGAAGCACCGTTTCTCCATTGAGGAAGCCATTGACTCGGAGTTTGAAAGTTTCTGGACGGAGAAAAGTAAAGAGATGGAGTTTGGAGGAAGAAGAAACTTTGAGGAATGGTGTCCAGAGGTACAATATTAATTTTCGCGGTATCCATTGACAGCGTGAGGGTCTCATTGTTGATATTTGTTGTCCATACACTTTTGGGTGCCTTTGTGTTGAAGTGTTGTCATGTGCTTTGAGTCCCAAGTTGATCAAAATATCGCAGTATCTCATTGTTATATTGGTTTTGCAATCTAGGTTTGGCAAAGGAAATTGGAAGCTCATCCTACACTGCTACCGCCACATTTTCGAGGAGAGAACTGAGGTAATGCTGGAAACTCATCATACCATAGATTTGACTGCGTTATGAAGTGGAGCTTTTCTGTTCAGGTGGACCTGAAGGACAAATGGAGGAACATGAACCGCTACTGAAGTGCAAATAGCTGGTGTTTCAACCAGTGCTGGAGAGGCTTGCCAGCCTGTCGATCGCTTGCCAGTGCAGAAGTTTGTGTCTAACTTAGTCATTTTAACGATTCATAGTGGTGTCTATGTCCACTTAGATTGTCGAAAACCTTCCTCAAAGCTAGTTTGTGCGCATGAAGTACGTCAAGTGTACATTGGTAGAATAGGATGTGCGCAGGTGTAGTTAATCTTGAGGGCCTTGAAGAACTTGGAATAATGAGAAAAAGGTTGTTTTCTTATTTAGTGTAAATGGATATCCAGCCAACCATTTGGACATGCACCTATGGATGATTTAGGTGCATTTGCATGGTCGGGACAGTTTTCCGGAGGCTCATTGTTGAATGGCCTATGCAAGGCTTCAAAATATGAACATGTGATGGAAATATTTGACACAATGATAGTGAAACAGTGCATCCCCAACATCATTACTTACAATGTACTCATTGAGAGCTTGTGCAAGGCTCGTAAAGTAAAGGAAGCTTTGGATTTGCTCGATAAGATGGAAATAAAGGGGATTGCACCAGATATTGTAAGTTTTGGCACACTGATTAATGGTCTTTGTGATCAAGGGGAGCTTGATGAAGCCTACAACTTTTTCAGGAAAGTGGAGGAGCACTATAAGGTTTCTCATACGACAGCAACATATAATATAATGATCAATGCTTTTCTGGGAAAACTAAAAATTGATCTGGCAGCAAAGCTTTTTAATGAGATGAGTGTCAAAGGTTGCATGCCCAACAGTCACACATATCGTGTGATGATTGATGGATTCTGTAGAGCAGGGGATGTTCACTCTGGGTATAAGCTTCTACTAAAACAAATTGAGAAGGGTTTTATTCCAACGCTTGCTTCATTTGGACGAGTAATAAATTGCCTTTGTGTGAAGCATAGGGTTCGTGAGGCTGTTGGGATCATTCACCTTATGGTTCACAAAGGTATTGTTCCTGAGGTAGCGAACACTATTTTTGAGGCTGACAAAAAGGAGGTGGCCGCGCCTAAGATTCTTGTGGAAGACTTGTTGAAGAAAAGCCATATAACTTATTATACTTATGAACTTTTCCATGAGGGTGTTCGGGATAAAAAGATGCTAAAGAAGATGCTTCCAAGGAGATTCTTACGTGATCCGAAGAAGATGTCCTCTTCTGTTAATACATCGATATCTTGAATGCATGGAACAGTCATACATTTTGCATGATTTTAGTTCCAAACCTTGCGAAGCTTCAATTTCTATTGCCATGTAAGAAAAGGTCTACTGGCATATCAACAGAGAAGACATTTAACAGGATTTTACAAGGATGTGGAGACATCCTAATAATATGTCAAACTACATGAGCACTCATGTATAGAATCATAGCTCTGTCATAGGCTGCTCTTTCCTTTGTTGACAGAATTCCAACATGTCAGCAAGCTCCTCCACTGATAGTCCTGGGTACGTAGCTTCAGTTGGGCCGAGATCATCTTCATTCAACTATTGAGGCTCCAATCTCTGTTGCCATGGAAGCTAGGTAAGGCATTTAGCTACCTCTTGGTGATTAAAATCCTCATTTCTGGTGAAATAAAGACTTTTTTTTTCCTGATATGGTAGTGCTCCATATAATGCTTACTCTTCCCTCCTCTCCACGTCAGAATTCCCCATGTCTCAGAAATCTGCGCTACCAGGAATCCTGCCCATCTGGCCTCTTCAGGCTGAGTTCACCAGATATTGAGATTGAACACATTTGTGCGCTCAAACTCTGGTAACTTGCAAGGCACTATGCTAAGTCTCGGTAATGTACATCCTCATTTCTCTTGGTAAAAAGAAATAGTGGGACATTTTCATTTTTACTTATCTTAGTGCTGTGTATTTCGTTCACTCCGTTTAACCTGTAGATTCTTTTTATTCTCTAAGAATCAACCATATATATGTCAGATAATCTTGTCAAACATTGTAAACTTGTACCAAATTGCTTAGAGAAATATGGCAATGTCCCTTGCCTTTGACAGTTTTAAATTTTTTCTGAACGAGAACCTATGAAGTTGATAGCTCTGATTGTTGATTGGGCTTGAGTGATTTGAACTAGTGATGCCATTAATTTTCACATACAGAGCTAGACAAACTCAAACTCACATCTTCAGATTCATCCACTTCATTCCAGATTGATGAGGTTGCAGCATATTTCAAGATTGGTTTACATGGAAAATGAATTGCAATGGATGCCTGTTCAAATTTACTAATTTGCAGGCCAGTCAATGGAGAAGGATGAACCAGTGAGGACAAGGCTTATTAAAATGAGAAGGTGACCTCTACTCTGCTGACTAGTCATTCAAGGCTAGGTGCAGCATAAGAACGAGAGCTTTGTGCTGGTGGGCATCTGGAAGTGAAATCTTTTTCATAAGTAGTGTGATATGATGGGCGGAATCATTTACAAGCCTGCGAAGAGGATGGGAGATAGTCATCATATGTCATATTTGGTTCAGCACTATACATATTTATTTCCTGGAGGTACTTGTAATCGTGTATGCTTTGCATTTACCAATCACCTTTTCCTTTTCAAACAACTGTTCGTCCTATCTTATTTTAGCAGTGACAAGGAACGTAATATTAGCTTCCATTCTAAGTTTTGGAGTCCTCCCTGTGTCGCACAAAACTTTACAAGACATCAATTTGTCTTTTATCACATACAAGTGGAAAGAAAACCTTTTCATTGTGGATACCATGAATGCCAAATGTCTCTTTTAACAGATCTGTAACGTTCTATCCTTACAAAGCAAATCAACATGATATGCCACATGTAAGAATAATATTCCCATTTCTGACCTTAGTTGTTGCTTTATGACCTGGTCAGCCACTACCATCTTCTCCTTTATGAAGCAATCCATTTCGGAACAAAGAGAAGCTTTTCTGAAATCGAGAACGGTTCCGTGTAATGGTAGTTGATTCACACCCAAAACTTAAAAGGCCAATAATTACTATGTAAGCTGATAGATAAAGGGCTGAATGCTTTGGATCATCTACAAAAACGTGGTTAACAAATCTACTTTCCTACTTTGGCATATGTGATTTCTCCGTTGGATACTCTGAAACCTGTATCCAGTTGATTTAATCCAATTCACAATCATTTGGTCTATCATCACTGTATTTGCCCATGGCCCAAACCTGCCAAAGATGGAGCTAGGTCAGTCTTTAGACTTATTTCATTGTTTCTCCAGTTCTGACCATTTATGCGAGAGATAGAGAGAGAAAATGAGAGAGCTCACTTGATTTTGCGTGGAAGAACATCCAGTGTGATCATGTCGGTAAGTTTGACGTCCTCTGCAATCAAAGACGCAGGCAGGATCTTCTGTGAAAATATACTAAGATCATAACATGAACAGCTATGGAAATGATGGAAAAATTATCACCGGGAAGACCAAATTTATTCTTTACCTTTTCACTTTCAATGCTTCTTTCAGGAAAGCAACACGCCGCACTGTTCTAAGGTTTGCAGGCGACACCATGATTTGATAATGCCTGAATCGAGCATCTAAAATCCAGCATCATTGCATGGTTCCATTACACCACTGTGATAATACGAACAAAAATGCATGGTCAAGAGGAGCATCACGCAGAAGAGCAAACAATCAATAAGCTGTCGAGTATTGAAGGAAACCCGGCCTTCGCATCTTAAACAGTCCTACAAAGCAAAAGCCAGCAAAGAGGGAGCTGGCAAAAATGTGTTGACGCCTAAATTATTATTATTATTTTTTAAAAATTTTATTTTAAGCATAGTTTTTATTTTAAGCATAGGTTTTATTTTAAGCATAAGTTTTTATTTTATTTTGTTAAATAAATAAAAACTATATAAAAACAACAAAACAAAGCAAAAAAAAAAAAAACAAACAAAAGAAAAAGAAAACAAAAAGAAAAAAACAAAAAGCAGCCCCCCTCCTTTTTTTCCTCTCCCTCGCACCCCCCTGCGCGACTTTCTTCTTCCCCCATCTTCTTCTTCCTTCTTCTTTCTTCTTCTTCCTCGCTCCTCCCTTTTTCCGCCTCTGTATTTCACGCGCGTCAACGCCGACGCGCGAGTGACAGCCTACGGCCAAGGAGGGTAGGCCGACGTCGCCCGGAGATGACGGATCTCGGGCGCCATTAATGGCTGCCTTCAATGCCGAGCACGCCTTGCCGGATAAGCTCGGATGGGACGCCGGTCCAGCCGAGAAAATCGGTCGGCAAGCCGAAGGCCGGCGATTGAAGCCCTCCGTCGACCGGACTCCCCTCGCCTATAAATAGGCCCTCCCGACAACGGCCGAGGGGAACGAGACGGCGAGCTCCGAGATTCATCCCACCGAGAGACTTCGGGGGAGAAGTCGAAGAGCGAGCGAGAGAGAAATCGGGCCGCGAGCTCGGCCGACCTCCCACCGAGACTTCGGGGGAGGCCGCCGGCGAGCGAGTCCGACAGGTCAAATCCGGCCGGTGGAGGCTCGGATCGGCCGGAGAAAGAGAGAGAAGCGAGGTCGGAGGAGGTGTAGAGGTTCAGTTCGCGAAGAGGGGCGGAAGAAGGTCCCACCCCGACGCCGCTGCTGTGCAAAATCCCGCCGTGCCGCCGAGCGCCTCCGCCGCTGTTGCCTTCGATCCGGCATTGTTGCCGTCGCCATCCCCGTTCGAGAGAAGGTAAAAAGTGTCGCCGTTACCATTGCCGTCGCCGTTGTCGCCTTCGTCGTCGCCACCGTAGTCGCCGTCGCCGCCAAACACCTCGGTTCCCCCCCTCGGCGCCGCGGATTCGCAAACCCTAAGGTTTACGGTTTTCCGGGCCGTCGAGTCGGATCCGGGTCTCGGAACCGGGTAGGGTTTCGCGAGATTCGAGGCGGCGGGAATCGGGTCGCGATCTGGGTCGGAGCCGGGTAGGGTTCGCGGGGAGTTGGGTCGCGGAGCGGGTATTCGGGCCGGGTCGTCGGGCCGGGCCGGGCGTCCCAAAACGCCCGGCCATGGTGTCGTTTTTATATATATATAAAAAAAAAAAAAAATGAAAAAATCTAAGTCGGGCTCGCAACGTGTGGGTTGCCAACCCGGGTCGGACCCAACCCGCGAGCCCGACTCGGGTCGGCTTTTCTTTTATTTTAAAAATATATATATATTTTTAATAAATAAATAATTTATTTTCAAAAAAAAAAAAAAAAAAAAATGATTTATTTTCGAAAAATATTAAAAAAATATTAAAAAATATTTTATTTTCCGAAAAATCAAAAAAATCAAAAAATGTCATATTTTCCTAAAAAGCCAAAAAAGTCAGAAAAAGCCAAAAAAAAATGATTTATATTTTCAGAAAAAATCAAAAATCCAAAAATGCTTTTCATGTCAAAAAAAAAAAATGAGAAAAAGACCCAAAAATGTTTTCCCTCCACAAAATGCATGGAAAACCCATCAAACATCCAAAAGCCTTAGGCTTTAAACAAGATTAGGTACCAAAAGGGCATTAGTGATTAACTAGTGTAATCAAGTCCCCGATCCTAATTTCTCTGGTTGCGCAGGAGTGAGTATTTCTCCCAATACTTTGCTTGGGTTTCTAATCAACCCACCCCAAATCGATTAGTGGCGACTCCATTTTAAAAATTGATTTACAGGTTAAAAAACTTGAACCATTAAGTCGTGAATTGGTGGACTTGGGAGAGTCTCGGGCTTAACTAATTTCAGCCGAGCCATTAGCCTCCTTAGGCGCCTGTACCCGATTGCGGGCGTCGAAAAAAAGAGGTCGCGACAGCTTGGCGACTCCGCTGGGGAAAATTTGAAGACTTAGGCCGTTTTATCTTGTTTAAACCCTTTACTGACTTGTTTTTGTTTTTTTCTTTATGCAGGTTAGTAGCTTAGAAGTTTATCTTAATTTTCGTTAAAATAAAATGTCTTGTGATTATAAATTGCTATGCATGCTTTACTGTTTTAACACTACATATGGCACACAAAACCCGGCCGCCGGACCTGGGCCGCCATAGGATTTCTAGGATGGTGTTAAGAAAGATACGACCTCGAACGCGAGACTGCGATGTAGAGGTTGCCTTTCTTTTCCCGAATTTCTTAGCCGAGGTTAGGAGGGTATGCCGCTAACGCAAGACTGCGATGGGCGGATATCCTTTTAATCTCACCAAACCTTCTCGTTAGAAATCGAGCCACACGTCCCATCTCGTATGTTCTGTGCTTGCCATTTTCTTTAAAAGCAAAGTAATTTATATACTTTTACTCAGTCTTTTCGGCTCATGGCAAAATAGGGTCGGGTTGTGTATTTCCCTTTCTTATATGCGATGGGAAGATTCGATATCCAGTTCATTCCTACCCCAAAGGAAGAGCTTCTCAGATGGTGGAAGCAGTTAGATCAGCTCGGCCAAGAGTGCGTCAAAGCAAAAATCGGTCATCTCCTCCCATTGCTCCAAATCAATATCCACTCGGGGTCATGCAAGCACTACCACATTTCTGGTGCCCTGAAGCATCCACCTTCATGTTCGGCAAATTTGAACCGACTCCGACTTTAGAAGAGTACGGTCTCGCCATAGGAATGCCCGGGAAGCGAGCTTGCCAAGCCACCAATCGGCATTGACCCCGTGGTTAGTCTATCGCGGTTTCTAAAAAGTCATTTGGTAAGAGAAATTGTTCAAGCCAACAACAATGCTTTTCCGCTATCATCTTTAATCGAATGCTTTGAAAAACAATCAATGACCCAAAAGCCAAGATCTTCCTCTTAGCATTCTTTGGATTTATTATCTTTCCCCATCGAAAGAATGCTATAAATCCTTCAATCACATGGGTGATAAATCAAGTCATTTTTGGAGCAGGATATGTGAACATGGTTTTAGCCGAAACGTTTTTATCCCTTAATCGTTTTAAAGAAAAAAAAAAAAATCATGAGGGCCGCCCCAGAAATTTTACAAATGTGGTTCTTTTCCCATATCAAAGGATTTGGGCACCTCATGCAAATATTTGAAATCAATGAATTCAAACACCCATTGCAAAAGTTTCAAAGCTTGGAAAAATACTCTCCCAACGAGGAATATTCTCGATGGATTAACTTATTAAGAAACCCCGTCCCCGAGACATTCCTATGGCGAGCTAAGTGGTTCATGGCAGGAGAGGTGCGCTTTGCGCTTGATTATTACGACCCCATCCCATTGCTTTGGGCTCTCCGGAGCTACCTCATATTATCCATATAGGGTGGCTCGTCAATACAGGGTCCTCCAAGAAATCCCGCCACCGCTCAAATCAGGATTGTTCCGAATCCTTTTCACCCGTACAGACTACAACTATTTGGAGGAGATCCGCATAATTCAGAATGCATGGAGTAGATGTCACACTGAAAAGATTGTTATACCCTTAAGGTTGAAGGGACAGGAAAAAGCTCATCATGCATCCACATTCTACATCCTCAACCATGTAATTCCCGATGAGCCGCAACCCGTAATCCCCGATGTAGTTGATAAACTTACCCGCAAGGCCGGATCGAATCTCTTGAAAAGAGTTTGGAGATAAGCGGGAGACACGTATCGAAGCGTATGAAGAAGCAAGCAGATTCACAAGACTCGGAGCTTCCCATCGCATATAAAAATGGGCAAGCGGGACTTTTGATGTAAATAATGTGAATATCTAGGGTTGTTCGACTTGTGTAAAGAGCCCCTTTGGCATTGTATAAATCTCCTGTTAATAAATAAGGATGACTCGACCCTTGCCATGAGCCAATTTTCCATGTGTTTCCTTCGTTTACGTTTTCTCCACTTTTACGTGCTACAGGTAATCACATCATAGTCAATTCGCCAAATTCGAAGCTAGAATGGCTGAAGAAAATGTACCAAGCCGTGTCGAGATTATGGAAAGTGAAATGAAGCAAGTCTTCAATGTGCTTCAGCAACTCTCAAAGCGAGATAGATTCCATCCAAGGCAAATTGGCTCCCGCCCCAACCTCAATTGAAGTATTGTTACCACAATCGTCTATCCGAGGTGATCAAGGAAGAGATACCGATGATAACATGCCCGAATTGGAGGATGATACGCACCAAATCATAGTTGAGAAAGCAAAGCCCAACAGTTTGTCTAAAATCGAACATGACAAACGCCTTGAGAAACTTGAAGAAAGGCTAAAACAACTGCGGGGCCTTCAAGATCCTACTCCAACAGACCTCTCCATCTACTCTAAGGTCAAAATGCCGGAAAAATTCAAAATGCCTGAGTTCGAGAAGTATGATGGCACGACCTGCCCAAGAGCTCACTTGCAGATGTACTTGGTTCGAATGACCCAGTACGTTAATAATGAACCTTTAATGATCCAGTTGTTCCAGTCAAGCCTGATAGGTCCCGCCCTGAGGTGGTACATCAAAAAGAACATAAACCTCATCGAGACATGGAGTGAAGCAAGTGAGGCATTCCTCAAGCAGTACAAATTCATAATGGACATTACCCCTTCTCGTGAGGATCTCGATCGCACGGAAAAGAAAAAGCAGGAATCTTTCAAAGAATATGCTATTAGATGGAGGAATCTCGCCGCCCGCATTAGTCCCGAGCCAACCGACTTTGAATTGAGAAAATGTTCATCAAAACCCTCCCCTATGAATACCGCAATCGGATGGTGACTACGATCGCTGAATCATTCAATCAACTCATTCCAAAGTGGGAGAGCAGATTGAGATAGGTTTAAGGGACGGCGGGTTCACCGAGCTCGCACTGTCGCCGAAGGCTCAACATGAAAAAGATAAAGAACCCTTGATTGATGTCAATGCCACCTACACCGCAAACACCGGTCACCTCCCGACCATTCGAGACAAGCACGGGCCAACAACGGACTAATAGCCGTCCACCCCAACGCTACAACAACCGAAGACAATTTACTCCGCTTCCGGATCTCCCTCCCAGGTTTTGGCAATCCTCGAAACAAGAGCCTCCTTTCAACCGAGCCAAGACGACCCAACGCTGAAAACTTCTCCGTTATGACCCATCCAAAAATGTGACTATCACATGGGAGAAGTAGGCCATTCAAGCGATGAGTGTTTCGTCCTTAAGCATCGGATCGAACTCTTTGGACACTAAGGCCTTCTCATTCCAAAATGCAAAGCCAAATGTCCAAAGCAATCCGCTCCCGATCATGCCGACAAAGTAAACATGATATTCAGTTCGAAGCCGGTCAAATCGAAATGTCAATGCACATATTGTTGACATCTATCGAGGGCTAGTAGAAACCGGGTATTATCCGGGTGATGAAATACCACCCTTTGCAATAATGGAGGAAAGGGTATTAAGAATGATAGAGGCCGGAATAATCGTGTACACTGGCCACGCCAAAGATAGTTTCTACCATATCGCAAGTCCTCATTAACTCGGGAGGAAGAATTTGCCGCGCTAAATGCGGAAAAGGAGAAGAAGGATTCCACCTCACCCGAGAGCGTCTTTGAAAGGAAGGGAGCCATTGTTCAACCATCAACAATGAAACAGCTATAGTCATCGAGATCCCCACCTTACAAATACGAATACAACAATGCGGTACCATGGTCTTATGACCTTGATGTTGGTTTAGTCACGAGATCCGGGCGAACCTATGCTCAAGCAAATACTCGGTCTGCTAAGCCCGTCACACGACGAAGAAGCCAAGGAGTTTTTGGCCGTAGTTAAGGCCAGCCGAATATAATGTGGTGGAACAAGATTACGAAAATCACCAGCACGGATCTCTCTCGCTGGAATTGCTTGGACATCCGTCAAGCACCGAAATCCCTCATGAAAGTATTAAGTGAAGTACATGTCCCCGAAACGATTGAGCATGACAAACTTGAGGAATTTGTCGTACCATCCTTCTAAAGGATCAAATGGCATTTTTCGATGAAGAAATTCCGAGGAGGGTAGAGGACACACCAAGGGCCTCTACATATCAGTCAAGTGCAACGCATCTCACGTCGCTCGAGTACTGATTGACAATGGATCTGCTCTTAACATATGTCCACTAGCGACACTCGTCGCCTTAAAATAGAAAGATCATGGATCCGGTACCCAAGACTTCGTTCGAGCATTCGATGGAACAAAGAAGGAAACAAAGTGGGAGAGATCGAGCTCGACATTCAAATTGGCCCAACCATATTCAAAATTTTGTTCCAGGTGATGGATATCCCCACTTTGCGTTCAATTTCCTCTTAGGGCGCCCATGGATCCACGTTGCGGGAGCAGTACCTTCGAGCCTTCACCAAAGTGTAAAGTTCGTGGTTGGAGGAAAAGCGATCACCTTTGTCCGAGGAGAAGAAGATCACCGCATCTACCACGAGACGGCCATCCCTTATGTTGAACCTAGTGACAAAAGCGAAGCCAGCTATCAATCGTTCGAGCTCGTGTCTACTATACACGAAACTCGAGGGACTTTGCCCCTCATCCCCGAGATATCAAGCACTGCAATCATGGTAGGAAAAATCATGGTTGGACACGGTTTTCTTCCAGGACAAGGGCTTGGTAGGAGAGGCCAGGGCATCCGTCAGCCCATTGAAGCCCTGAGGAGACCTTATACTATCGGTTTAGGATATTCCCCGGATAGAAAAGCAAAGAAAAAAGTCGGCCTTGTATATCCCCGTCTCGAGGAAACTTTCCTGTGCCCAGCTAGGATGATGCATGAGGAAGAGGAAGTGAATACTTCAAAATGGTTCAACCCCGGAAGCGCGAAATTACCCATAATCTAGGAAGACACAACTTGGCCCTCACTTATAAAGAAGGAGGGGTTAGATGACATGACCACCATGTTCGGGGACATTTTCATAGGTGCCATTGAGGAGGAGCAGTTAGAAGAGACAGGCGATAACTTCTCGTTTATCCAGCTTCAACACCAAGTCGAAGAATTACGCAAGACTGTACACCATTTGACAGAAAACTTCGCTCAAGCTACCCGTGCATTCCGCTCTCGTCACAATGAGGAGTTAGTAGTAAATGAAGAAGACCCTACTGACACGATCTAGCAAGGGGCTCGGCTACCCCAGTCCTCAAGAAGCACCCGGCCATATTCACCTCTTCCTAAATCAATGGCCATTATTTTCCCCATCCTCCTAGAGCGGGGAGATAATCGGCGGGAAGCGAGCCATCCTACTCCCGAGTATTTCCTTGATTATGATCCATCCAAGCAATGTGATTATCATTCGGGGGGAATTGGGACACTCGCTAGATGATCGCACCATCCTAAGAAGCAAGGTTCGGGACCTTTTGGATGGGGTATTCACGTTCCGCTCTCCGTGGCTGTGCTTTGGCAAGGATCACCTCATCGTGGTACCCAAAGACCCGTACCATGTTCCCGAGCACGCTAAGGAAGCGCGTAGAGGAGAGGCAATCATGGACACTTTGGGCCAATCAAGTGGTAAATTTGACTATTATGTCAATTATTCAATTCCCCAAAGTTTCTATGATCGTCATTGCAACATCGTCCCTGATGGATGGGAAGGCATGGATGATATGAAATCAGCAAGGCCGGGAGCACAGGAAGACGTGGCTGGCGACTCGTATAAAGACTTCTTCGTGTGCGCTATCAACGAAGGACCGTCAGGGGAAATGGGTGCAGACCCGCTCGAGTAGAATCCTTTTTAATTCCTCTGCATACTCCCCTACGTGGGAGCCTGTACATATTTTTTAAAGTCTGGCTTGTTTCGTTTTCAACATCAATTCCACTTAAGGAACTTTTTGAAATCACCCTGTAAATCCGTCTACTAATAAATAAAGTTGAAAAATTTTGAGGGCATGAGGAGACACACCAAACCGGCCCGTTGATGATAACCAGCCGTCAAATGAAAGAAGAAATCTGAGGCCCGGGTCTCCTCATGTTTCCTTATCCTAAATCTTCAAGAACAATTTATCACATTTTCAAAAGAAAAAGCATGCATGCTACTAACCTTATTTGTTCCCTTAGCCTATCTACTCTATGACACAGGAATAATCTAGCGGCAGGCGAGGGTATGGGAACGGTCCGAGACCAACACCGTAAGTAGCCATGATAGCAATTCGATGACTCGAGATGATGATTTTGATGATTCCGATGAAATTCAACGGAATTGGAAGCGCCACGAAGAAGCAAGGCCCCCTACTACCGAGGACACCGTCATTGTCAATCTAGGCAGCACTGAAGGTCCAAAGGGAGATAAAAATTGGCGCAAACCTTCCTAAAGAAGAAGCTGCAAGCTTAATTGCCCTCCTAAAGAGGTATCAAGACGTGTTCGCATGGTCATATGCCGATATGCCAGGCCTTGATCCAATGATCGTGGAGCATAGCTTGCCAACCAACCCTGATGTAGCCCCCAAGAAGCGCGGCTAAGAAGAACTAAGCCTGAGTTGTCAAAAAGATTGAAGAAGAAGTAATGAAGCTCGGAAGTAGGCTTCCTCGAAGTCTCGCAATATCCTAGTTGGGTAGCAAACGTCGTACCAGTGAAAAAGAAAGATGGTCGAATCCGAATTTGTGTCGACTACCGTGATTTGAACAAAGCAAGCCCAAAGGATGATTTCCCATTACCTCACATAGACGTTCTTGTGGATAGTACTGCTGGATTTAAACTTTTCTCTTTCATGGATGGATTCTCGGGATACAACCAAATAAAAATGAAGGAGGAAGACAAGGAAAAGACTGCATTCATTACTCCATGGGGAACTTTTCACTATAAGGTCATGCCTTTTGGCCTGAAAAACGCTGGAGCAACTTACCAACGTGCCATGGTCACCATTTTTCATGACATGATGCACAAAGAAATTGAAGTATATGTCGATGACATGATCGCCAAAACCAGACATGGAGAAGACCATGTGAAGACCTTGGAGAAATTATTTGATCGGCTTCGCCAGTTCAAGTTGCGCTTGAACCCAGCAAAATGTGTGTTTGGGGCAACTTCCGGCAAATTACTTGGGTTCATTGTGAGTTGTAAAGGGATAGAAGTAGACCCGTCAAAAACCAAGGCGATATTTGAGATGTCTCCTCCTCGACTGTAAAAGAAGTCCGGGGCCTCCTGGGAAGATTAAATTACATTGCGCGATTCATTTCCCAGCTTTCTGAAACTGCAAAACCTTTCTTTAAACTTCTCAGGAAGAATGCACAAATCAAATGGGATGACGACTGCCGACTGGCGTTTGAAAATCTAAAACAAGACTCGATGAAGCCCCGATTTTAGTACCCCGACCAGGGCACCCTTTGACCCTCTACCTTACCATCAACGGTGAATCCCTAGGTGCAATGTTGGCAGAAAGGGCCCCATGATGGAAAGGAGCGAGCCATTTACTATTTGAGTAAAAAGTTCACCACGTCGAACAAAACTACTCCAAATCGAAAAAACATGCGCTGCATTGGTATGGGTGTTGCACAGACTCCGGCAAAGTATACCTTGCATTACCAAACATTCCTTGTAACCGAGAGTGACCCAATCAAGTATTTGCTCGGTTGCCCGGCCTTAGTGGGAAAATTGGCCAAATGGCAAATCTTGATCTCAGAATTCGACATCCAGGTGATGTCACAAAAATCAGTTAAAGGTCGGGTGATTGCTGATATGTTAGCAGATTGCCCTAAAGAAGTACGTGAGAATCATTCCCCAGACAACCGAATTTCAACAGTAGAAGAGGACACATGGACTATGTTCTTTGACGGAGCTGTAAATTTGTCAGGTTCAGGCACCGGGGCAGTCTTGATATCCCCAAATGGGCAACATTATCCTGTGGCTGCAAAATTGATGTTTCCATGCACCAACAATATAGCCGAATATGAAGCATGCATCCTCGGCCTACAAGCAGCTATTGGAATGGAAGTGTCAAAACTCAAAGTATTCGGTGACTCCGCCTTAATTATCCTCCGATGTGGGCGAGTGGAAGACAAGAGACGCCAAACTAGTGCCTTATCACGACTACTTGGAAGAATTGGTAGGGGAATTCTAGGACGTCCCGTTTGAATACTTACTTAGAATTCATAACTAGTTTGCCGATGCACTAGCAACACTATCATCTATGTTGCAAGTAACGAAAGGGTTAGAAGTAGAGCCTTTGAAGATTGAAGTCCTAACAAGACAGCCTTTGTATGACTATAATTGAAGAACCCGACGGGAAACCCGGTATTACGACATCATGAGATACATCCGGAAGCGAGGAATTCCCTAAAGAAAGCACTCCCCCGATCGAAAATACCTAATGAAAATGGCTTCGAGGTTCTTCGTTAGCGGTGAAAATTTGTACAAAAGATCATATAACTCGCTCCCGCTAAGGTGTGTGGATGCAAATGAAGCCACACGAATAATGCAAGAAATACATGGGGAGTATGTGGCCCTCACATGAATGGACGTATGTTGGCCAAAAAAATAATGAGATTGGGTTACTACTTGGTTCCCTTTGGAGAGTGATTGTACTCAACATGTGAGAAGCTGTCATCGTTGTCGATTCACGGGGACAAGATAAATGTCCCTCCAACCGAATTGCATCGTTATCCGAGCCATGGCCATTCTCAATGTGGGGCATCGATGTAATTGGCCCAATCAATCCGAAGGCGTCAAATGGGCACCGGTTCATTTTGGTCGCGATCGACTACTTCTCAAAATGGATCGAGGCCGCATCCTATGCAAGCGTAATCGCACGAAACGTTATGAAGTTCATCGACGTGACATAATCGCCCGTTATGGCGTACCGGAAGCTATCGTCACCGACAATGGGTCAAACCTGAACAATAAGTTGATTGATCAATTGTTTTTCGAGTTCAAAATCCAACATCCGAACTCATCCCCTTATCGTCCACAAATGAATGGAGCCGTGGAAGCCGCCAACAAGAACATCAAGAGAATCCTATCCAAGACAGCTGAAAACTACCGCGACTGGCATGAGAGGTTACCCTTTGCACTAATAGCATATTGAACTTCGATTCGAACTTCCACCGGGGCAACACCTTTTTCCCGGTTTACGGCATGGAGGCGGTTTTACCGTAGAAGTAGAAATCCCTTCCCCGCGAATTTTATCCCAAGCGGGGTCGTCCAAGGAAGAATGGACACAACAAAGGCTTGAGCAACTGAATATGATCGACGAAAAACGACCGAAAGCTCTCGTCATGGTCGGTGTTACCAGCAGAGGGTAGCTCGATCGTTCAATCAAAAGGTGCGACCCAAGCACTTCGAGGTAAATGAGCTAGTCTTGAGAAAGACGCTGCCAATCTTTCCGTAACCCGGAGGCAAGTTCGCCCCAAATTACAAGGGTCCTTATGTAATAAAGAAGATACTCCCCGGAGGAGCCTTGATCCTAACTGAGATGGATGGGCGAGAATTCTCTAAACCGGTTAATTCCGATGCTGTAAAAAAGTACTACCCTTGAAAGATGTTCATTGTCCGGCCTTGCCAAGCACTTCTCTATCAGAATGAAAATGCCTATGCACCTTTATATATGAGTGATGTATTTACACCATCATAAAAATCCGTTTGAATGATCCAACAAAGAAGAATGAATGATAATCACCAGCATTTAAGGAAGTGTCGAAAATCAAGTAGCAAACTCGATGGCATAACTTGAGCAAATCGACATTACCTGTGCAGGCGCGTGAGAGTAATACATGTCAATTTTGCCCAGCTCGGTGTAAAGGACCCGTCATTCAGAACCAGCCTGATTAGAAGGAACCTTCGTCTCGAGTCAACAATCTTAGAATCGAAAGCCTCACTTCTTGTTCCGAACGCATGCTTTTGCAAGAAAAGAAAATTCCACGAAGGGAGGCGTTGAAGATAAATCAATGACCATCAATCATGCACACATGGCCACGAATGAGGAAGGCCAATTGAAAGAAATGTCGAACTGTGTCAAGACGAAGAGGCTGTCATCAACATTAAGAGATCCCTAGAAGTCAGCAAATATAAACTCTGGGGAAGGGTAATTTGGTATCGTTTCCAATACTCCCACTATTTGAACTCACTTTTGATATATTTTCTCCTATTCACAGGAAGCATAGGGTTCAAGAAATAAACTTAATGGTTAAATTGGGCAAATCAAGTGACTCATATTGATTTACCTAACTTGGTAAAAAAGACGTGTCGTCCAAGAGCCGGTTCGGTTAAATAAAAAGGCAGCGCCCTACGGACACCATCGGCACCTCTAGCCGAGTGGTACCCGGGAAGAAGCGAAATGGTCCGAAGTTGGGGGTTCGAATCCTCGACGCGGCGCTTAGCCGCTTAGTAAAAAAAAAAAAAAAAAAGAAAAGAAAACTAATAAAAATTTTTTTGCTTCTCTTGCACTTGCAAATTACGAGAGAATAGGTGACCTATCGGAGTGAAAAGTGCAGGGCTTCGTGTCCCACTCGCACTTCAGTTCATCCAATCATTTGCAAACCAATGAAGGGTAATGTTGTATCGCTCCCGTTGTCTCTGAGAGTTCGTGACCAACACGTTCCCTTTTGTCTATTGCAGGATCACTTGGCCGTTAAAGATACGAATAACAAATCAAGGAAAGACATGTCAAACTTTGATAAGCTCTCCTAAATGAAATGGCGTCCTGAGGGCAAAAACAGAGATGCCCGATCAGATCCCCAACCCCGGCTGATCCTTCATGTGTCATTTCCCTACTCAATAGGAACAATCCATTGACACCCATTTGTGAATAACCATTTTTGATATCCAAAATTTAACATATTTGAAAACACCATTTTGCTAATCCTTAAAGCTGCCAACAAGGCCTTTTGAGCAAAAACCATTTTGAGAGTACAAACTCTCTCATGTTTAAAATGCTGCATGCCTTTTCCAAATGGATTTTTGCATGATGATTTTGTCTGTCTAGATCATTGATTCCACCGAGGATTATTAGAATAGACAGCTAAGTGAAGAATACAAGATCAATTGAGCATGCTGGATGAGGCACGTCGAATGATGACAGGCAAGCTATATCCTACACACAGTCCCCCATCTATACACTTGTGAGATGAGTGCAGAAGATTCCATGGCTGCAGGGGTAAAAGTTCTCTCGCGAATGGTATGATAACCAAAACAGTGAGAGGCATTTCATTGCTCACCCCATTGAGCCCCATACACTGATGAAATTTCTGTCTTATCCCCGTCAAGAACAACCCCTACACCGGGGCAGATTAGAAGCGAAGCAGCATCACAAGGTGAGAAGAGAGATAGAAATTTTCTTGCTCGCACTTGCATCAATCTTTGGGTGTCTTTGTTGCATATGAACACTCGCATTAATTTAAGTGCCCTAGAGTCATGAAGAGCAATTATTTCTTTACACACTTGTATCTATTGTACAACTCAATTGAGTTTGTAAATTCACCCTCACATGGAGGCAAAGCAGAAGCTACTGCCGTTTGAGCAACATAATCAAAAACGCCGGCAAAAGATGAAGACTCAATAGTCTAACAAAGGCGTTTGCTTGAACTTGTCAAGATCAGATCTCAAGCAACAAGAATATATAAAAAAAAAAAACAGGGGCATAAAAAGCAGTGTACCTGGTAAAAGCAAGGTCAATGCCCATGAATGAAGAACTGGAATAGAAATAGGGGCATGAAAAAGCAGTGTGCCTGGTAAAAGCAAGGCCAATGCCCCCCAGTCAAAAATGCAGCCAAGAAAATGTTGCTGTTATGGTCCATAGAACCTCCATTTGACAGTGAGAAGAAAGACTGGTGACAAATGCCAAGGCAATCACCAGCTCTCACCCTTTTACACATGAATCAAGTCTACGTTACATCCCATTGTAAAAGTCTCTTCAGACTAGGGGCACTTCAATTAACGTAGGATTTCATATGTATATAAGCATCGCTCGAAGAAGTACGAGCAAGACTATTCTATCTCTTTTCGCAGGACTCTTGACTTGCAAACTTGGAGATGATTGTGCGGCACTTCGTTCATGAGCCTTGACCTCGACGGTCCCATTTGATGAGCTATTGACCAAGTCTTCATCACAATTTCAACAAAGACCTCTCACATTGGTAAAGTCGTACCACTTGCGAGAATACTCAGACCTCTGCTGACATGATGACAGTGAGAGGTGTGGTCCTTATAAATCCCGCATCAATGGTCGGATAGCCTTTTCCATGAAGAGTGAGCGGAAAGTCCTTTCAGACTGAAAGTCCCTCATCTGGCATGCTCAAGACATCTACATTCTAAATGAAAGTTGTCTTTCAAAATCTTCCCCAGTGGATTTCAAATGGTACAAAATTGACGAGATCATCATGCATAAGTCACATTTAAAATTTTCGAATTTACAGCATATACAGTCTTTGTGTACATGTGTGCATATTGTGTAAATAGCGAACACACTTTTAAAGATCAAAGATATCGCCAGAAAAGCATGTCTCCATCCTTACTCCTAAAGCTTTATGTTTGATAATCTTTGAGTACCCACCACTGTCTAGGTACACCCTCTTACCGATACTCAGCTTGTTCAAGTTGTCCCCAAGTATTGATATCTCGCGATTGTCCAAACATTCCCCCGTTTTTGAGTGTCTGCCGCTACTCAAGTGCTCCCTCTGTTGACATTCAATCTATTCATGTTGTCTTTAAAGTTTTGATATTTGCAACTGTCCAAGTATCCCTTTGTCTTTGAGTATCAACCCTCGTTCAGGTACTCCTTTTCTATGACACTCGACCCGCTCGCGTGGTCTTCAAAATTATGTCATTGAATGCTAGCAGCCACTCAAGTATTCCACCACATTATGCGCCCGTGATCACCTGTATGCTTTCTTACACTTGGACCGTTAAGTGGTCCATCATCATATCATTAAATATTTGTGTTCATCCAAATATTCCTCTACTTTGTACACCTGTGCACCTGCGGCCATCCAGGTAAGCCTTGTGCTACATTCAAGTTTATGTTGCCAGGAGGTAAGAGACCTTCATGAATATCCAAGGTACGTCCTCGATATTCCCAATTACCAGGAGGTGAGAGACCTTCATGAATATCCAAGGTACATCCTCGATATTCCCACTACCATGAGGTACCCCTTCGATACTTGTGATCATCCAGGTATCCTCCATAGAGTTTGTACTTGTGATCATCCAAGTACTATCTCCCCACAAATCGATGCCCTGAGAAAGGTCCGTGCATCCTCCCGAGAAAGGTCGGGTTCCAACTGGTGTCTTCGACAGAAGTCAGACACCCCACAAATCGATGCTTTGAGAAAGGTCGGCGCATCTCCCGAGAAAGGTCGGGTACCAACTGGTGTCTTCGATAGAAGTCGGACACCCAACAAATCGATGCCCCGAGAAAGGTCGGTGCATCCTCCCGAGAAAGGTCGGGTACCAACCGGGTGTTGTTGACAAAGATCGACACCCTCACAAAACAGATGCCCCGAGAAAGGTCGGTGCATCTCCCGTCAAGGCGACCGAAGAAAGGTTCGGGTCCTAGACAAATCATTGATTGTTTTAACACGGGCGACCGAAGAATGGTTCAGGTCCTGG
The DNA here is from genome assembly GCA_014182515.1 of Eucalyptus microcorys. NCBI lineage: Eukaryota > Viridiplantae > Streptophyta > Magnoliopsida > Myrtales > Myrtaceae > Eucalyptus > Eucalyptus microcorys. The sequence goes on from CM024563.1 coordinate 7,219,775, forward strand.
AGAAGCAATTTCCCGTCACGTCGACCGAAGAATGGTTCGGGTCCAAGACAAACCACCGATTACCCCAACAAAGCGACCGAAGAATGGTTCGGGTCCTAGACAAATCGTTGATTGTTTTAACAAGTGACCGAAAAATGGTTCGAGCCCTGGAAAAGCAACCTCTTCATATCACCAGGTAAGATGACACCTTGATACTTGCCAAACTTGGGGTTCACACCCTATCTCACTCACTCCCAGTAAGTAACTACAGGTATCTTCTTATCTGTCTTAATATATGTAATGTTATATTGCTCTTTTTACATAGGATAATAACTCCCAAATAAAATATAATTTGCTACGCATGTACGAGTAAAATTTAGGCATCAGTTTGTCTTTGAATGCAACCTCTGCGAACTTACCTTCAAAGAGGGGCAGCTGTTGACGCCTAAATTATTATTATTTTTTTAAAAAATTTTATTTTAAGCATAGTTTTTATTTTAAGCATAGGTTTTATTTTAAGCATAGGTTTTTATTTTATTTTGTTAAATAAATAAAAACTATATAAAAACAACAAAACAAAGCAAAAAAAAACAAACAAAAGAAAAAGAAAACAAAAAGAAAAAAACAAAAAGCAGCCCCCTCCTTTTTTCCTCTCCCTCGCACGGGCCCCCCGCGCGACTTTCTTCTTCCCCCATCTTCTTCTTCCTTCTTCTTTCTTCTTCTTCCTCGCTCCTCCCTTTTTCCGCCTCTCGTATTTCACGCGCGTCAACGCCGACGCGCGAGTGACAGCCTACGGCCAAGGAGGGTAGGCCGACGTCGCCGGAGATGACAGATCTCGGGCGCCATTAATGGCTGCCTTCAATGCCGAGCACGCCTCGCTGGATAAGCTCGGATGGGACGCCGGTCCAGCCCGAGAAAAATCGGTCGGCAAGCCGAAGGCCGGCGATTGAAGCCCTCCGTCGACCGGACTCCCCCTCGCCTATAAATAGGCCTCTCCCGACAACGGCCGAGGGGAACGAGACAGCGAGCTCCGAGATTCATCCCACTGAGAGACTTCGGGGGAGAAGTCGAAGAGCGAGCGAGAGAGAAATCGGGCCGCGAGCTCGGCCGACCTCCCACTGAGAGACTTCGGGGGAGGCCGCCGGCGAGCGAGTCCGAATAGGTCAAATCCGGCCGGTGGAGGCTCGGATCTGGCCGGAGAAAGAGAGAGAAGCGAGGTCGGAGGAGGTGTAGAGGTTCTGGTTCGCGAAGAGGGGCGGAAGAAGGTCCCACCCCGACGCCGCTGCTGTGCAAAATCCCGCCGTGCCGCCGAGTGCCTCCGCCGCTGTTGCCTTCGATCTGGCATTGTTGCCGTCGCCATCCCCGTTCGAGAGAAGGTAAAAAGTGTCGCCGTTACCATTGCCGTCGCCGTTGTCGCCTTCGTCGTCGCCGCCGTAGTCGCCGTCGCCGCCAAACACCTTGGTTCCACCCCCTCGGCGCCGCGGATTCGCAAACCCTAAGGTTTGCGGTTTTCCGGGTCGTCGAGTCGGATCCGGTCTCGGAACCGGGTAGGGTTTCGCGAGATTCGGGGCGGCGGGAATCGGGTCGCGATTTGGGTCGGAGCCGGGTAGGGTTCGCGGGGAGTTGGGTCGCGGAGCGGGTATTCGGGCCGGGTCGTCGGGCCGGGCCGGGCGTCCCAAAACGCCCGGCCATGGTGTCGTTTTATATATATATAAAAAAAAAAAAAAATGAAAAAATCTAAGTCGGGCCCGCGTTGCGGGCCCGCGCCGTGTGGGTTGCCAACCGGGTAGGACCCAACCCGCGAGCCCGGCCGGTCGGCTTTTCTTTTATTTTAAAAAAATATATATATATTTTTAATAAATAAATAATTTATTTTCAAAAAAAAAAATCAAAAAAATGATTTATTTTCGAAAAATATTAAAAAAATATTAAAAAATATTTTATTTTCCGAAAAATCAAAAAAATCAAAAAATGTCATATTTTCCTAAAAAAGCCAAAAAAGTCAGAAAAAGCCAACAAAAATGATTTATATTTTCAGAAAAATAAAAAATCCAAAAAATGCTTTTCATGTCAAAAAAAAAAAATGAGAAAAAGACCCAAAAAATGTTTTCCCTCCACAAAATGCATGGAAAACCCATCAAACATCCAAAAAGCCTTAGGGTTTAAACAAGATTAGGTACCAAAAGGGCATTAGTGATTAACTAGTGTAATCAAGTCCCCGATCCTAATTTCTGGGTTGCGCAGAGTGAGTATTTCTCCCAATACTTTGCTTGGGTTTCTAATCAACCCACCCCAAATCGATTAGTGGCGACTCCATTTTAAAAATTGATTTACAGGTTAAAAAACTTGAACCATTAAGTCGTGAATTGGTGGACTTGGGAGAGTCCGGGCTTAACTAATTTCAGCCGAGCCATTAGCCTCCTTAGGCGCCTGTACCCGATTGCGGGCGTCGAAAAAAAGAGGTCGCGACAAAATGAAGCGATGGTTCATATAAAGAAGATGCTTGGGAACTCCAAGCACTACTTCCTACTATAAGAAGTCAATATTAGAGACTATGGTTGAATACAAGAGAGCGATTGAGGAACATGGTTCCTTTGGTCATGTTAATCGCACCACCTAATTCCCCTTGCATAAACTACTCTGTTAATCTAAAAGGAATGGTTAAACATGCTCAAAATGCAGTGCTGGTAAGCTCAACTTAAGTACTTAAGACAATGGGATGCTGACTCACAAGCATATAACATTAAATAGGGAACAATGAAGTTATCATAGAAGATACTGTTTAACTGACATCTGTCTGTTGTCAGGATTGCCAGCCTGAGAAGGTTCAAGGAATGGGCTATGACATGTAGCATCCAGAATCCGGATCCTCTTCTTGACGCATGTATACACAATGGAAGCAAACATATATTTGACTAGTTTGCTTCCTCAAATTATATTTTATCAGGTAAAATCCTCGATCACTGCATGAAAGTGGCACAAAAAGTTGCACAAGATCTGGACATCCACCCAATTGAAGTCTCAAAGTATTTTTATTCAAACAACACTCCAACCAGGTTCCTTCTTTACTTTAGCTCCTTTCATTGAGCTTCTAATGTTCATGACTTCTCCCCACTGGCCCACGTCAGCGTAGATGTTTGACAAAGAAATATAAGCTCCAGCATCAGATGGCTCGCACTCAGTGATCTTTTTTGCTGCTAGTTTTCCGAGCTCAATGTCACCATGTAATTTACAAGCAGCAAGCAGTGTCTCCCAAACCAGAGCATTAGGTTTGATTGGCATGTTGCTGATGAACCTTTCAGCCTCTTTAAGTCTCCCTGAGCGACCAAGAAGATCGACTATACAGGCATAGTGGCGGTAGTTAGGCTCAATACCGTAATCCTTAACCATTGAATCAAAATGGAAATAACCTTCTTCAACCAAACCACTGTGGCTACAAGCCGAGAGAACCCCAACAAAAGTCACTGGATCAGGTCTCATCTTCTTTCTCTTCGTAAGCTCGAAGAACTTCAAGGCCTCCTCACCTATTCCATGTCTGGCATAACTCATGATCATTGTGGTCCAACCTATTAAATCAGGCGCATCAATCTGATCATATGCTTTAACACATTCGTTGATGCCCCCAAATTTGGAGTACATTGCCACTAGTGAACTACCAACAGCCACATTGGAGTCCAATCCTACTTTCATTGCATAAGACTGCAGCTGTGTTCCTATGTCTAATCTGTTTGTGAGAGTAACAGCCTGAACAACAGATGATATACTGAAGGAGTCAACGGCAAAATTAGCCTTGAGCATCATGTGAATCATCAACAATGCCTCCTCAATGTACCCATTCTGGGCATACCCTGAAATCATTGACGAACATGCAACATCATCCCACAAGGGTAGTAAGTCAAGTAGCCTTCTTGCCAATTTCAAATATCCGCATCTGGAGTACATCATAACAAGAGCACCGCCAACTGTGATCTCTTCACCAAACCCTAATCGAATAACTTTGGCATGAACTTCCTTGCCTTTGTGTACTAACTTTAGTGAACAGATTGCGGTTAAAATTGCAATAAAGGTCGATTGATCAGGACTATTCCCCTCAAGCAGCATATTTCTGAATAGTCGAACTGCTTCATCTGGAAGATTATTTTTAGCAAAACCAGCAATCATAGATGTCCAGGAGACATTGTCTTTTTCACAAATTTGCCCAAAAATTTCATATGATTCTTCCAAACTATCACATTTAGAATACATTGTAAAAAGTGAACTAGCAACCGAGACATCGAAGACCAAGCCACTTTTAATAACATGAGAGTGGACCTGTCTCCCCAAGCTTAATGCATTTACAACACTTAAGAGACTGGAAGTACAGTACTTATCTGGTCTCACACCTTCCCGTAACATGCTCACGAACAATTCTACAGCCCTTTCAGCATCATTAGCCTGTGCGTGCAGAGATATCATAACTGCATGATTATTGGGATTTCTCATCCTTTCCATTTCTTCAAGTATTAATTCGGATGAATCAACAGCTCCAACTTTGCAATACATATTGAATAATGAAGCCCCCACCGCAGGGTCCAGGTCAAATCCACATTTAATGATCAACCGCATGGAATTGTGTGGCAGTTTTAGTCAATCCTCGTCTGCCACTAGCACTAAGTAAACTAGTAATAGTAAAGGTGTTTATTTCCTCCCCCAAACTTCTCATTTCTTTGAACAGTAGGACTGCAGAAATATAATCATCCAGCTGCACAAAACCCGAAATCATGGCAGTCCAAGAAGCAACACTGCGGAGACACATCCGAGTAAATATCTTCATAGCTCCTTCCATATCTTTGCATTTGGCATATAAATCAGAAAGCGAAGTATTTATGTACACGTCATAATTTCCACACTTGATTATCCACCCTTGGACCATCTTTCCAGTCTCAAGGTCTTCAAGCATAGCACAGGCCGTCAGGACACAAGGGAAAGTGAAACTATTGGGCAGAAAAGTGCCATTACGACACAGTTGCCGGAAAAGATCCAAAGCAATCTGATTCTCTCCATTCCTAACTGCCCCTGCAATTATAGCATTCCAACAAACCACATTCTCACACGACACATCACGAAACACCCTTAGAGCATCATCAAACCTATGGTTCTTCGCGAGCAAATCAATCATCCCAGCTCGAACATAACCATTCGCACGGAAACCTTTCCTCAATGCCAGAGAGTAGACTTGCATACCATTCGGCGGAGCTCGCAACGCAGCACAAGCCGAGATAACACTTCCATAAGTTATCTCGTCGGCATCGAAACCCAACTCATGCATCCTGCAATAGTGTTTCGATGAGAATGTTGGGTTTCGATGACACAAGAAATTGATATATCCATCGCACAAGCCGAGATAACACTTCCATATGTTGAGAATTAATGTTCTGATGACACAAGAAATTGATATATCCATCGCACGGTTATTCACGTTTGATTCGAGCAATATATGACTAGTATGTTTGGTATTGTGGTTATTTCAGAATCCCATTCTTGATAATACATTTTTTTTTTCCTTAAACAGAACTTTTAATTTTTTTGTGAATTAAGAATTTAATATTCTGATGACACAAGAAATTGATATATTCATCGCACAGTTATTTACGTTTGATTCGAACAATACATGACTAGTTTTTCTAGTAAATTTATTTAGTGTAGAAGAAGAAAATATAATACATAAAATTCGTACTATTTCTATTCATTCTACTATAGATTCTTTAGATTTTTCATTGTAAGTTAATCGATAGCTAATTAGCGTAGACATATGATATGATGAGGAAGGAATTCAATTCTTAACGATCTCTCTTTTGCATTTTTTTTCTAAATTGAAACTAACTTTTAATTTTCCTACGAATTGAGAATCTAATGTTCCAATAACACAAGAAATTGGTAAATTCATTGCACAGTTATTTACGTTTGTATAAAAAAATATATGACTAGTTTGTTTGGCATGGTGGTTATTTCAGATTCATTTTCAAGTAAATAAAAGAAGAAAATGAATTACATAAAATTGTACCAGTTCTTTTCATTGTAAATTAATCGATAGTTGTTTAGCCTAGACATATGATATGATGAGGAAGGAATCATATTTAAAAATCTCCACAACGAGACTAGAGAAGGTGTGGAGTAGTATCAAAAAAAAAAAAAAAAAAAAAAGTTATGTTGAAAGGTCACATTTGCACATGCTTCCATAAATTTCACATTCGTGCTGAAAATTAGATGACACTTAGGCTGCGTTTGGCGAGTCGGGATAAAATTCGAGATAGGATATGATTTATGCTATCTTACATTTGGTGCTCGCTTAAGACAGGATAAAGTCGGATCTAAGGAGAATATAGACAGGATAAAATTATCCCATGGGAGAGGTGGGATAAGGGTGGATAGGATTTCTAATATTCATATTAGGAAAGTTATTTCTCTTGAATAAAAAACTTATTAAATTAATAAAATTGAAATTATATTTCGATATAAATAATATTTGAATTATAATTTAAGAAATTAAAAATAAAAAATAAAAATTCATTTTTAATTAATCCTATTTTAATTTATATATTCAACTTTAATTATATCTTATAATAAACATTCAATCTATAAATTAAATATTTATATTTATTATATATTTTAGGTATTTTTTTATTTTAGGTATGTTAGTACAGTTTACTATTTGATAAAATTTTATTAAAGAATGATGAAAGGGGAAAAAAGAAATAATAAAGAAAATAATATTAAAAAGAGGAAAAATAAAATAAAAATAAATTAAGGAATAGTGTTACAAAATATTTTCACCATCTCCGTTTATGAACATTTAGGTTCATTTATAATAATATGCCGTTTATATAAAAAAAATAAAATTGTACATGATATGATGAAAACATATCCGACTTTAATATCTTGCGATTCACCAAACAATGGACATAATATAAAAAAATCCAAGGATTTCATATCTTATCCTATCCAGTCCTATCCTAATTAGAAATTCGGACGACCAAATGTAGAGTCTGTTTGTTTCGCGGAAAATGGACCATTTCCGGAAATTATTTTATCGAAATCATTTTCTAGGAAAATGACAATATTTTCGATGTTCGGCTAAGATCTGAAAATGTTTCAGAAAATATTTTTCGATATTTGGTAAGGAAAATATTTTCCGCTTACTGCATTAGCGAGCGCGAGCGTCAAGCTCGAGGCTTGCTAGATTGACGAGTGCGAGCGTCAAGCTCGAGGCTCGCTAGATTGACGAGCATGACTTTGAGATCGATGAGCTTGAGGTTCACTTGGTCTGATGACTAGCCAAGAAAGAAGAATATGGGAAACAAAGAAAAAAAAAGAAAAAAAGAAAAAAAAAAAAAAAAAGAAAAAGAGAAGAAAATGAAATTAAAAATAATTCGAATTAAAAAAAGAAAATTAAAATATAATTCGAATAAAAAAAGAAAAAAAAAGAAGAAGAAAGGGGAGGAGGAAGTGAGGATTTGTAGAGGTGTGAAATAAAATAGATCAAAGCGAGGAAAATGTTTTCCACTTTTGAAAAGTGGAAAACATTTTCCTCCACTTTAGAAGACTTTTTTCTTTTGATGGAAAACATTTTTCCCAAGGAATTCATTTTCCGAAAAACGAACACCGGAAAATCCGGAAAGCGTTTTCCTGGAAATTATTTTCCGCGAAACGAACGGAACCTTAGAAGTCAAGATAAAAATGACACGAGCTATATACGAAGCAGCAAATCGATAAAGTTGAGGACCAAAATGTAATTTTCCTTTTTTTTTATTTTGGGCAAATGACCCCTAAATTTCGATCACATATACAATGTGGCTCTTGAATTTTTAATATATTTAAGATGATTCCTAAAATTTGCTTGTCTCCATAGAGAAATTTGATTCAAAATGAATAATCCACAAAATGAGAAAAAAAATTTGAGATAAAAAAGGATGCTCAAAAAGTTTGTAGAAAATTTTCTTTTCTCAATTATTCATTTTTTTTTCTTGCTTATCTCTAGGAAAGTGCAAAAGGTTCTTTTTTATAATGGAAATTCTCCATTTTTTCTTTTTTTTTTTAAGGAAAAGAAAAAAATGAGAAAAAGGGTACTTATCTACGGCATGGTGACTTGGTAACCCTGTAAAGAATGTGAAATAAAATGTTAGCGCAAAAATCTTTAGGGATTGAAATGTTGGAAACGATACATTATTACCCTTCATTTGCTTTCGTCCTTTGGGCGCTAAAATCTCTTGGATTCACCTTCGTGGATATTTGGTAACTCGACAATACCCTTTCCTTGGATTCGCCTTTAAGTGTTTGACGTTTTCCTGATTTCTTGATAGAAGGCACCACTTCTACAGTCAAGGTGCAACTTTTATTTATTTATCACCTTGCAAGAAAGGGAGATGAAACAAGTTATCTCCATTCTTAGTTAGGTTCAACTGAGGAATGATACATCCTTCTTGATGAATTTGACAATGTTGTTTTAGCACACTTCTTTGGTGGGGAGATGAGAGATTTTTTTTTCTAAATCAAACGCTGTTCTCCCACTCTTTATTTGACAAACCTTTGTTTTGTTCGAATCCGTCCTGTACCAAAGAAAAGGATATGTCACTTTTTATGCTAAAAAGAATGAAGTTTAGGAACGAGATACATCATTTTCAAAATCGGGCGATCAATATCCCAAAGTATCACTCATGGAGAAAGGGATAATATTGCCCCTATGTTTCATTTAAATCTTTCTTTATTTAAGATGAACGGGACTTAATAACACTCCATCGCATTTGTTGGAACGTTACAAAACTTGGTACTCTTGATGTCTCCCTAACACTGAAAAGAAAGTCATGTTAGAAATGGTATCAGAAATGGATAATTGGAATCAATACAGTTTACTCTTCCTTCGAATTCACCTTTTTGGGTGATTGGCAACTCCCTTCATTTGTCTCATCATGCAAAGTGAACGAGATCAATGGGTTATTTTGGCATCTAAGGCATCTGCAAATAACGAAACTTCCCAAAACGGAATTCAACTTCATTCCGCCTCTATGGAAAATTGGCGCCGACGATGCCTCGACGCATGCTTACTTACTCCTCAAGTTCCATGAGCCTACACTTTTATCTTTCAGAAGAGGCAAATTTCGATCTCAAATAAACTCCTCATCCTACCAGAGAAAGCAATTTCGTGAAAAGAGGGCCTTAAACAAAGCTTTCTTGAAATTCATTTTGGAAGGTAGACGTAAAGATTCGCTTGAAACACTTCTAAATTCATTTTTTTTAAAGTTGAATTCCATCATAAAAAAAATGAGTCGCATGATCAATTGGATTCACAATCAAAACCCAGAATGGAAAACAAGATTCTTAACAAGAATGAGAACAATAATAAAATACAAGAAACTCTTGTATAGATAAGAGTAAAAATCAACTCTCGTCCTAGCTCTAGAATTCACTTCTCTATGTGGTCAAACACGAGAATGTCATTGAGCATCACGCATAACCTGCAAAAAGACAACAATGTTAGTATGAGAATGGGAAAATGATCTCTCAATGAGGCCGCTTCTTACAACAAAATCGAGGCGACGGTACATGCCCGATAGTCTTTATTGCGGGGTTTTAGTATTTCACCAAGATTAGTCATAAGAAAAGGGGCATTATTAGAAGATCAGTCGACGGCTATTAATCGAATGTCAACTCTATTCCAAAAGTTTCATATGCAAAAGTGACATTGATTTTTGAAAGAAATGACTTCTACTTTGAGGAATTTGTACACCAAATGTGATTTGCATTTCAGTCCCAAAATGTGAGAATGGGAATTTGATTAAAAATGCAATTTCAATTTTTGTGCCCCAAAATATAATCTTGTCTTGAAAGAATCTTCTAAACAAAAAGCGGTTTTGAGCCCATAATTAAAAATTTAAACAAAGTCATGTTTAGCAAGGCCAAATCAAAGTTTAGAACTTGCATTCAATGTTCACTTGTCAAAAGTGATTGCCAATTTTTCAATTATAAGTTTGAAGACATTCGATTGGTCTCCGCGAATTTCTAAATGAACATTCAAAAAAAGCTAATAAAGAGAAGAATTATACTTACAGTGGGAATGACCTTTGTCTCTGTTTTTTTTTTTCCAATTACATAGACATACACATGGGATGTGATTTGATTTCTACTCTATATGGCTCAAAATGGAGTCATAGGATCACCGGAGTGAACCAACAAGATCGCGGTTAGATCGTGTTACCCATGACTCCGGCTTTGTCAAAGAACCAACCTGTGTCTCGTGGTTGCAGATCGAGGTGGGTACCTTCGACATGAAGAAAGAAATTTCGAGATTGAGATGGGCGACTCGTACTACATGGTTGTAGTCGGAGTGGTATCCACCTCAACACCATCCTAGGTGATCTTATGCGGCCCAAGTCTGGCGGTAGGTAGTGTGTGCTATGATGTAGTGCAATGCAGGGGACGCATGCATAATAATTTATAAGCAATCAACATTTCATACATAAAAAAGTAAACCACACATTCCTACATCTCCCTGTAAGACAAAGGTGAACAAACACTTCCCCTTATACATTTTATTCTGTAAAAACATTTAACACCTAATGTTAGGGACGTACCTAGAATCTTCGCTGCCAAATACAAATATTTTTGAACAAGATTAATTTTGGCATAAGTCTTCTAAGGTCTAAAACCAAGTCCCCAGTGGAGTCGCCAAGCTGTCGCAACCTACCCCTCAGTGGGAGGGAACGAGTTTTGGGGTATTGCCTAAAGAATGGGCCTAATGCCCATGATTAAGTGTGGGCTCTCCCAAGCACATACCCTGCGTGACATTGAGATATTTTTTAGGAATTTTGCACAAAAAGAGTCGCCACTAGCCTATTGGGGTCGGCTAGAAATCAAGTGAGGCATGGGAGCGTGCCTCACTTCCTATGCAACCAGAGAATCTAGGGTCGGGGACTTGATTACACTAATTGACCAATTAGTGCCATTTCGGTACCTAATCTTGTTCATTTTAACAGAAAAGATTTTTTTGGCAAGCAATTTGGATTGATTTTATATCTATCCACTAATACGTGAGTGATCATGCAGGTACGCAATCATTAAGATAATAATCATAACTACCAAGATCTTAATTGTAACAAAATTAACACATGCAGCTAAACATAATTAAACATGTAAATAAAACATGCGATATAATCAAAATACGAGCAAGTAAAGGCCTAATTTTCGAATTTTTTTAAATTTTTTTAAATTTTTTAAATTTTTTAAATTTTTAAAATTTTTAAAATTTTTAAAATTTTTAAATTTTTAAAATTTTTAAAATTTTTAAATTTTTAAAATTTTTAAAATTTTTAAAATTTTTAAATTTTAAATTTTTATTTTTTAAAAAAATAATAACAAAATAACATTTTTTTGGGCCCAGACCGGGTCCGGTTCGGTCTAACATTGGGCCAAGCTTAGGCCCAGCCCAAGAGGTCCCCTCCTCTCTTTTTAAAACAAATCAGCCCAATCTAATCTATTTTTTTAAAATAAAGCTCACAAATCCACTACCTAAGCTAGCCCAAACCCACAAATCCAAAAGCCCCAAAACCCAAAACCGACCCACATTTACCCAAAACCCTACCCGGTTTGCGACCCGCGACCGACTCGGTTTTTGGCCGAAACCCTAGGGCTTCTTGGCGACGCTGATAAGGGCGGCGATGGGCTTCATAGCAGCGGGTGGCGGCTGTATCGGAGACGAGCGGAAGGGCGGGTCACAGGCTGGCGCGGCAAAGGCTTCGACTGCCGGCGACTCGGGCAGCAACAAGCAAAGCACGTTGGCACAATGGGCAACGACGGGCGAGCGATGGCACGAGCTGCAGTAGCTTCGCGGCTTGAGTGAAAAGGCAGGCAAGGGCGGAGACGGTGGTTGCGGCAGCGTCGTGGCTCTTAGGCAGCAAGTTGAGGCGGCGAACAACTCGAACGGTGTCGGGTTGAGGCGGCGAGGCTCGGACAGCATCCGAAGGCTGGATGACAGCAGCAAGCGGCCGGCCCGGGTGATGTAGCGGAGCTCGATCTACTCCTAGATCTAGGCCTTTGGCCAACTCCCCGCCTCGGATCTTCGAATCTAAGAGGCTCCGAGTTCGTCCTCCCTTTCCCTCTGGTCTCGGCCAGCTCGACGTCGGGAGCAATGGCGACGGGTGTTGCGGTAGTTGGTGTCGGCAGCAACGGCGTCGGGCGTAGGGAGTCAGACGGCAGGAGCTTGAATGGTGTCGGGCTCGGAGAGCGGCAGGAGGAGTGTGGTGGCTCGGCTGGCATCGGGTTGAGGCGGCAAGGAGGGCAACGTCTCGGTCGGCGTCGGGCAGTGCCACCGCAACCCTCCTCCCCTCCGTTCCTTCTCTCTCTAGCTCTCTCTCCCTCTATTCTGGTCTTCCTCGAGCTCTCTCTCTTTTCTCCCACTCCCGAGCTCCCTCTCCTTTGGTGCTAGTCTCTCCTCTGTTCCGATGCTTTCCTCTCTCTGTTCTTCCCTCCCTTCTTCCTTTTTCCCCCCCTCCTTTCTCTAGGGTTTCACACGAAGGCGGAAGAGGGAGAAGGCAGCATGGGCCGGGCCAAGGCGAGATTCCGGCCCGGCCCCTTCCACGTTTTCTTTTTCTTTTTTTTTTTTTTTTGTTTTTGCTTTTGTTTTTGTTTTCTTTCTTCTTCTTTTTTTGTTTTGTTTTTTTTTTAGTGACTAATTCCTAATTTTGTACACGATTAAGTCTTAAATAAAATTATAAAATTTAGGTGTCAACAAGTTTGATCTTCTCTTTTTAAAAAAATTATATATTTTTTATTTTTTCAATTTTAAACAAATAAAAATTAAAAAAATCAGTAAGAAAATAACGACGAAGAAAATTGGAAATTTGAAGAATTGGTGATGATAGTTTTAGAAGAAAATAAATAAATTTCAGTATTTTGCCAAATACTAATAGTCCAATGCTAGTAGACTAACATTGACATTGAGTTTTCAGCCTTCCTAATGTTAACTTTCACTTAAAAGCTCTTTGAAAATAGTTATCAAATATTTTCCTAAGGGTTTTTAGAGACCAAAAGTCCTTGAAAATACTAAACCAAAACGTATCCTAAGAGTAAAGAGCAAGACCGTCATCATTCAGGGCATGACAGATTAGGTCAGCATCCTCAAGTCACAGCCATTGAAAGATGAAGATTCAGGTTTTGCTTCCCACAACGAAGATAAGAACGATATCACCAAAGCATGGAAAATGATGGATAGAGCCAAGTCCAAAAGGGAAATGAGCCGGGTCCACTTAGTGTGGTGCATGCCGCAGACCGCAGACGGCAAGGTGCTGGACGGCCACGGTTTCCTACCGGACGAGTTCCAGGGCTGCGCGGTGGGCTGGGGGCTGGTGATCCGGGGGTGGGCCCCACGGGTGGCGATCCTGAGGCACCACGCGTCGACGAGTTCCTGACACACTGCGGCTGGAACACGGTCCTCAAGGCGATCAGTCGGGGGTGGTGATGTTGATGTGGCCGATGGGTGCCGACCAATACACTGACGCAAAGCTATTAGTGGACCAGCTGGGCATCGTGATCCAAGCGTGCGAGGCGCCAAACGATGTGGTGCCCGACCCTGCCCAAGCGCTAGCCGACTTGGTCTATGAGACACGGCCGGAGAGGGGACGGATGCAAAAGCTGAGCAAGCGGCGGCGAACACAGTCGCCGAAGGAAGCTCGAACAAGGACTTGGATGGATTCGTGAGGAGCCTGTCGGAGCTTCAATGTGGAAGAAACGATGCGGCAACGGTTGACGGAGACCGTTGATGGCTAGTCCAATTTGACAGCTGAAACTATATTTTTTATTTTTTTTTTTCTCTTTTTCATGCTTTTTTTCTCTTTTTTTATTTTCTGTAGAAGTGAATATTTAATACTTATCTTGGAGGCCAAGGAGGCAAAGGAAAGGGACTTTTTTTCTTTTTTCGTTTTTCCCCCTCTCTTGGAAAATTGCTTATGTAATACAGTGATTGGAAGGTGCATATCAATTTTTCCATGCAAAGATTGTATGTCTTTCGAACCTGAGCAGGTCCTTAAACTACTTAAAGAGGGAAACAGAGGGAAAACCTCCCTGGGGAGAGTGACCCCTTACGCCCCTCTCAGGCTAGGATCCGGGCCTGGATAAAGATTCCAGCCCCATTGGCTGACCCGGCCACTTCTTTACGGGAGAGGGCAGCCACGTCTGATCCCCGCGACGCCTTCTCCCAAGGAAACTTGGGGCGTGGTACAGGGAAATGATGGCGCCAGTTGAAAGATTGGGTGGCCGGCCGGCAAAGATGGCTTATGTAATACAGTGATTGGAAGGTGCATATCAATTTTTCCATGCAAAGATTGTATGTCTTACTTTCTTTATTATTAAAAGAATTAGGTAAATCAATAATTAAAGATCAAGCCACCATCAAATCATAAAATAAAAAAAATAAAAAAAATAAAAAGTTGTTGCTCAATCAAGAAGCAAACGACGAAATTCATCACGATGAAGTTGAGAGTCCCAAAAACTAATTTCCTATAGTAACTGGGCGGCGTTCAAGGGCCCAAATGAAAAGAAAAGAATACAACGTGGGATTTGATGTTGTAACTAAAGTGCGACTGATTTGACATGGCATATTCCGACAACTCATTTCAAATTGTTGTTCCACAGCCCATAAAAACGGCAGAATGTCCTTTCCTTTTTTCAAACTTCAATCCATCCGGACGGCGGTAGGTCGCTAAATGCCGCTCCAGGAGAATAAACCATATCAAATACAAAATTGCCCTATGAGTAAGTTCGTTTTCTGGCTCCACATTAGTAAAATCTATGATAGCTTTCACGAGTTTCAAGTGTCCTCCATTCAATCGCACCACAAGATGGAGATTTATTTTATGACGACAGCTGTCATTTTAGATCAACTTTGAGCCCAAGTAGTACCTCATCCGTAAATAAAATATGATTGAAAAAAAAAGAAGCAAACGAGCCATCGAATTTCGACATCTTCAGTTGGTAATGCAAATAATCGATTAAATTTCTCTTGCCTAAGATGGGATTAGATTTCTATCATCAAAATTTGTACCCAATCTAACATGAGAAATATGCTTGTCCATTCACAAACTTAGGGGAAATTAAGATGAGTGGAGCAAAGCTGGCTGTGGAAAGAAGATGGATCAATGAGTGGTCATCAATTCAACGATTGTCATGAACAAGAAACCCTAATGATCAATATCCTAGAACAGGCCTCTTCAAAATGGCCAAGAGCCAACTCCCGAAAAGAAGGGATACCTAGTAATGAAGAACGTCTTTCTCACTCTATATGTCAAATATTCGGGACTAGATTAAATTTAGAGATATAATAATTTTGGGACTAAATTGAATGAAAACTAAAAGTTTAGAGATTATATTGAACAAATTAAAAATTCAAGAAGTTCGTTACACATTGAGTTAAAGTTCATGGATCACATAAAACAAATTAAAAGTATATAGACTACATTGTACATTAAGACAAAATTCATGAACCATTTATATAATTTTATTCTTTTTATTTTCTAAAAAGATTTCAACTGGTACCGACCGAGGCAAGGGTGGATGAGTTGGTTCGGTTTCAATGGCGTCGATTCAACGTCAATTTGCTTTTTCTTGATTTGATTTTCCCTTCGCCGTGTCATCACACAAAGTATGCTTGCTAAGGGGACCTATGCGTTGAAAACAACTGCACAAAGCTGAAATAAAAGAACAGAAAAGAGTCCAAATCTTTCTTCAGGTAACGTGGAAAGCAATTACTGGAAAGATGTTCTACAAAGTACTCTCTATAAGATTCACTCATTGGATATATCAGACGAGTTGCCTTTTCAAAAAAGTCCAATTAGAATTTTACCGCATCCCTATAAAGATATGTTCACGTCTAATTGTTTACCACTAGTAGGATCTCTAGCATATGTAAAAAAAAGATTATTCAAATACTCCAATTGACATAGTAGTTTTCTCTTTTACTAATAAGTGTCACCCAATCTCAACAAACTTACTAAATAGGGCATATATTACCAAAAATCTTAATCTATACGCACTGTGAGACAAATATCGAACATCCAACTTTTTTTGTGTCACCAAAACCCCCAAAACTATCACACAAATACCCTCAATTTTTTTTTTGTCACGAAAAAACCCAATATATACTATCTGTTACAGTTTATGATGCATTTATCATACTTTTATAAGTTCATGGCTTTTATGACACAAAAAAAGTTAGGTGTATATGTGTCATAATGAGAAAGTTTGGAGTTTTTAATGATACGAAAAAAAAAACATTTAGAGTATTTATGTCTTAATAAATATAATTTGAGATTTTTAGTGATATTAATCATAGTAAATAAATTGATTGTTGCATACATCTTCACCACGATTACTTGCAACCTCAGGGAACCATGTGATAGTGTCGGCCAAATATAAAAAATACGAATAAATTGGCCTCTTTATTCTGGGTCAACAATAATTGGTCCTTGCATGATGTCACCTGATAATCTCTCAAGTGCATCAGCACTTGCACATCCCATGAACACAACCTTTGGTAACGCACCCAAATCGCAGGCAGTGCACCACGCAGTCTCTAAACTCGGAGCAAAAGGATATGGCTCGAGAGAGTTTCCTTAGGAGCCATGCTTCCAATTCCATCTATGCAAGATCTCCCTACAGAACCTGAAAATATATGTACACACACATTTGTATCATTACGCAGCGAACATGTGCATAAGTACTTGATTCGCAAGAACACCAATAGAGAGACTGATATAACGCTACGAGCAATACGATCATCGAAAGAGCTAAATTAGGTGCGATTTTCACCATGATGGCAAAGCGACGATTTATACAAAAAGTGCAACGGTGATGAGAAAGTAGGGTTGAGATATCTGTCATCATTGAGAATGTGATTCACTCTATAATATGTATATGAGCTAGTAAGTGATGGCCCTGTTTCTACACATCTCTATCCAAGTTTTAAAATGGTAGCTGAAATTGGAGTTACATTTGGGTGAGTCAATGGGACGACTTACGATTACTTTGAAACTAAATTATACAATTGAAAGCCTACTTCATTGTCTCATTGGCTGAATTTCTGTCATTCTAAGCTGTTAGAAATATAATTAGGAATTCTTCGTATCTCTGGAGAGGGAAAATTATCCAATCGGTCCTAAACCTAATGTATGATACTAGTTTAATCTTAAACTTTCGCCACTTTAGTCCTAAACCTATGCGTGAAATTCCAATCCAGTCGTTCCAGTCATTTTTCGTTGAATATCGCTAACTTGATGGTCCAATCATTGCCAACTATTCTATTCCTTTGTACAACACTCGCTTTATTGCTATTACTTTTCAATCCATTACTTGAGCACTATAATTTTTTAGAAATGTTTACTACAAGTTTTATGAATTTTAACGCCACATTGAAATTTTCTAGTATTCAGGTGATCGATTAAAAAAAGTTACGACACAAACGTGAACAATTTTAAAAGTTACAGCACTTAAATGATCGATTGAAAAGTTATGATATCAAAGTAAGCGTCTTATGAAAATTATAGCATTTGTGATGTTCTTTTCCCAATCATTTGTATAAGCTTATGCTATTATGAAGTGATTCCACACCATCAAAATTTGTTGAATGCAAAGTTTACTTGCTAGTGGCTCAATTGGATTGATCGTCTTTCTCGGTTCATCCATTTTCCTAACTTAAACAAGTACTAGAGATGGCAAAGGAGTGAATTAGATTAAGTGTCACACGGGTTGACCCATTTTTCTCAGATCAAATGCAACCTATTTAAACCCATACTCATTCTCTTGATTTCCCAACCTGTTGCTTCTAAAGGTGGGGAATGTACCAAAAAAGTTCTAAACATATTGTGCTGGTACTAATTTAGTTCCAAACATTTCAATTGGACTAATTTAGTCTTAAATATTTTCATATTGATACTAATTCAGTCTATTCGGTCAATTTTGGCCAGTTGATGCTGACGTGGACACCGACAGGTGACCAAATGCTAACATGGTAATTTTTAATTAGTTTTTTATGTTTTCAAATTTTTATTAATTTTTTCTTTTCTTTTTTTCTTTTTCTTTTCCTTTCCTTTCTTCTTCCTCCTTGGACTTTCCTCGGAGTGGCCGTCTCTAAAAAAATAGAAAAGAAAAATTATTAAAAAATTACCACATCAACATTTGATCACCGGCCAACGTTCACATCAACGCGACTGGCCAAAATTGGCTAAATGACTGAATTTGTACCAATATAAAAAGATTTATGACTAAATTAGTTCAATAGAAATGTTTATGACTGAATTGATACCAATACAATAGGTTTATGACTTTTTTGATACTTTTCTCTCTAAAGGATGCCCTCTCTCGGTTGGATGTTGGTCCAGCCTACTACGAGGATCCCGTATTTAGCAATAGGCCAATTGTGTTCTATGAAGTGAGATTTAATTTAGTGTTTTAATTTGATTGCAATTTTCAATGTGTTGAATTTTATTTTAATTTTAAAAAGTGCTTTCATAGATTAATTTCTTGGAACCGATCCCATCGCCCGTTGGAAAGTAGCAATAAATTTTGATCTAAGAATAAGATCATAATTCGATTATTAATTCGATTATTAATTCATGGGCTTAGTCCTCAATTCCCGGGACCGCACCGAGGTAGGCGC
Organism: Eucalyptus microcorys; assembly: GCA_014182515.1. Taxonomy (NCBI): domain Eukaryota; kingdom Viridiplantae; phylum Streptophyta; class Magnoliopsida; order Myrtales; family Myrtaceae; genus Eucalyptus; species Eucalyptus microcorys. Next base: position 7,238,433 of record CM024563.1, read on the forward strand.
CCACCTCCGTTGTCATGTTGCGTGTTTGTCGCTGTCGCCGGACGTTCGTCAGCGGTGACGAAAGCAATCACTCCTTGTCAACGAAAACCACCTCTCTCTCTCTCTCTATCTCTCTGCGCCACCACGTCACTCGAGAAAGCTTCGTCCTTTTAAATCCCTCCGCCCTCGAAAGCCCACCGCCTCGAAAAATGTAATATTCCACTTTATTCCCCCCGCCCCCCCAAAAAAAAAAAAAACCTTAAATTTTCCATAAACGACAAGTTTCTAGCCTTTCTTTTAATTGAGCATACCGAGTAAAAAAGATGGGAAATGCTTTCTTTAAGGAGGGAGCTGGGAAATCTCAGATATCTAGTTTCTTTTTTTCTTCTTGGCTTAATACCTTGAAAAACCTCAAATTGGTATATTTGTGACAAATTTACCCCAAACTTTTTTTTTGACCATAAAAACCCCAAACTAAGTATACTTTTGACAAATTTACCCCAAACCGGTGCACTTGTGACAAATTTCCCCCATGTTAGTTTTTGTTAAATTTTACAGTGAAATTATTAAGTTAAATGATACTTGATAGTTGATCGGTATATCAATTTGGGATTTTACACTCCGTTTGTCACAGTTTATAATTTTTGTGATTTTTTTGTAGTATTAATCCAATTTAGCGGATGGTATATTTGTTACAAATTTACCAGTTTGGAGTTTTTTGTGGTTGAATAAATTAGTTTGGAGGTAAATTTGTCATAAATATACCAGTTTATGATTTTTTATGATCAGTCGGGGTAAATTTGTCACAGGTATACCAGTTTGGAATTTTTCATGGTCAAAAAAATAGTTTATGGTAAATTTGTCACAAGTGTCTTGGTTTGGAGTTTTTAGGGTATTGACCCTTTCTTCTTCATCCTTTTTTTTTTTTTTTTTTTTTTTTTTTCTGTCCTTGCAAAACGAATATTTAATGCCAAATAACCAATCAAGGAGGCAAAGGAAAGGAGACTTATCTTCCTTATTTTATTTTTGTTTCATCAAATAATAATCAATCAAGTGCATCGACACTTGCACAACCCATCAACACAACCTTCATTGATGCACCCAGTTCGCAGGCAGTGCAGCGCGCAGTCTTTGGACTCGGCGCAACGGGCATCGTCCGCAAGAGTTTCCTTAGAAGGCAGGCTGCTTCCAGTTTCATCCGCGTTTGATGTCCCTGCAAAATCCCACAAAAATAAAAAAAAAACTGTATCATCATACGTCGCAAACATGTACATAAATATGTGATTTGCATAGTTTCTAGAACCAGGGATACTGGTTAGACATGCCGGTTCTAGACACATGCGAAGCATGTGTATAACCAACAAGAAGCAAGCTTCCGACAAGGGCTTTCAGCGGTAGTCCGATAATCCATCGCCCAGGCTAGAAGCATTCATTATTTTAATATGTTGATGGCCACACACCCCGTGCCCCCCAATTGGAGAGAGTTTTTCTTCCCTTGCCCTTGGGAATACCCTCGAATTTTTCATCCCAGAGTTCAGATGAAACAATTTTAGGACAAACTCAAGTCCTAATATGTACATAAATGTGTGATTCACTAGGGCGCCGAGAGAGAGAGAGACGAGAGACTGACACTGATATGAAGCCACAAGAAATAGGATCGTCAGGAGAGCCAAAGCGCGCACAATTCTCCCCATGATGGCAATACTAAGTGAGGAGGAAGAGTCTCAACGATGAGGGGACTTATGTAGAAGTTTGGCGACAATGATGAAGGGGGTTTGAGATATTTTGTAGCAATAAGGGATGTGATCCGGTTTACCTATTTATATGAGAAAAAAAAAAACAAAAGGGAATGTGATCTGATGTATAATATGTATATGTCAAGAGAGTAATGGTCCTATTTCTACACATACATATCCAAATATTAACGGTAGCTTAAATTGGATTTAGATTTTGAATAAGTCAATGCAACGTCATTGATTCATATAGAAGGAAGGTTGAGATATCATAGCATAATGAATGTAATCTGATGTATGATATGTACAGGGGCAAGAGAGTAATGGTCCTACATTGACGCATTTATTTGAGTATTAAAATGTTAGCTTAAATTGAATTTAGATTTTGCTTAAGTCAATATGATGACTTATGATTACTTTGAAATTAAATTCTACCATTGAATACATGAATTTCTTGATATTTATAATTATAATCTATTAGAAACGTATCTCTCAAGTGCCTGTTTTCACTGTGCAGATCCCCAATCAATTATAATCAATAATATCATAATATATAGTTGCACTAGAAGGTCATTTTATGAAGTCAATAAATAAGTACTCTTCGTGGATATATATGTGATATGATCGTGCCAACTAACCATTCTATAAATTTACCCATCATGCCATTACTTTAACATAAAAGTTAGATTTTACATCAGTAACAATATTATTATCATGACGATTAAGTCCGTTCTTTTTAAAAGACATTTGCATTTTTTTTTATTGTACAGATTTTTTTAGATGTTTATATAGTAATCCATTTTTAAGGGAAAAAAGTCAATAATTAGGTTAATTAGGCAAAGTATTATTTTACATAATGTTCAACCTATGGCATAAATTTTTATATTCAATTTTGTTTGGGCGGCGCTACCACCCCTAAATAACTATTTCCACCCCCATTTACACTAAAAAGACAACATTGTTCTCAATCTTTCAATTGCAGTTTATAATGATGGCCGATTTCCTTTTAATTTAGGATAATTACCATAATTAAACATTTCACATGTTTTGTTTTTTAGTGTATTAAAGAAAAGTGCATTATCATATATTCTTATAACGTTTTATATACTCCATGTAAAATTATCCCGTTAATTGTAAAGACACCTTTTGATATAGTATAAAATTGAAAAGTCTATTCTTCATCATTGATCTTATAATAACTTATCTATTATTGGACCCTCTTATCTCAAAAACTCACTTTTCTAGTGAACTTTTTATTAATCTTATTAGTCTAAATTATTTATCAAGTCTCTTTATTTACTATATCAAAGAATTTATCTTTTTCCTTATTATATTGGCAAGCTACTTTTATAGAGAGCATGTGAGACTTAGAGAAATATCTATGCACAATTAGGTATCTTAATATCTCTTCATAAATAGTTCATATATGATATTTGATTTTTGTCAATCCAAAATAATGATATTTCACTAGCATTTTCTAAACAAAGTTCTTACTTTACGCAATATTTAGGTTAAATAAAATTTACATGGATATAGAAATGCTATAAAAGGCAAAGTAAATAAATTTAGGACAACCAATTTTAAATTGTAATTGAATGATAGAGGGTAATTTTTTTTTTTTTGTAAAAATGGGTGAATTTAGTCATATGAGGAGTAGAAAGAGCGCCACCCTTTTGTTTATCAAAAAAAAAAAAAAATCTATAAAAGAGGCAAGTTTCTAGCTTTTCCTTTTAACTGTTGAAGTGTAAGAATTTTATAGAATTATTTACAGCCGCCTAAATGCTTTCTTACATGACATGAAGTACCCATAACAAGCAAATAAGATGGCAAATGGCTTCTTTAAAGAAATAAATTTATGAAGTAACTCGATTCGGAACTCAATTCAAAAGTCATGCGAGTGGAGGATAGCTGTGACTTAAGCTTACAACATCGTGCCGATGTTGGGCGAGGTTGCCCATGCAAAGCGTAATAGTCGAAGGATGAACAACTAGCGACTGATGTTGGGGAAACAGGGGAGGAAATTCATGTAGCGATTGCAACCTAATTAGAGAAATAACCGCATTCTTTCCGCTCCTTCTTTGGTTTAAACACTCCCTTTCTAGTGTTTTGGCCATAATACTTTTTACATGGCTTACCACTTCTATTACAACTCTATAAAAGTTGTCGCCATTTTTTTGTCAATTCTTTTTATTTTGTTTTTTTCTCATGCAGGTCTCACTTTCCTTCGTCTTCTTTCTTTTCAGGCCTTTGACGTCAAAATCCTCACCTCTTGCAAATCGCCTCTTTATTTTCTCTCTTACAAGCTATTCTCTTCTCTCTGCGCCTCCCTGCTCTTGAAGTCGCAGAGTATTGATAAGTTGAATATCTATGATACCAACTGCACCATGCTCCACACTTTTGTCGACACTAGCATCAGGCTCGCTATCAACCTTCCCAATGAGCTTCTTTTGTCCCGTGAACGTGGTCTCTTCTTGCACTATGAAAGACAATATAAAAAAGTATCGCTTCTCTCTCTTCCCTTTCTAAGATTTTTCTCTCATCTACTTGCACATGTGAGCATAGAAATATAATGTGTCTCCACCACATGTAGATATAAAAGTTGAAAGCGATAGACAAGTCATGTTCTTCTAAATAATATGAAGCGAGAATTGACTTACCGTTTTAATTTAATTTCAGTTTTCAATGTCATGTCCGAGCATTGAAATAAAAAAAATATGTGCTTTCATAAATTAATTTCTTGGAACCGATGGCAAAGGAGCAATGGATCTTGATCTAAGGACAAGATCATAATTTAATTATAATTCGATTATTAATTCATGGGCTTAGTCCTCAATTCCCGGGACCCCACCGAGGTAGGCGCCCACCGAGGTTGTCATGTCGCGTGTTTGTCGCTGTCGCCGGACGTTCGTCAGCGGTGACGAAAGCAATCACTCCTTGTCAACAAAAACCACCTCTCTCTCTCTCTGCGCCGCCACGTCGCTCGAGAAAGCTTCGTCCTTTTCGACGGATTTGTCCTTTTAAATCCCTCCGCCATCGAAAGCCCACCGCCTTGAAGCGAGGCGGAGAGAGCGAGACGATATGACACTTTCCCCTCGTTGCTAGCTTGGACCGGAACCTGATCGAAGCTCCAGCCATGTCCGTCCACATCCTCATGTACCCTTACCCCACCGCCGGCCACATCATCCCCCTCCTCGACCTCGCCCACAAGCTCCTCCACCTCCCCCGCCCCGCCGCCGCCGCCGCCCCCGTCACCGTCACCGTCACCGTCGTCGTCACCCCCGACAGCCTTCACCTGCTCGAACCCTTCCTCGCCTCTTCCTCCTCGCTCCAGCCTCTCGTCTTGCCTTCCCCGGAGCCCCCCGCGACGCCCCACCCGCCGCAGAGGCGCCTCGTCGCCACCATCCGCGCCCTCCGCGAGCTCCACCTCCCCCTCCTCTCCCGGTGGTTCGAGTCCCACCCCTCCCCGCCCTGCGCTGTCGTCTCCGACTTCTTCCTCGGGTGGACCCACCGCTTCGCCCGCGACCGCGGCGTGCCGCGCGTAGTCTTCTCGCCGTCCGGCGCCTTCGCGCTCTCCGTCATTTTCGCCTTGTGGCGGGACCTCCCCCGGCCCGACGAGGGGTCGACGGTCTCGTTCGCGAGGTTGCCGAACCTCCCCGGCTTCCCCTGGCCGCATCTGCCCCAGGTATATAAGATCTACGAGGCTGGAGATCCGGAGATGGAGCGCTACCGGGAGGACGCGATCGGCAACATCGAGAGCTGGGGAATCGTGGTCAACTCGTTCGACGGGTTGGAGCGTGCCTACCTGGATCACCTCAGGAAAGACCTCGGGCACGACCGGGTTTGGGCAGTGGGCCCGCTCCTCCCGGCCGAGGGCGATGGCTCGGCCGGGCCCGTCAACAGGGGCGGGCCCAGCTCGGTGTCAGCCGGCGAGGTGCTGACGTGGCTGGACGCCTGCCCGGGCGGGTCCATCGTCTACGTGTGCTTCGGGAGCCGCGCCGTGCTGAATCAACGGCAAATGGATGAGCTGGCGGCCGGGCTGGAGCGGAGCGGGGTCAGATTCATCCTGTGCGCGAGGCAGTCGAGCAGGGGAGGGCACGTGGCGGCAGGGGATGTCGGGGCGGTCCCCGAGGACTTCGAAGTACGGGTGGCCGGGAAGGGCCTCGTCATCAGGGGCTGGGCCCCGCAAGTGGCGATACTGAGGCACCGGGCCGTGGGCACGTTCCTGACTCACTGCGGGTGGAACTCGACTCTGGAGGGGCTCAGCGCCGGGGCGGTGATGCTGACGTGGCCGATGGGCGCGGAGCAATTCGTGAATGCCAAGCTGCTGGTGGACGAGCTGGGCGTGGGGATCCGGGTTGGCGAGGGGTCGGAGAAGATACCGGAGGCGGCGGAGTTGGCCCGGGTTTTGGCCGAGTCACTGAGGAGTGATCTGCCCCAAAGGGTCCGAGCCAAGGAGATAAGCGGCGTCGCTCGGGATGCAATCAACGGAGGGAGCTCAGATAAAGATTTGAGCGACTTCGTGAGGTGTGTGGACGAGCAAAGGAGGAGCAAAATGCATACATTTTAGCAACTCCTCACGAACGGTATGGAGAGAACGAAACGATGATTTATATAATGTGTGAATTTTTAGGAACCACGAGTGACTCGGACTCCCATGAATTAAGATGTTTTGTACGAATTGTTCAAGACAAATCGAGTTCTTGCGAACTTGCCTTTCTCTTAGATCTTTGCAAACTCGTGATCTTGTAAAATTAGCAAGAAAACACTATAAAGAAAATATTAAGGATAGCATTTTTTTTCACTCCTCGTCTGGTTTAAACACTTCCTTTTGTATAGTATTAACCATATTACTCTTTATTTTCTCCCTTAAATGCCGGACCCTGTATGGTCAGGTGCGGGGCTTGTGTGGGGTCATTTTTCGAATTCATTTCTTCTTTTTCTTCCACTATCCTTTTTCTTGTTCTCGCTTTTGTTGAAGCGCATTGCCAGCACTTCTTCATTTCCCTCTTCCAACACCTCCGTCCACACCAATAACCGGGTGATCTAAAGCCTCACGAGCTTCCTCTCTATAATAATTTATGGACTAAATTGAATGGTTATTAAAAGTTCAAATATCATATTAAACAAATTAAAAATTCAAGAATTTTATTGCACATTTGGTTAAAATTTATGGATCATATAGAATAAATTAAAAGTATATACACTACATTGTATATTAAGATAAAATTCATGGACCATTTATATAATTTTATTCTTTTTATTTTATAATAAGATTTCAACTGGTACCAACCGAGGCGAGGGTGGATGGGTTGATTCAGTTGCAACGGCATCGATTCAACGTCAATTTGCTTTTTCTTGATTTGATTTTCCCTTACCGTGTCATCAAACAAAGTAAAAGAACAAAAAAGAGTCCAAATCTTTCTTCAGGTAACGTGGAAAGCATTCAATGGGAAGATGTTCTACAAAGTACTATCTATAAGATTCACTCATAGGATATATAAGACGAATTGCCTTTTCAAAAAAGTGCAATTAGAATTTTACCGCATCCCTATAACAATATGTTCACGTCTAATTGTTGCCACTAGTAGGGTCTCTAGCATATGTAAAGAAAAAAGATTATTCAAATACTCCAGTTGCCACACTAGTTTTCTCTTTTACTAATAAGTATCACCCATTCTCAACCAACTTACTAAATAGGGCATATATTACAAAAAAATCTTAAACTATACGCACTGTGACACAAATATCTGACATATCCAACTTTTTTTGTGTCACCAAAACAACCCAAAACTATCACACAAATACCCTCAATTTTTTTTTGTCACAAAAAAACCCAATATATACTATCCATTACAGTTTAAGATGCATTTATCATACTTTTATAAGTTCATGGCTTTTTATGACACAAAAAAAGTTAGGCGTATATGTGTCATGATGAGAAAGCTTGGAGTTTTTAATGATATAAAAAAAAACATTTAGAGTATTTATGTCTCAATAAATATAATTTGAGATTTTTTTGTGATATTAATCATAATAAATAAATCGATTATTGCATACATCTTCGCCACGATTACTTGCTTGGGGTGAGCACGGTTCCCGGGTAGAACCGAGAACTGGAGAACCGCATCGGAGGGTCCGGTTCGGTTCCCGGTTCTAAAGGGACTGGTTCCGGTTCCCGGTTCCATTTTTTTGGGAACCAACGGTTCCGGTTAGGGTTAAAAAAAGGCCCCAAATCAGAAAACTCCCTAATCAGTTCACTTCGCCTTTCTCTCTTCTCCCCGTCGATCTTCTCCCGTTCTCTGCCTCTGCTCGACGCCACTGCCGCTTGCCCTCAACACTACTGTTGCTCGCCCTCGACGTCATTGCCGCTAGCTCTCAATGCCACCGCCACCCGCCCTCAACGTCACCACTGACCTCTGCTCAATGCCGCTGCCGCTCGCCCTCGACGCCACCGCCGCTTGCCCTCGACGCCACCGTTGACCTCTGCTCGATGCCACCGCCACTCGCTTAGCCACCCCCGACGCTGCTAGCCTAATCTCTGCCAACGTCACTCACCCAGCCTCCCCCAAAGCCACTCGGCCAGCTGCCCCCGACGCCACTCGTAGCTCGCCTTTTGTGTCGGTAATCTCTGCCGCCCCCCTCTCTCTATTATTATTGTTCATTTTCTTGGTTTCCCCTTGTTTGCCACAACCGGCGACCTGATGTTCTTGAACAAATGTGGTTTGTATGTAAGATTTAGGGGGGTAAATTCATGTTTGCAAGAATACTACTACTTTTCCAGGCCATTATTCATCAATTTAAGCACCTTCTCGAATAAGTATATCTAACACAAGATCACCTTTCTGTCCAAGAGTTATGAGAAAGAGGTACATCATTTTGAAACAAGAAGCTTACAATTGCAGTTTATGAGCAGTCTCTCTCTACCTTTCTTTTGGTGCTAGAATTGAGGGGGAAGAATGTTCCCTTTGTGAAAATAGCTCTGGTTGATGCTCTTAGTGGATAGATCATTGATTCTGGGCTTGAGTCATTGGCCAAGGTTGAAATTGTAGTTCTGGAGGGCAACTTTGACAACGATGAGACCGAGAATTGGACTGTTGAAGAATTCAAGAACAACATTGTCAGAGAAAGGGAAGGAAAGAAGCCTCTTCTTACAAGAGAATCAATACTCAATCTTAAAGATGGTGTCTGTTCTTTGGGTGAGATTGCTTTCACTGATAATTCAAGTTGGACTAGGAGCCGTAGATTTAGAATAGGGGCATGAGTTATAGATAACTTTGATGGGATCAGAATAAGGGAAGCAAGGACCGAATCCTTCATTGTTAGGGATCACCGTGGAGAATGTAAGTGCATATAGTATGACATCTTTCTATGATTTGTAGAATATTGAATCACGGAATATCTTAATGCACCAATTCCATAGATTAGAAAGTTGTTGCTTCTATGCATGTTTTCTTCTGGTTTTGTGTCATGCAACTTTTGATATTGAAAGGAAATCTTTCCATGTCTGTGCATATAGTAAGTGCATATAGTATGACATCTTTCTATGATTTGTAGAATATTGAATCACGGAATATCTTAATGCACTAATTCCATAGATTAGAAAGTTATTGCTTCTATGCATGTTTTCTTCTGGTTTTGTGTCTTGCAGTATACAAGAAGCACTACCCTCCCTCCTTGCTTGATGAAGTATGGAGATTGGAAAAGATTGGGAAAGATGGAGCTTTCCACAAATGCCTCAGTTGGGAAAACATCCACATTGTGAAGGATTTTCTGACACTGCTACACATCGACCCTTCAAGGCTCAGATATGTAATTAATTGATCTCTCCCGCATGTTGTTCTCTAGTTGGCAAATGTGACGATTTAAGCTTTAGTGCACATATATTGACATATGTGGGCACAATAATTACAGTTAATTAAGCATATCCTTTCCTCTCTGGAAACTTCTTATTGGTTTTGATTATGTATGTCTAGATTCTTGGCACTGGTATGTCTGCTAAGATGTGGAAAGTTACCGTAGAGCATGTGCATACGTGTGTGATTGATAAAAGGGTGTATCTATACTGCCCTCCTACCTCTCAGCTGAAAACTGGTGTTGTCTTCAATCTTGTGGGACAAGTGATGGGATTACTTTCAGATTGTGTTCCTATTGAAAAGCTCTTTGAAGCTGAGAAGGCAAACCCTCCTTTTCACCTTGGATTTGTTCGTTGTACATGTTATCCTTTTTCAATTGCTTTTTTGAGTTAATGTTGGTGTTTCTTCTTTCCAGGTGGATGCCCACAACTCAGTTATTTTTGCCTTCAGCACTGGGAGGAGGTAGTTTCTTTTGACAAAAAAGTTGAAATCATTTAGTTTTAGTGGGACAGCAGAATATAAAAAGGTGTTGCACATTAATCGAAGTTTACATGTGATCTTTTATTGACCTACTTGATTTGTTGTTTATAACTTTTCATAAATTACTGCAGTAATTATAATTTTGCTTTTATATCCTATATTCTTAATAACTATTGGCAATCCGAAATTGCAGGAAACATTACTTTGCCATCCCTGATGATGAAGCCTTTCGGTTCATGGCAAGTATATATAGTCGCTCTCACCGTAACATGTCATTGCGTAAAAAATTTGAAGGAGGAATTACGAATGGAGCAGCTTGGTATGACGGTTTTGAGGTAATCCATTGTAGCTCATAATATAGGCAGTGCTGATCTTTTCAGTGTTTTAATCTAATACCTTTGTGAAGTGAACCGCTAGACTTTGCAAAACAGAAATAGTTCACATTCTAGAATGTTAAATGCTTATGAGTATTATAGATTGTGTTTGTGTTATATTCTCTTTGATGATTGAGAAGTTTGTTTATTATTGCTGCATTCATTTCCATTTTTTTAAACTAAAAATGAAACAAAAAAAACAAAAAAAAAGCCTATTGGAACTTGGAACCGACCCTGGAACCCATGACAGGGTAGGTTCCAGGTTTTTGGTTCTGACGAGTAGGTTCCAAGTTCCAAAAATTGAGGAACCTGTACCCAAGGGTAGGTTCTAGGTTCCAAACGGAACCGAACCGGAACCGAAAACCGCTCACCTCTATTACTTGCAAGCCCAAGGAACCAAGGGATAGTGTCAGCCAAATGTTAAAAAGACGAATAAATTGGCCTCTTTGTTCAGGGTCAACAATAATTGGTCGTTGCATGATGTCACCTAATAATCTCTCAAGTGCATCGGCACTTGCACATCCCATGAACACAACCTTCGGTAACGCACCCAAATCGCAGGCAATGCACCACGCAGTCTCTAAACTCGGAGCAAAAGGATATGGCTCGAGAGAGTTTCCCTAGGAGCCATGCTTCCAATTCCATCTGTGCAAGATCTCCCTATAGAACCCAAAAATAAAATAGAATGCAATTGTATAATTACGCGCAGCAAACATGTGCATAAGTATTTGATTCGCAAGAACACCGATAGAAAGACTGATATAACGCTACCAGCAATACGATCATCAAAAGAGCTAAATTAGGCGCGAGTTTCACCATGATGGCAAAGCGGTGATTTATACAGAAAGTGCAATGGTGATGAGACAATAGGGTTGAGATATCTATCATCATTGAAAATGTGATTCACTCTATAATATGTATATGAGCTAGTGAGCGATGGCCCTATTTCTATACATCTCTATTTGAGTTTTAAAACGGTAGCTGAAAGTGGAGTTACATTTGGGTGAGTCAATGGGACGACTTACGATTACTTTGAAACTAAGTTATACAATTGAAAGCCTGCTTCATTGTCTCATTGGCTGAATTTCTATCATTCTAGGCTATTAGAAATATAATTAGGAGATTCTTCATATACCTGAAGAGGGAAAATTACCCAATCGGTCCTAAACCTAATGTATGATACTAGTTTAATCCTAAACTTTTTCCACTTTAGTCCTAAACCTTTGCGTGAAATTCCAATCCAATCCTTCCAGTCATTTTTCATCAAAAGTCGCTAACTTAATGGTCCAATCATTGCCAACTATTACAACACTCGCTTTATCGCTATACTATAATTTTTTAGAAATGTTTACTACAAGGTTTACAAATTTTAACGCCACATAGAAACTTGCTGGTATTCAGGGTAATCGATTAAATAAAGTTATGACACAAATGCGAACAATTTTAAAAGTTACAACACTTAGGTGATCGATTGAAAAGTTATGGTATCAAAGTAAGTGTCTTATGAAGATTATAGCATATGTGGTGTTCTTTTCCCAATCATTTGTATAAGCTTATGCTATTTTGAAGTGATTCCACGCCATCGAAATTTGTTGAATGCGAAGTTTACTCACTAGTGGCTCAATTGGATTGATCGTCTTTCTCGGTTCATCCATTTTCCTAACTTAAACAAGTACTAGAGATGGCAAAGGAGTGAATTGGATTAAGTGTCACACGGATTGACCCATTTGTCTCAGATCGAATGCAACCTATTTAAACCCATACTCATTCTCTTGATTTCCCAACCTGTTGCTTCTAAAGGCAGGGAATGTACCAAAAAAGTCATAAACATATTGCGCTGGTACTAATTTAGTTCCAAACATTTCAATTGGACTAATTTAGTCCTAAACATTTTCATTTTGATACTAATTCAGTCCATTTGGTCAATTTTGGCCAGTTGATGCTAACATGGACATCGACAGGTGACCAAATGATAACGTGGTAATTTTTAATTAGTTTTTTATGTTTTCAAATTTTTATTAATTTTTTCTTTTCTTTTTTCTTTTTCTTTTCCTTTCTTTTCTCCTTCCTCCTTGGACTTTCCTCGGAGTGGCCAGCTCTAAAAAAAATAGAAAAGAAAAATATAAAAAATTATTAAAAAATTACCACATCAACATCTTATTACCGGCCAACATTCACATCAGCGTCAGCTGGCCAAAATTGGCTGAATGACTGAATTTGTACTAATATAAAAAGATTCAATGAAAATGTTTATGATTGAATTGATGCCAATACAATAGGTTTATGACTGTTTTGATACTTTTCTCTCTAAAGGCTGCCCTCTCTCGGTTTGATGTTGGTCCAGTCTACTATGAGGATCCCGTATTTAGCAATAGGCCAATTATGTTCTATGAAGTGAGATTTGACTCGGTGTTTTAATTTGATTGCAGTTATCAATGTGCTGAAATAAAAAAAAAAAAAAGTGCTTTCATAGATTAATTAATCCCATCGCCCGTCGCAAAGTAGCACTAAATTTTGATCTAAGGACAAGATCATGATGTAATTATAATTCGATTATTAATCCATGGGCTTAGTCCTCAATTCCGGGATCCCACCGAGGTAGGGGCCCACCTCCGTTGCTGTGGCGTGCTTGTCGCTGTCGCCGGACGTTCGTCAGCGGTGACGAAAGCAATCACTCCTCGTCGACGAAAACCACTTCTCTCTCTCTCTCTCTCTCTCTCTCTCTCTGCACCACCACTTCACTCGAGAAAGCTTCGTCCTTTTCGACGGATTCGTCCTTTTAAATCCCTCCGCCTCGAAGAGTGGCGGAGAGAGCGAGACGATAGACACGTTCCCATCGTTGCTAGCTTGGACCGGAACCTGATCGAAGCTCCAGCCATGTCCGTCCACATCCTCATGTACCCTTACCCCACCGCCGGCCACATCATCCCCCTCCTCGACCTCGCCCACAAGCTCCTCCACCTCCCCCGCCCCGCCGCCGCCGCCCCCGTCACCGTCACCGTCGTCGTCACCCCCGACAACCTCCACCTGCTCGACTCCTTCCTCGCCTCTTCCTCCTCGCTCCAGCCTCTCGTCTTGCCTTCCCCGGAGCCCCCCGCGACGCCCCACTCGCCGCAGAGGCGCCTCGTCGCCACCGTCCGCGCCCTCCGCGACCTCCACCTCCCCCTCCTCTCCCGGTGGTTCGAGTCCCACCCCTCCCCGCCCTGCGCCGTCGTCTCCGACTTCTTCCTCGGGTGGACCCACCGCTTCGCCCGCGACCGCGGCGTCCCGCGCGTCGTCTTCTCGCCGTCCGGCGCCTTCGCGCTCTCCGTCGCCTTCGCCCTGTGGCGTGACCTCCTCCGGCCCGACGAGGAGTCGGCGGTCTCGTTCGCGAAGCTGCCGAACAGCCCCCGCTTCCCCTGGTCCCACCTGCCCGACGTATACAGGAGCTACGAGGCTGGAGATCCGGAGATGGAGCGCCACCGGGAGGACGCGCTCGGCAACATCGAGAGCTGGGGAATCGTGGTCAACTCGTTCGACGGGTTGGAGCGTGCCTACCTGGACCACCTCAGGAAAGACCTCGGGCACGACCGGGTTTGGGCCGTGGGCCCGCTCCTCCCGGCCGAGGGCGATGGCTCGGCCGGGCCCGTCGACAGGGGCGGGCCCAGCTCGGTGTCGGCCAGTGAGGTGCTGACGTGGCTGGACGCCTGCCCCGGCGGGTCCGTCGTCTACGTGTGCTTCGGGAGCCGCGCCGTGCTGAATCAACGGCAAATGGATGAGCTGGCGGCCGGGCTGGAGCGGAGCGGGGTCAGATTCATCCTGTGCGCGAGGCAGTCGAGCAGGGGAGGGCACGTGGCGGCAGGGGATGTCGGGGCGGTCCCCGAGGACCTCGAAGCACGGGTGGCCGGGAGGGGCCTCGTCGTCAGGGGCTGGGCCCCGCAGGTGGCGATACTGAGGCACCGGGCCGTGGGCACGTTCCTGACTCACTGCGGGTGGAACTCGACGCTGGAGGGGCTCAGCGCCGGGGCGGTGATGCTGACGTGGCCGATGGGCGCGGAGCAATTCGTGAACGCCAAGCTGCTGGTGGACGAGCTGGGCGTGGGGATCCGGGTCGGCGAGAAGTCGGAGAAGATACCGGAGGCGGCGGAGTTGGCCCGGGTTTTGGCCGAGTCACTGAGGAGCGATCTGCCCCAGAGGGTCCGAGCCAAGGAGATGAGCGGCGCCGCTCGGGATGCAATCAATGGAGGGAGCTCGGATAAAGATTTGAGCGACTTCGTGAGGTGCGTGGACGAGCAAAGGAGAAGCAAAATCCGAACTCTTTAGCTGCTCACTGCGAACTTGTCAAGAGAACGAAACGATGATCGTAATATGCATGAATTCTTAGGAATCGCAAGTGACTTCCGCGTCCGCGAAATATGATGTTTGGTACCAACTTGTTCAAGACTAATCGAGCTCTTGGGAACTCGCGTTTATATTAGATCGTTGCAAATTCGTGATCTCGTGAAACACCCAATATAGATATAAGGGTAGCGCTTTTTTTCCTTCCTCGTTCGGTTTAAACACTTCCTTTTACGGCTTATTAACCATATAAGTCTTCATTTTCTCCTTTTAAATGTTGAACCCTGCATGATTTAGTGTGGGGCTCGTCTGGGGTCCTTTTCAAATTTGTTTCTTTTTTTTTATTCCGCTTTCCTTCTTCTTGTTCTCGCTTGTGTTGAAGCGTACTGTCAGTCCTTCATCTTCCTCCCCAGACACCTTCATGCACTCACATCGATAATTGGGCAATCTCGTAGAGTCTCATGAACTTCCTCTCTACCTTACCATCGCCATTCACAAATCCTTGACATGTCTGGCAAAATCACCTTATGATAGCACGATCTTTTTGAAATTTAATGCTCTATGGCGATTCTTTAATTCTTGCGATGAATCCTGAAAATTGAAACATAATGATCAACAGAGCCATTGTTCAAAGCCAATATCTGTCACTTCGGGATCACCTAGCTATGCAATGAGGCTAACGAGAACAACGTGCTTCGGGAGTGAGCAAGTTTGGTAGAGAGTAGAGGAGAGATCAAGGAGGAGGGGGTTAAAAATTTTTGTGTTATCAAATAAATTTTTATTCTGAAAATAGAAATTTTGTATTGTTATCAAATAAATTTTTATTTTGGAAATAACAATTTTGTGTCATTATCAAATGGGGTCAGATGTTTTTTGTCTCCTTACTTGTCGATGTGAACCAGCCTAGACGTTGCTTATGCTTTTTGCTTTTGTTTGAAGTGAAGGGGTTTCGTTGAGCGCGTTAAGGAAGACGAGAAGGAGAGAAAAGAAAGAAGGTGAATTGGAGAGTCAGCTCAGCCGTAGGAGGAAGAAAGAAGAAGAACAGAAAAAGGAAGAAAAAAATAGCTTTGGACAAAAATGCCCTTAAACATAACCTGAAAAGTGCATGTGAGATGTATATGCTCACTTATTTGAAACTGTGTTGATCACTTTAAACTATTATTTAAAATAGTATTCACTATGGGCCTTTTTTTGAGGATCACATTTCAAGTCATTAAGTGAAATTTTTCCTAGTATCAATAGTTGATAGCAACATAATATACTCTTATTTAAAATAATATTTACTATGGGGCTTTTTTGAGGATACACTTTAGATCATTATGTGAAATTTTTCCTAGTATCAATAGTTGATAGCAACATAATATAACATATTAGGATTAAAAGAACAGCTAGTTTAGTGTTATCGCAGTAAAAGAATTGCTAGAGAGATTGAGATGTAGTGGAACATTTGAATTGAACTTTAATGGGCAATAGCTTATTCCGCAAATGCATTTGGATTCAATAAAAGTGCGATCAAATATATGATTTGAGTGCCACAGATTTATGATTAAGGAGATCCTTATAAGCATCAAGCTGCTGCAAATTTAAGAGCCCAATCCCTGAAAAACTGAAGCAGCTTCTCATAATGCCTCCTTCACCACTGGCAACTCCTTTAGAGCTTTCACTCAAGAGGTCACCCTTGGATACTTCTCCGAATCCAGAAATTTTATGCCGAGGACTTCTTCCATAATTTCATGAGGACCCAAAAATCAAAAAGACAACAATGTCTAGGAGTCCCTGTTGTCGCCGTTGATAAATGGAGATCCCCGGATAACTACCCTCGATACCCTCTTCCAACACCTTCAGTTTCTCATGCACTTTCTTGTCCTCATTTCCCACTCTATGTCTATTAATTACTCCCTTGTACACTCAATAAACTTGCAGGTTAAGATCATTACTACGAACAAGGGCACGCACTGATTAATAGACAAGATGGTAAACGAAAGGTTTAATCCGTTCGTCTTGTGACGATGCAGTAATGCAGGAAATGATCGTGTGGCCGTCGAGAAATCTCATCAAACATTTTGCAGGAAAATTGGCACTGACCTGCTGTTGGAGAAAGCCGGTCCAGAAGCGAACTTGGGGGCAAAAGGCGAGGACCCTCCTTCCAGGTCTCGTCGATGTACTCGATAATGACGAGCGACTCGACGATGGGCTTGACATTGTGAACGAGAACGGGAACTTTCTTGTAAACAGGATTGTACCACAAGAGTGCCTCGCTCTTGTTCGTCAAATCTTCTTCCACGTGCTCATACTCGATCCCTTTCACTTTCAGAGCTAGCTCCGCCCTCGCGCTGTACAGACTAGCCAAATTTCCGTGAAGAACCACTCTGTTTTCTTCTCCTGCCATCTCTCTCTCTCTCTCTGAATTTCAGATTTGGACGTGGAGGATTCATGGTACAGTACTTTAATATACAACGCGTTGGTCAACTCGCCGTCGGATCGAAAGCAATTGTCAAACAAGAATCAGGGCCATTACTGCGGCTTGATGAGCAAGTAGGAGGCATTCTTCGCAAGAAATGCACCGATTACATATTAAAGAAAATTATCTGCTCCGGATTTCCGACATTGTCTTCGCTGTACGAGGATCACCTTTCCATTGAAAAACGGAATAGAAAAAGGAAAGAAATTTTCAGAGGATGAGATCGGGCTTCCTCGTTGACCAGGATCGTTCTTGTTTCTCGAAACCACCAAACCTCGTCTCGACTCTCCACTGCAAGCATGGTTTGAAAATGAAAAGGCTAACAGTATAAGTTATTCATAAACTTTTGATCCAACGTACAATGTTCATCCGAAATAGTTTCTGAACTTTAGTCCAATAAATAATATCGTCATTAAATTTTTAATTTTTTTTAATGTGGTCCCTAATTGTTAATTAATATTTAATATAATCTCTGAATTATATGAAAATATTTATAAGCTATTAATTTATTAAGTATAATCCTTATTTAAGGATCACATTTACTCAGATGATCTCGGTAGAGTGAAATAGAGACATTAACCATGCCAAACAAGAAGTTCTTAAGATGAAGAAAGGTAAGCCATTTTCAAACACGTCCTTCAAACACTTTTGAGAGTTGAGTGAAAGGCGACTTTCTCTTAGGACGAATGATTCATTCGCATTGAGCGCAAAGATCGAAATGATAAAGGTGTTTCCTTCATCAATCCCAAGCACCGAGCTGACATCTTGCTAACCCTTTCGGATGAATAAAGATGATCATTCAAAGTACCCCTATTGAGAACGACCCTACATTGGGGGCAACAAGGGAGGTTATAGTCGTGTTGTAGAGCGAAATATCGAGAAAGATTCTATTACTTTCACTTGTATCAATCTTCTGGTGGTAGGTTCAGAGGAATTCTCATCAGAGCTTGACTCATCCCAAGGTGAAGAAGAGCATTTCCTTCTCTACCCAAACACCAATACCCATTACTTTAACCAATTTGGGCCTGATTGTTCATTTATGAACCCTGACCGGTGATCATCACCCTTCATTGGGGCAAGGCATAAAGATTGACCACATGTAATTGACATTTATGAGAAAACATGAAAAGCATCTTGAAAGTCATAAGAGCTCCAAAAGTTCAAAGAGCAAAAAGTTTAACAAACTAGGGGGCATGAAAAAGCAGTGTGCCTGATAAAAGTAAGGCCAATGCCCATATAAAAAAAAAGAAGCCAAAAGGTTGCATTTTATGTGAAAGAAAAATTATCAAAGTCAAAATGCCTGTGTAAAAAAAATCATCGTAAAAGTAAAGGACATTAGAGAAAGGAGCAAAGCTTCTATGCATAAATGATTAGTCAATGGACTTTCGAGATGTACTGTGTTTCAAAAGCTAAATGCTTTCGAAAGGTCAAGTGACTTAGTCACGATACCCTGATGATCACCAACCCTTGAAAACCCTCTTGAAAAGTTTAAGCCTTTCGAGCCTCTCCCAAGCCAACATTAGAACCCTCTTCCGAAGTTTCTTCTGATTGGGATGATTTGAGTGAAAATGAGAATGTCACAAAGAAGCTATTGCTTGAAGGAATTCTATCTTGTCTTATCTTCCAAGTTCTTGACTTGTAAACCCGATGAAGATAGTGACAAATGTTTTTTATTGGCCTCAAAGCAATAATTCCTTTGTGTAAGCCCTAACCGAGCCTATACTGCGGTTCTTTCAAAAAACCTTTTTGATCGATCAAATTGTGCTCATCGCGAATGTTTCTGAAAGCCTTTGACATAGGTTATGCGAGATACCATCAGTAACCAGTTATCTCCCACATGAATGGATGGGATCAAGCAGTCATTTTATCGAGAGTGTGTGAGAAACCTTTTTGACTAAGAAGCTCTAGTTTGGCATGCTTAATGAGTCTTTTTCATGAGTCGTAGCCATTATGATAAGACCTTGACTCCTAGAGAATTTGATAATTAATGATACATCCCTGAGCAAGATGACAATTTTGCGCTACATGATGCTGATTGACATCGAATGTTTTTTTTTAAGCAGTCGAACTTAGCTTGATTAACTTGTTCAATTAATGCTGCAATATTGCCAATACGTCTCTTGATGACGTCTCTAATGACATTTGCTCAAGTTAAGTTCGACAGAATTCCTCAGTGAAGCCATGCAGTTTCAAGGAGTTGGCGGGTGCTTCCCTAAAAACCAAAGGTTCATGGTTAGCCTTAAACCATGTCCTCTCTAGAGGTTCATGGTCAGCCTTAAACCATGCCGTCTCCAGAGGTTCATGGTCAGCCTTAAATCATGTTGTCTCCAAAGGTTCATGGTCAGCCTTAAACCATGCCCTCTCCAAAGGTTCATGGTCGGCCTTAAACCATGTCATCTACAAAGGTTCATTGGTTTTCCTTAAATCATGTATTTCCAACCTGGTCGAAACCCGTTTGTACACGGTGAGACCTCACGTCTCCCTCTCTTCTTATGACACGGCGTGCTTCTGTAGCCCGGGTCTTTTTCTTATGACACGGTGTGCTTTCTATAGCCCGGGGTCTTTTCTTTTTATGACATGGCGTGCTTCTGTAACCCGGGGTTTTTTTCTTATGACACGGCGTGCTTTTGTAGCCCGGGGTCTTTTTCTTATGACATGGCATGCTTCTATAGCTCGGGGTCTTCTTCTTATGACACGGCGTGCTTTTGTAGCCCGGGGTCTTGTTCCTATGACACGGAGAGCTTTGTAGCCCAGCGAGCTTTTGTAGCCCGGCGAGCTTTTGTAGCCCGGAGTCCTTCTTCCTATAACACTGAGAGCTTTGTAGCCCGGAGTGCTTTGTAGCCTGACGTGCTTTTGTAGCCCGGAGTCATTCCTATGACAAGAAGAGCTTTGTATCCCGGCGTGCTTTTGTAGCCCGGAGTGCTTTATAGCCCAGAGTCCTTCTTCCTATGACACAGAGAGCTTTGTAGCCTGATGAGCTTTTGTAGCTCGGAGTGCTTTGTAGCCTGGAGTCCCTCTTCATATGACACGGAGAGCTTTGTAGCTTGGCGTGCTTTTGTAGCCTGGAGTGCTTTATAGCTCGGAGTCCTTTTTTCTATGACACGGAGAGCTTTGTAGTCTAGCGTGCTTTTGTAGCCCGGAGTCCTTCTTCCTATGACACGGAGATTCCTATGACACGGAGAATTTTGTAGCCTGGAGTGTTTTGTAGCCCGAGGTCCTTCTTTCTCTTATTGACAAGACGTGTTTCCATAGTTATGAGTTCTTTTCGTCGATCTGATATGTGCCTATGCACCTGGGGTCTCTCTATCGCCAAAATAATTTATGTGTCTTTTGTCTTTGAATGGAACCTCTTTGAGCTCTCATTCAAAGATGGGCAGCTGTTGACACCTAAATTTTACAATTTTATTTAGGACTTAATCGTGTACAAAATTAAGAATTAGTCACTAAAAAAAAACAAAACAAAAAAAGAAGAAGAAAGAAAACAAAAGCAAAAGCAAAAGCAAAAAAAAAAAAAAAATAGAGAAAAAGAAAACGTGGAAGGGGCCGGGTTGGAATCTCGCCTTGGCCAAGCCCATGCCGCCTTCTCCCTCCTCCACCTTCGTGTGAAACCTTAGAGAAGGGAGGGGGAAAAAGGGAAAAAAGGGAGGGAAGAACAGAGAGAGGAAAGCATCGGAATAGAGGAGAGACGGCACCAAAGGAGGGAGAGCTCGAGGAAGGCCAGAATAGAGGGAGAGAGAGCTAGAGAGAGAAGGAATGGAGGGGAGGAGGGCTGTGGCGGCGTTGCCTGACGCCGTCCAAGACGCTGCTCTCCTTGCCACCTCAACCTGACGCCAGCCGAGCCATTACACTCCTCCTGCCGCCCTCCGAGCCTGACGATGTTCAAGCCCTTGTCGTCCGACTCCTTACGCCCGACATCGCTGCTGCCGACGCCAGCTGCCGCAACACCCATCGCCACTGCTCCCGACGCCGAGCCGGCTAAGACCAGAGGGAGAGGGAGGACGAACTCGGAGTCTCTCAGATCCGAAGATCCGAGGCAGGGGAGTCGGCCAAAGGCCTATATCTGGGAGTAGATCGAGCTCCGCCACATCACCAGGCTGGCCGCCATCGCCGTCGTCTAGCTCCAGACGCCGTCCGAGCCTCGCCGCCTTCAACCCAACGTTGTCCGAGCCTTGCCGTCTCAACCCGACACCGTCCGAGCTGCTTCGCCGCCTCAACCTGCTGCCTAGGAGCCGCAATGTTGCCGCAACCACCGTCTCCACCCTCGCATGCCTTTTCACCTGAGCCGCGAAGCCGCTGCAGCCCGTGTCGTTACTCGCTCGTCGCCGCCCTCCGTGCCAACGTGCTGCTTGTTACTGCCCGTGTCACCGGTAGCCGAAGCCTTCGCCGCGCCAGCCTGTGACCCGCCCTTCCGCTCGCCTTCGACACAGCCGCCACCCGCTGCTATCAAGCCTGTCGCCGCCGCTAAGAAGCCCTAGGGTTTTGGCCAAAAATCGGGTTGGGCGCAGGTCGCAAACCGGGTAGGGTTTTGGGCGAAT
Organism: Eucalyptus microcorys; assembly: GCA_014182515.1. Lineage (NCBI taxonomy): Eukaryota > Viridiplantae > Streptophyta > Magnoliopsida > Myrtales > Myrtaceae > Eucalyptus > Eucalyptus microcorys. The sequence continues at coordinate 7,260,165 of CM024563.1, forward strand.
GTGGGCCGGTTTTGGGTTTTTGGGCTTTTGGATTTGTGGGTTTGGGCTGACTTAGGTAGTGGATTTTTGAGCTTCATTTTAAAAAAATTAGATTAGACTGGGCTGGTTTGTTTTAAAAAGAGAGGAGGGGACCTCTTGGGCTGGGCCCAAGCTTGGCCCAAATGTTAGACCGGACCGGACCCGGTCCGACCCCAAAAAAATGTTATTTTGTTATTATTATTTTTAAAAAAATTTAAAATTTAAAATTTAAAAATATTAAAAAATTAAAAATTAAAAAAAATTTTAAATTTTTTTTGAAAATTAAAAAATGTGAGGCTTGGTTAGGAATTGCCATGTTTTGCCTTCTTAGTGTAATTAGGCCTTTATTTACTCGTATTTTGATTATATCGCATGTTTAATTTACATGTTTAATTATGTTTAGCTACATGTGTTAATTTTGTTGCAATTAAGATCTTGGTAGTTATGATTATTATCTTAATGATTGTGCACCTGCATGATCACCTCACGTGTTAGTGGATAGGTATAAAATCAATCCAAACTTTCTGCCAAAAAATCTTTTTTGTTAAAATGAACAAGATTAGGTATCGAAATGGCACTAATTGGTCAATTAGTCTAATCAAGTCCCCGACCCTAGATTCTCTAGTTGCAGAAAAAGTGAGGCACGCTCCCATGTCTCACTTGATTTCTAGCCGACCCTAATAGGCTAGTGGCGACTCCTTTTGTGCAAAATTCCTAAAAAATATCCCAATGTCACGCGGGGTATGGGCTTGGGAGAGCTCACACTTAATCATGGGCCTTAGGCCCATCCTTTAGGCAATACTCCTAAACTTGTTCCCTCCCACCGAGGGGTAGGTTGCCCCATCGGTGAGCCAAATTTGGCGCCGATAGCCGTTGGTCAAGGTCGCCTGAGGTCGGGTGACCCAAGCGATGTGCGACCCAGGCGACCACCGCTTGGGTCTCGTGGCCTCAGGTGGCCCTCGCTTGGGTCTCGTGAGGGTCACGCGGCTTCAAGCGGCAATCTCCTAAGTCGTGCGGTTGTAGCCCTTTGCTGGATCAGTGAAGGGTTTAGTCTTCTCTCTCTCTCTTAAATATTTATATATACACATTATTTTTTCAATTTTAAATAAATAAAAATTAAAAAAATATTAATATTAATCATTTAAATGACTTTTCAAATGTGTTTTCTACCAAATCATATTTCTCTTAAAGTTACTTTTCAAAACGTAATTTATCAAACGATTTTTGCATTTGCCTAAGGCTCTTTGGGTTATATTCTTTTGCATTTCTCCAATGAGCTTTCGAAATACTGAATCAAACACACCCTTATTGCACACAGACTCCACATTACCTAAATGAAAGCTCAATGACCCATATCGGTGCATCCCAATTCTCACGAAGTGCCATTATCCGAATATGCACCTCACGAAGTAAAAATAGTGGTCGCAGTTGTCAATTCGGCCCTGGATGGCCCTCCCCTCCTCCGTTAGGTAGATCTTGCGGCACGCACTGCTGTCACCCTCCCCCTTCGGGCGTCGCTTGTGGCCTTCCCCCGTTGGGCGCTGCTCGTCGCTGTCCGGGGATTTCTTCGGCCGCTTGCTCGGCGGCAAGGTGGGTGCAGTGCGATCGGCCATGGTCGAGCGCCCGTTGCTGAGGGAAGGCCGAGTCAATGGGGAAAGACACATTTTCAACCCAAAAAAATAAAGAAGTTGGAAAGACACGATTTGGGAAACCAACGAGAGTAAATTGAAGTAGTAGTAGAAAGCCCAAAGCTGGAGGCCGAAAGGGTCACGAGATCAAAAATCAAATCTTGTTATGTGATTTCAAATTGAATCGACATAATCTTTTTTCTTATTATATGGAGCAGGGCTTTCCATTTCTTACTTGATATTGACAACTTTTACAGTGTACTGATTGTATTACCTCTCTTTTTTCTTTTCCTGTAAGGTACCCGCAAAGAATTAAGAAAGGGGCATATTTGTGATTTTTTTATTCGTATTTCTACTCCTTCCACTTTCCCTATCTGACAACCTTGCTGTCTCCCGTGATGCTTCCTTGATGAGAGTCGTGCTCTTTATTCTTTCGGTTGGCCAGATGTGGATGCACAAGAATTATCCTCTTCATGTTCAGGTCTTTACTCACGTTGCTTGTGAGCTCGAGTACCTCAATCATTCTGTTATGATTTTTAGAAATCATTACAAGAATTAAAAGATCGCCATAGAGATTTACATATTGAGGAAGATTGTGCCAGCATAGGGGTGGATTAGCTAGACATGCCACGGGTTTGTGAGGGGCGATGATAAGATAGAGCGGAAGCTCGTGAGGCTTTGCGAGATCGCCGGACTATTGGTGTGCATAGAGGTGTAAGAGGAGGAAGATGAAGAAGTGCCATCATGGCACTTCAAATCAAACCAAAATAATCTTTCTTCTTGTTATATAGAGTTGCACTTTTTCCACTCTTCATTTGACTTTGACAACTTTTACATTTACCCCATTTTTTTCATACTTTACCCACAAAGAGTCAAAATGAGGCATATTTGGGATTTTTTATTTACTCATTTATTCTCTTTCTTCCAGTTTCCCTATCTGATGATCTTCCCGTCTCTTGCGATGCTTTCTTGATGAGTGTGTCGAGCTCTTTATTCTACCGAGTGGCCCATTGTAGATGCATCGGAGTTATTCTCTTCATGTTCAAGTCTTTGCTCACGTTGCTCGTAGGCTCGAGTACCTTGATCATTCTATTCCAATTTTTAGAAATCATCGAAAGAATTAAAGGATCGCCTTAGAGAATTACATCTTGAGGAAGATTGTGCCGGTATAGGGATGGTTTAGCTAGACATGGCAAGGATTTGTGAGGGGCAATGGTAAGATAGAGAGGAAGCTTGTGAGGCTTTGCGAGATCACCTGGTTGTTGGTGTGCATGGAGGTGTCGAAGGAGGAAGATGAAGAAGCGCCGGCAATGCGCTTCAAATTGAATCAACATAATCTTTTTTCTTGTTATATAGAGTTACACTTATTCCACTCATCATTTGATTTTGACAACTTTTACAGTGTGCTGACTTTATTACCCCTCGATTTTTCCATACTTTAATTACAAAGAGTCAAAATGAGGCGTATTTGGGATTTTTTTTTTATTTGTTTCTTCTTTTTCTTCCACTTTCCCTATTTGACGATGTTGCCGTTTCCCTCGGTGCTTTCTTGATGTGAGTGTCGATCTCTTTATTCTTCTAGGTGGCCAGTTATAGATGCATCGGAGTTATTCTCTTCATGTTCAAGTCTTTACTCACGTTGCTCATAAGCTCGAGTGACTTGATCATTCTGTTCTGATTTTCAAAAATCATCGCAAGAATTAAAAGATCGCCGTAGAGAATTATATCTTAAGGAAGTTTGTGCCGACAAAGCGGTGGTTTAGCTAGATATGCCAAGGGTCTGTGAGGGACTATGGTAAGATAGAGAGGAAGCTTGTGAGGCTTTGCAAGATCGCTCGGTTGTTGGTGTGCACAAAGGTGTCAGAGGGGGAAGATGAAGAAGCACCGGCCATGTGCTTCAAATTGAACCGACATTAATCTTTTTTTCTTATTATATAGAGTCGAGCTTTTTTCACTCCTTATTTGATTTTGACAACATTTACAATGTGCCGACTATATTACCCATAATTTTTTCCATACTTTACCCACAAAGAGTCAAAATGAGGGATATTTAGGATTTTATTTATTTATTCATTTCTTCTTTTTCTTCCACTTTCCTATTTAACAATGTTGCTGTCTCCCGCGTTGCTTTCTTGATGAGAGTGTTGAGCTCTTTATTCTTTTGGTTGGCCAGATGCATAAGAGTTATTCTCTTCATGTTCAGGTCTTTGATCACGTTGCTTGTAAGCTCGAGCACCTCGATCATTCTGTTTCGATTCTCAGATTTCATCGTAAGAATCATAGGATTGCTACAGAGAATTACATATTGAGGAAGATCATGTCGGCATAAGGGTGATTTTGCTAGACATGCCAAGGGTTTGTGAGGGGCGATGGTAAGATAGAGAGGAAGCTCGTGAGGCTTTGCGAGATCGCCCGGTTATTGGTGTGCACGGAGGTGTTGGAAGAGGGAGATGAAGAAGTGCTGGCAATGTGCTTCAACAAAAGCGAGAACAAGAAAAAGGAAAGCGGAAGAAGAAGAAGAAACGAATTCAAAAGATGACCCCACACGAGCCCCGCACCTGACCATGTAGGGTTCGGCATTCAAAGGAGAAAATAAAGAGTAATATGGTTAACACTATAAAAAGGAATACTATATAAAAGGAAGTGTTTAAACCAAATGAGAAGTGAAAAAAAATGCTATCCTTAATATTTTCTTTATAGTGTTTTCATGCTAATTTTACAAGATCACGAGTTTGCAAAGATCTAAAGAAAGGCGAGTTCGCAAGAACTCGATTTGTCTTGAACAATTCGTACAAAACATCTTAATACGTGGGAGTCTAAGTCATTTGCGGTTCCTAAAAATTCACACATTATATAAATCATCGTTTCATTCTCTTGACACCATTTGCGGCGAGTTGCTAAAAAGTTCGCATTTTGCTTCTCCTTTGCTCGTCCACGCACCTCACGAAGTCGCTCAAATCTTTATCCGAGCTCCCTCCGTTGATTGCATCCCGAGCGGCGCTGCTTATCTCCTTGGCTCGGACCCTTTGGGGCAGATCGCCCCTCAATGACTCGGCCAAAACCTTGGCCAACTTCGCCGCCTCCGGTATCTTCTCCAACCCCTCGCCGACACGGATCCCCACGCCCAGCTCGTCCACCAGCAGCTTGGCATTCACGAATTGCTCCGCGAACATCGGCCACGTCAGCATCACCGCTCTGGCGCTGAGCCCCTCCAAGGTGGAGTTCCACCCGCAGTGAGTCAGGAACGCACCCACGGCCTCGTGCCTCAGTATCGCCACCTGCGGGGCCCAGCCCCTAATCACGAGGCCCCTCCCGGCCACCCGTGCTTTGAAGTCCTCGGGGAATGCCCCGGTATCCCCCCCCAGCACCGCGTGCCCTCCATTGGCCGACTGCCTCGCGCACAGGATGAATCTGACCTTGCTCTGCTCCAGCCCGGCCGCCAGCTCATCCATTTGCGGTTGCGCCAGCACGGCGTCGCTCCCGAAACACACGTAGACGACGGACCCGCCCCGGCAGGCATCCAGCCATGTCAGTAGCTCGCCTGCTGACCCCAAGCTGGGCCCACCCCTGTTGATGGGCCCGGCCGAGCCATCGCCCTCGGCTGGCAGGAGCGGGCCCACGGCCCAAACCCGATCGTGCCCGAGCTCTTTCATGATGTGATCCAGGTAGGCCTGCTCCAACCCGTCGAACGAGTTGACGACGATCCCCCAGCTCTCGATGTTGCCGAGCACGTCCTCCCGGTAGCGCTCCATCTCCGGATCTCCAGCCTCGTAGCTCCTGTATATGTGGGGCACGTGCGACCAGGGGAAGCGGGGGCGGTCCGGCAGCTTTGCTAACGAGACCGTCGACTCCTCGTCGGGTCGGAGGAGGTCCCGCCACAGGGCGAAGATGACGGAGAGCCCGAACGCGCCGGACGGCGAGAAGACGACGTGCGGGACGCCGCGGTCGCGGTCGAAGCGGTGGGTCCACCCGAGGAAGAAGTCGGAGACGATGGCGCAGGGCGGGGAGGGGTGGGACTCGAACCACCGGGAGAGGAGCGGGAGGTGGAGGTCGCGGAGGGCGCGGACTTTGGCGACGAAGCGCACCCGCGGCGGGTGTGGCGCGGCGGGGGCTCTGGGGAAGGCAAGACGAGAGGCTGGAGCGTGGAGGAAGAGGCGAGGAAGGGGTCGAGCAGGTGGAGGTTGTCGGGGGTGACGACGACGGTGACGGTGACGGCTGTGGCGGCGGCGGCGGCGGGGCGGGGGAGGTGGAGGAGCTTGTGGGCGAGGTCGAGGAGGGGGATGACGTGGCCGGCGGTGGGGTAAGGGTACATGAGGATGTGGACGGACATGGCTGGAGCTTCGTTCTACTTCTATCGTCTCGCTCTCCTCTGCGCTTCGAGGTGGTGGGCTTTCGACGGAGGCGACGGCGAGGGCGGAGGTTTAAAAAAGGGCGAATCCGTCGGAAAAGAAGATGCATTCTCGAGCGACGTGCGGCAGGGGGAGAGATCGAGAGAGAGGGAGGGCTGGTTTTCGTTGACTGGGAGTGATTGCTTTCGTCAACGCCACAAGGGAGGTGAGCCCTAAGTGGGGTCCTGGGAATCGAGCAAAGCCAGTGAATTAATAAATGAATTATAATTAATCAAATTATGATCTTGTCCTTAGATGAAAAATTATTGCCACTTTACAACGGGCGATGGGATCGGTTCCAAGAAATTAATCTATAAAAGCACACTTTTTTTAATTTTATTTCTCAACTCCGACGTGACATTGAAAACTGCAATTAAATTAAAACACTAATTCAAATCTTGCTTCATATTATCTAGAAGAACATGACTTATCTATTGCTCTCGACTTTTATGCTTACATGCAGTAGAGGCATATTTTATTTCTACGCTCACATGTGCAAGAAGACGAGAAAAGTCTTAGAAAGGGGAGAGGGAGAAGCGATACTTTTATATATTACCTTCCACAGTGCAAGAAGAGACCGCGCTCACTAGACAAAAGGGGCTTGTTGGGGAGGTCAATAGCGAGCCAATGCAGTGCCGACAAAAGTGTGGAGCATGGCGTAGTTGGCATGATAGATTTTAAACTTATCAACACTATGTGACTTGAGGAGTAGGGAGGCGTAAAGAGAAGAGAATGGCTTGTAAGAGAGAAAATAGAGAGGCGATTTGCAAGAGGTGAGGATTTTGATGTCAAAGGCGTGAAAAGAAAGAAGACGAAGGAAAGTGGGACCCACATGAGAAAAAAAAAATAAAAAGAATTGAGAAAAAAATGGCGACAACTTTTATAGAGTTGTAGTAGAAGTGGTGAGCCATACAATAAGTATTATGGCCAAAACACTTAAAAAGGACCGTTTAAACTTAAGGAGTAGTGGAAAAAAATGTGGTCATTTCTCTAATTAGATAGCCGTCGCTACATAAATTTCCTCCCTTGTTTCCCTAACATCAATTGCTAGTTGTTCATCCTTCAACTATTACGCTTTGCGTGGGCAGCCTCACCCACCATTAGCATAATGCTATAAGCTTAAGTCGCAGTTATCCTCCACCTGCACAACTTTCAAATCGAGTTACTTCATAAATTTATTTCTTTAAAGAAGGCATTTGCCATCTTATTTGCTCGACATGGGTACTTCATGTCATGTAAGAAAGCATTTAGGTGGCTGTAAATAATTCTATAAAAATTTTACACTTCAATGGTTCAAAGGAAAAGCTAGAAACTTGCCTCTTTTATGGAATTTTTTTTTTTAATAAACAAAAGGGCGGCGCTATTTCTACTCCCTATATGACTAAATTCACCCATTTCCCACCAAAAAAAAAAAAAAAATTCCCTTTGTCATTCAATTACAATTTAAATTGGTTGTCCTAAATTTATTTACTTTGCTTTTTTAGTATTTCTATATCCATGTAAATTTTATTAAACCTAAATATTGCATAAAGTAAGAACTTTCTTTTGAAAGTGCTAGTGAAATATCATTATTTTGGTTGACAATAATCAATATCATATATGAACTGTTTATGAAAAAAATATTAAGATATCTCATTGTGCATAGATATTTCTCTAAGTTTTACATGCTCTCTATAAAAAATATTGCCAATATAATAAGGGAAAAAGATAAATTCTTTGATATAGTAAATAAAGAGACTCGATAAATATTTTAGACTAATAAGATTAATAAAAAGTTCACTAAGAAAGTGAGCTTTTGAGATAAGAGGGTCAAAAAATAGTTAAGTCACTTCACCAAAAAGAAAAAAATAGTTAAGTCATTATAAGATTAATGATGAAGAATAGAATTTTCGACTTTATACTATATCAAAAAGTGTCTTTACAATTAGTGAGATAATTTTACATGGAGTATAAAAAACGTTATAGGAATATCTAATAATGCACTTTTCTTTGATACACAAAAGGAAATGTGAAATGTTTAATTATGTTAATTATACTTAATAAAAAAGGAAATGGGCCATCATTATAAACTGCAATTGAAAGATTGAAAGCAAAGTTGTCTTTTTAGTATAAATAGGGGTGGAAATAGCACCGCCCAAAAAAAATTGAATATAAAAATTTCTGCCATGGGTTGAACATTATGTATAATAAAGTAACTTTGCCTAATTAACCTATTTATTGACTATTTTTTTCCTTAAAAATGGATTACTATATTAACATCTAAAAAAGTCCGTATGATAAAAATATATATATTTGTTATAAAATATTGTGTTGCGAATATATAATAGAGAAGAGATTGAGAAGAGAAAGCAAGTGAACACTAGAAATAGTAGAAAAAGTAAGAGGAGATAGTTTTATTTCTAGTATGTCACTGTTATGTTTATGTTGTTATTGTACATCAAAACTAAATTTCTATTTATAGGAGAACAAGAATGTACTTATCATTAATATCAATGTATCGAATGATACATGTACTGGATGAACGTTCATTGTATAGGGAGATGTACTTAGAAAATATGATACAAATGTACCATAATAAGTACATTAGATAAGATGAATATAATGAATATTCATTCATGTATCTCATTCATTCATGTATTTCATAACACTCCCCCTTGAATATTCATTGTATTTATTATGAATTGTGCATCGAATGATACTGCCTCATTAAAAACCTTAAGCCGGAAAAACCCAGTGGGACAAAAACCGGACAAAAGGGAAAAAGAGTGCAGAGCACAAATGTTATGATCTCTCCCTTTTATGGATGCATTAATTGCCTCATTAAAAACTTTAAGCCGGAAAAACCCTATGGGAAAAAACCGGATAAAAAGAAAAAAGAGTGCAATGCATATATAGCCACTGCTGGGGCTAATCATTATTGCATTTTGTGAACTCGCCGCATATCAATGCTGCAATGCATAGTTCATAATATCTCCCCCTCAATTGAGCCATATAGCCACTTCTGGGGCTAATCAATCTTGCATCTTGTGAACTCGCTGCATACCAATGCCATATACTAATTTCTCAAAACTTGATGTTGGCAATGATTTGGTAAAAAGATCTGCAAGATTATTTATGGATTGAATTTGTTTAACATCAATTTGTCGACTTTCTTGGAGTTCATGAGTATAGAAAAATTTTGGCGAGATATGCTTGGTCCTATCACCTTTGATATATCCTCCCCTGACTTGTGCAACACAAGCAGCATTATCTTCATAAATTATAGTGGGAGAATTTGTAACCGGTATTAAGCAACAAGAATTATGAATATGTGTTATAACGGATCTTAACCAAACACACTCTCTTCCAGCTTCATATAAAGCAATAATCTCAGAGTGGTTAGAAGATGTAGCTACTAGCGATTGCTTCGTAGAACGCCAAGAAATAGCGGTGCCGTTATAACAAAATAAATACCCGATTTGAGAGCGAGCCTTATGTGGATTGGATTTATATCTAGCATCAGCATATCCAACTAAACCAGAGTTAGTGAAATCCTTGGAATAATATAATCCCAAATCTATGGTTCCTCAGAGATAACGGAAAATATGTTTAACTCCATTCCAATGTCTCCGAGTTGGCTCAGAACTAAAACGTGCCAATAAATTTACCGCAAAAGCGATATCTAGTCTCGTACATTGTGTCAAGTACATCAAAGCCCCAATTGCATTGAGATATGGTGCTTCGGGACTAAGTATCTCTTCATCAGATTCTCTAGGACGAAATGGGTCTTTTTGGGGATCTAGAGACCTTACAACCATAGGGGTGCTTAATGGGTGAGCTTTGTCCATGTTGAAACGTTTAAGCAATCTTTCAACGTATGCTGATTGATGGACGATTATTCCATTTTCTTTATGCTCAAGCTCTAGACCAAGACAAAGTTTGGTTTTACCCAAATCTTTAATTTCAAACTCCCTTTTCAAATATTCAGCAGTTTCAGCTAACTCTTCTAGAGTTCCAATTAAATTTATATCGTCGACATAAACTGCTATAATAGCAAATCCGGTTTCCGATTTCTTAATAAACACGCATGGGCAGATAGGATCATTCTTGTACCTTTCCTTAATTAGGTACTCACTTAGGCGTTGATACCACATGCGATTGGATTGCTTTAACCCGTACAAGAATTTTTGCAATTTTATTGAGAATAAATTGCGGGGAGTGCATGCTTCAGGCATTTTGAATCCCTTGGGAATTTTCATATAAATATCAGAGTCTAATGAGCCATATAAATATGCCGTCACAACGTCCATAAGACGCATTTCCAATCTTTCAAAGATTGCTAGGCTAATGAGAAAACGAAATGTAATCATATCCATCACAGGTGAATATGTCTCATTATAATCAATCACAGGTCTCTAGGAGAATCCTTGGGCAACGAGTCGGGCTTTATACCTGATAATCTCGTTTTTCTCATTTCGTTTTCGGATAAATACCCATTTATATCCAACGGGCTTTACATTATCGGGGATACGAGTTATAGGTCCAAAAACCTCTCGTTTAGTTAGGGAAGCTAATTCAGCCTTAATTGCTTTCTCCCACTTAGGCCAATCTTGCCTTTGACGGCATTCAATAATATATTGCGATTCATAATCATCATCCATAATTTTATAAGCAACTGAGAATGCAAAAGCATCATTAATGATGATTTCATTTCGATCCCAAATTTCATTACAATATGTAATGGAATTCTCGATATTCCCGAGGCTAGTGTTCCTTTCATGGGTTTGCACCTCTTCAGGGGCAATAAGCTCTTCGGGAGTAAGCACAATGCCAGGCTCTTCTGGAGCGGATTCCTGATTCTTTCCCCTTCGTTTTCGAGGAGCAGTATCTTTTGATCTTATCGGTCTTCCACGCTTCAAGTGCGGGGGATTTTGATCCATTTTAATCTTTCCTTTGGGAACAGTTATCCTAGCTGGAGCATTTGCAGCTGGAATATGAGACTTCGTTACCTTAGTAGCATCATTAAATGCGTCAGGAAGTCTATTGGCCATAGCCTGTAAATGGATCATGCGCTGCACCTCATTTTCACATTCAGGAGTCCTTGGGTCTAATTGAGATAAATTTTTTCATTCCAAGAGAAAACCTTAAATGGTTTTTGTTTTGCAGTCATGGAAGTTGTAGGTATCCCAATTGATGGAAACCTAGTCTCATCGAAATGACAATCTGCAAATCTGGCAGTAAAAAGATCACCAGTAGTTGGTTCCAAGAACCTAATGATAGACGGTGAATTAAACCCAACATAAATGCCCAAATGGCGTTGGGGACCCATTTTCGTTCTTTTTGGCGGTGCTACAGACACCTGTACTACACAACCAAATGTGCGTAGATGTGAAATATCTGGTTCATAACCAAGAACTATTTGGAGGGGAGATTGTAAAAGACAAGCAGTGGGGCGTAATCTTATTAGAGCTGCCGCATGCAAAACTGCATGACCCCATGCTGTATCGTTGAGATTCGTTCTCAATAATAGAGTGCGGGCAATGATTTGGATACGTTTAATCAAGAATTCTGCCAATCCATTTTGAGTATGAACATATGCAACCGGGTGCTCAACCTCAATTCCGAGTGAAGCACAATATGTATCAAAACTCTTTGATGTAAATTCACCAGCATTATCCATCCTTATGCTCTTAATTGGATAATCAGGGAATTGTGCCCGGAGCTTTATAATCTGCGCAAGTAAACGTGCAAATGCGACATTGCGCATAGATAATAGGCAAACATGGGACCATCTACAGGATGCGTCCATTAATACCATAAAATATCGAAATGGTCCACTTGGTGGTTGTATTGGTCCACAAATATCACCCTGAATTCTTTGTAGGAATAAAGGAGATTCAAAATTAACCTTTGTTATAGAAGGTTTGATAATGAGCTTTCCTTGTGAGCAAGCCTCAATCTTTGGAGAACAATACCTTTATATCCTTTAAAGGGTGCCCTTTTGTATTTTGAATTATCCTACGCATCATTGAAGCGCCAGGATGACCAAGGCGATCATGCCATAGTCCAAACTGATCAGAGCTTACCAATCTTCAGGATGTGGTGGCGTAGGTTTCAACAGCCTAATCATGACACAATACAAACCCATAGAAGAAGTTTCTAGCTTCTCATGGATGGTCTTCAGGCCCATCTTATAAGAGGAAATGCCAATATATTCCTTATCTTGTTCATAAATAGTCTCAACATGGTACCCATTACAGCGTACATCCTTGAAACTGAGCAGATTAATTTTTGGTCTAATGCTCAAAATGCATTCTCAATATGCAGGATTGTGCCATTTGGCAAAATAATTGTGGCATTCCCAAAACCATCAATAATCGGAACAGGACTTGATATTGTATGGATTTGTGTCTTACACAATGTCATACTCGAGAAAAAGTGTCTATTACGAAATATAGTATGTGTTGTTGCACTATCAAACAAACAAATATCTTCATTTTTCTCGATATTTTCCATTTGCATTTATATTGACAACTTCAGGTGTCAAGTATCATAAAAGTTGCATATTAGTTATATAGTCGAATAAAATTTCAAAAATAAATATTATATAAGGTTCATAAGCATTTCATAAAGAACAATAAAAAGTAAAACATTTCAAGCGAAAACAACGTAAAATTTGAAGTTCATCCACCAATTTGATGCCTCATCAAAGTAATCAAAGGTCCTCAAAGAAATCAGAGATATCCAATGATGCATTTGCTACTTCAGGAGCAAGATGAGTCCCACTAACAAAGATATTGTTGGCCTCAACAGTGGTTATGGCAGTAGGATTGATTTCAATGGCATGAGATTCACCACGCTTGCCCATATTCTTTAAAGATGCCTAGTATAGATCAACAAAATGTTTTGGCGTACGACAGGTACGTGACCAGTGCCCAGTCATGCCACAGCGATGACAAATACTTTCATTGATTACCTTCTTTGGCTATTTTTCTTTGCCATGATTTAGGCCAAAGTTTGATTTCCTAGGGCGGTTAAATTTCCTGCCATCCCTTCTAGGATTATGTTCTTGCCTGCGCTTATAGCCCTTAAAATGGCCAGTATTTCTCTCAAAGTTAACATGTGCTTCAGGCAATGCTTTTGAGCAAGCAGGTCTAAGATCATGATTTTTTAGCAGTAATTCATTGGTTTGCTCGGCAGTAAGAAGCACAGAAATTAATTCAGAATACGTGGCAAACTGACGTTGCCGGTATTGCTGTTGCAAATAATATTCGAAGCATGAAAGGTGGAGAAAGTTTTCTCAAGCAATTTCGCATCAGTGAGTTTGATACCGCATAACTCAAGCCGAGAAACAATATCAAATAAAGCGGAATTATAATCAGACATTGATTTAAAATCTTGCAATCTGAGATTTTGCCAGTCATATTGTGCTTGAGGGAGGATAACAGTTTTGGTATGATCATACCTATCTTTCAACCTCCTTCACAAGATATGAGGGTCTCGAACGGATAAATATTGAGTTTGCAGGCTCTCATGCAAATGATGGCGAATAAAAATCAGTGCATTTGCTTTATCCTTTTCATTTGTGGTTCCATCCTCTGTAATTGTATTAGCGAGACCTTGCCCTTGGAGGTGCATTTCCATGTCAAGGCACCAAGATAGATAATTCTTTCCACTCACTTCCAGGATGTGGAATTTGGGCTTTTCAATATTTGCTATAATCCTTGCAAAAATAAATCCTTAAATTAATTAAAAGGATTTCCAAATATCCACCGCTACTTCAGGAGCAGAAGGATACTTTTAGATTTGAAATTTTGGCTTCGGGCCAAGAAAAATAAAAATGAAGGATTGATAGAAGAAGATGAAGTATAAGTTGATTAATAAAAATAATACCCACCTTTCAAAAATTACTTACTCAATCGGTAGATCTTCGTGCATGCAGAAATTACTTACTCAGTCGGTAAATCCTCGTGCTGATAACGTGTTGTAAAATATTGCGTTGCGAATATATAATAGAGAAGAGATTGAGAAGAGAAAGCAAGTGAACACCAGAAATAGTAGAGAAAGTAAGTGGAGAGAGTTTTATTTCTAGTATGTCACTGTTATGTTTCTGTTGTTATTGTACATCAAAACTAAATTCCTATTTATAGGAGAACAAGAATGTACTTATCATTAATATCAATGTATCGAATGATACATGTACTGGATGAACGTTCATTGTACAGGGAGATGTACTTAGAAAATATGATACAAATGTACCATAATAAGTATATTAGATAAGATGAATATAATGAATATTCATTCATGTATCTCATTCATTCATGTATTTCATAACAATATGCAAATGTCTTTTAAAAAAGAACGGACTCAATCATCATGATAATAATATTATTACTGATATAAAATTTGACTTTTAAGTTAAAGTAATTGCATGATGGGTAAATTTATAGAATGATTAGTTGGTATGATCATATCACATATATGTATGATGTTAAGAAAAATTTTACATTTTATTGTTAATAACTTTGCTCATACTATATCTGGCCTGATTGATGATTACTCTGTAATATTACGTATGATAAAAAAAGGTTTATTATTGAATATAACGTTATTAAGAAATATTATTGCACATCCGATTTAAGTATTTTCTGTCTAGACTAGGTGCAATTTCTCCGGTTAAAATTCTAATTTTTGGTACTTGTGGAAGAAGAGAGACTTGAAAATTAAATTATGATATTTTAGCGTAGTGGTTCCAGTTAGGTCAATGGATGAGTATATGTTTTGATGACATTGTGTTCAATGCTAGTTAATTAAAATTTTAATTATATATACAAGTTAAACGGATTAATCTATATTATCAACCGACACGATTCTCTCATTTGCCACTTTTTAGTGAATCGGGAGGACAAATAAACCAATTAAGCCACCAGAGGGTGAACTCTGGCATTCAAAAGCTTTTAATGGCCTAAAATCACTTCATAAATAGCATATAAGCAGATATAAAAATTATTCATGAATTAAACATTAGCATCGTCCTCTGGTTTCTACACTTGCTGAAATTACTTTGACCTCCATTCAATGTCAAAATCAACTTGCGAACACATACACATAAAAGCTTTATATTTGTAAGCGATAGAGAAAATTGTGTAATTTCTTTATATATCCACGAAGAGTACTTATTTATCGACTTCATAAGATGACCTTCTAGTGCAACTATATATTATGATAGATTATAATTGATCGGGAATATGCACAATGAAAACAGGCACCTGAAATATACGTTTCTAATAGATTATAATTATAAATATCAAGAAATTCATGTATTCAATGGTAGAATTTAATTTAAAAGTAATCATAGGTCATCGTATTGACTTACCCAAAATCTAAATTCAATTTAAGCTACCATTTTAATACTCAAATAAATGCGTCAATATAGGATCATTACTCTCTTGCCCTTGTACATATTATACGTCAGATTACATTCATTAATGCTACAATATCTCAACCTTCCTTCTATATGAATCAATGACGTTGCATTGACTTATTCAAAATCTAAATCCAATTTAAGCTACCATTAATATTTGGATAAGTGTGTATAGAAATAGGACCATTACTCTCTTGCCATTATACATATTATACATCAGATCACATTCCCTTTTGTTTTTTTTTTTCTTATATAAATATGTAAACCAGATCACATTCTTATTGCTACAAAATATCTCAAACCCCCTTCGTCACGTCCCCAAACTTCTACATAAGTCCCCTCATCATTGAGACTCTTCCTCCTCACTTAGTACTGCCATCATGGGGAAGAACTGTGCGCGCTTTGGCTCTCTTGACGATTCTATTGCTTGTGGCTTCATATCATTGTTAGTCTCTCTCTCTCTCTCTCTCTCTCTCTCTCTCTCTCGGCGCCCTAGCAAATTCGAGGGTATTTTTGGGGGCAAGGGAAGAAAAACTTTCTCTCCAATTGAGGGGCACAGGGCATGCAGGCATCGGCATCTTAAAATAAGGAATGCATCTAGGCTGGGCGATGGATTATCAGACTACCACTGAAAGCCCTTGTCGGAAGCTTGCTTCCTGTTGGTTATACACATGCTTCACATAGTGTCTAAAACCGGCATGTCTAGCCAGTATCCCTGGTTCTAGACACTATGCAAATCACATATTTACGTACATGTTTGTGACGTGTGATGATACGATTTTTTTTTTTTTTTTTAAATTTCTGTGGGATTTTGCAGGGACATCAAGCGCGGATGAAACTGGAAGCAGCCTGCCTTCTGAGGAAATTCCTGTGAACGATGGCAGTTGCTCCGAGTCCAAAGACTGCGATGTTTTCTGCCTGCGAACTGGGTGCATCAATGAAGGTTGTGTCAATGGGATGTGCAAGTGTCGATGCACTTGATTGATTATTATTTGATGAAACAAAAATAAAATAAGGAAGACAAGTCTTCTTTCCTTTGCCTCCTTGATTGATTATTTGGCGTTAAATATTCCTTTTGCAAGGACAAAGAAAAAAAAGAGGATGAAGAAGAAAAAAAGAAACTAGATATTGAGATTTCCCGGCTCCCTCCGTAAAGAAAGCATTTCTCATCTTTTTTACTCGGTATGCCCAATTAAAAGAAAGGCTAGAAACTTGTCGTTTATGGCAAAATGTAAGTTTTTTTTTTTTTTTTTTTTGGGCACGAATAAAGTCAAATATTACATTTTCCGACTAAGGTTAAATACTAAAAAAAAAAATTGCTTAATCGACATTGATTATTCAAATATTTGCGGGCCCTATTTGTCTCCCCAAGTAATATTACCCAACTTTTGGTTTAGTTCAAACTTCAGCCTATTCGTGTGGAGTGTTAGAGTGCCTTCATCCAAACTGACTTCCTATTGTCACGTGGCCGTTCGAGATCAGTTAGATTCGTGCTTGACACATGATAGTACTGAGTCGAATCATGGTCGTCTGTGATCGATGCATGATTGAGCGGAATCACCGGCCATCGGAACATGACTGTTTGGATCGATTCATGATCGTCGAATAATTCGTGGTGGGTGTGACCATCCATCGATCAACCTTGACAATCGGGTAGTCATCCATTGACCGAACTGCTTGGGTCCATGATCGTGGTCATGAGATTGGTCCACGACCGTTCCCTTGATTGATCCATGATCATTACATGGCCGAATCTTGGAATGATCCATGACCTATCCTTGTTGTTGGCACACCAGATTCATAGCCATTTCTCGTAGGTCGAAAATTGGGATGTTACAATCGTCCTCTCTGATTTCTACACTTGCCGAATCACTTTGACCTCCATTTAGTGTCAAAATCAACTTAAGGACACATACACATAAAAGCTTCAAATAAGATCGCACAAAAGAGAGAATTGTGTAATTTGTTTATACATCGACAAAAGAGTATGCTTATCGACCTGATAAAATGACTATTGGGAGCAATTAGATATTATGATATTGATTATAATTGATCGGGACTTGTACAATGAAAAGTATTATATGCATAATCTTGAGAAATACGTCTCTAACATATCAGAATGATAAATATCAAGAAATTCATGAGACTATGGAGCATGTGTCCGTGGTAGAACTTACTTTCAAAGTAATTATAGGTCGTCACATCGACTTACTCAAAATCTAACTCCAATCTAAGTTACCGTTTTATTACTTGGATAAATATATGTAGAAACAGGACCATCACTCTCTTGCCCATATTAATATTATACACCAGATCACATTCCTTATTGTGCAAAATATCTCAACATTCCTTTCTCGCCGTCTCCAAACTTCTATATAATTTGTCCCCATCGAGACTCCTCCTCACTTAGCTCTACCATCATGAGGAGAATTGCGCGCGATCTGGCTCTCCTGACGATCCTATTGCTCACGGCGTCCTGTCTTTGTCGGTCTCTCTCTCTCGGCATCCTCGTGAATTACATATTTATGCACAGCGACGAGTAACGATACAAAGTTTTCTCCTCCTCCTCTTATTCTTCTTCTTGTTTTTCTTTTTTGGTGGGGGGTTTTGCAGGGACAACAACCGCAGATGGAAGTGGAAGAAGCATGCCTTCCGATGAAACCCTCCTGAGCCCCTCCGCTTGTGCCGAGTTCAAAGACTGCGTGGGGCACTGCTTGCAACTTGGTTGCGATACCAAAGGTTGTGTTGATGACATGTGCGAGTGTCAATGCAATCGATAGATTACTATATCAATCAAGCAGTTCATCTCGCAAATAAAATAAAATAAAATAAAATCTCTTTCCTTTGCCTCTATGATAAGGGTTAATTTTTCATTTTCCAAGGAGAAAGAAACAAAGAAAACAAAGCATGAAAAAGTAAAAAAAGAAAAATGAAACTATAGTGTTTAGCCATCAAATTTGGAAAAGTCATCAGATGCCATTTTCCATGTTGAAAATTCAAAATTAATCCTTACAATACCTAGTTGAAAACGAAGGTGCTTTCTCGAGGGGTGTCGTGCACGGAGAAAGACTGGTTTCGTTGTTGATCGGGAGTCGATTTATAAATGGAAGTTCGTCACCGCTGACGAGCTTCCGATGACAACGACAAACACCTGACGCGACAACTTATTGGATTTTTTGAAGTCAAGTGCGAAACTTTATAAGTGGAAAATCGAAAATATCCGACATTAGATTAATTTTGAAAATTAATCTTACAATACCTAGCGCTGATGGAAAATTGCATAAGATTTGTTACGCGAATACTGCAGCGAATGGACTGAGTAACGAAATCCAATTCCGACCTCTTTCGTTTGATGAAGAATCGGAAAGTAAGGAGTCCTCTTGGCATCTTCTCGTGACCTGATTTCTTTCGTATGGAGAGAGCCTGCTCGAAAATGAAATATTCAAACGGTGATATGCAACTCAGTTTATTTGTCGAACTAGAAGCTCTGTTTCACCCGCCGGTCCATCAGAAACGAAAAGGGGGAAAAATGACAGAGAAAGGAAAGAAAGCAGAAAAAAAAAAAAAAGAAAGGGAAAAGCAGATATTTAATGTAAAAATCATAAAAATTGTATACGTCAGTACCAAATATGCCACGTAGAATAACTGGCATTGATTAGACATTTACATCAGCAATTTTCAACGAAAATGAGTCGAAAATACTACGTTGACAAATTGTTTAAGGTTTAGGACTATATTAGCATATTGTTAGACTTCTTATGATTAAATTAAGACAATTAAAATTTTTAAAACTGAATTAATCATTATAAAATAAATTTTGGACTTTTTATTTTTTTATAATTATACTGGTGAGTATGGAGCTCAAGTAATGGATTGAGAAGTAACAACAATTAAAGTAAGTGTTGTATGGAAGTTATTAATGGCGTATGTGCCACATAGAATAGCCGGTGATGATTGGATCGACACGTTAATAATTTTACAAAAAAAAAAAAAAAAAAAAAAAAAAAAGGCCAAAAGGATTAGATTGGAATTTCACATAAAGGTTTAGGACTAAAATGACAAAATTTTAAAAATTAGTATTGAATTAGCATCATATAATAGATTTAGGACCAATTGGGTAATTTTCTCTCGAGAGAGATACGAAGAATCTCCTAATTGTATTTCTAACAGCTTAGAATGATAAATATCAATAAATTGGCCAATGAGACTATGAAGCAGGCTTTCAATTGTAGAATTTAGTTTCAAAGTAATTGTAAGTTGTCCAATTGACTCGCCCAAATGCAACTCCAAATTAAGCTACCGTTTTTAGACTAGGAAAAATATGTGCAAAAACAGGGTCATCACTCACTAGCTCATATACATATTACAGACTGAATCACATTATCAATGATGACAAATATCTCAACCTTACTTTCTCATCACCGCTGCACTTTCTATATAAATTGCCGCTCTGTCATCATGGTGAAAATCTCATCTAATTTAGTTCTTTTGACCATTGCGTTGCTCGTAATGTTATGTCAGTCTCCCTATCGGTGTTCTTGCGACTCGAGTACTTATGCACATGTTTGCTACGCATAACGATACAATTCTTCCTCTTTTTTCTTTGGGGTTCTGTGGGGACATCTTGCGCAGATGGAATTGGAAGCATGGCTCTTGAGGAAACTCTCTCGGGCCATATCCTTTTGCTTGAAATTCAAGAGACTGAGTGATGCACTACCTGCGATTTGGGCGCCTTACCAAAGTTTGTGTTCATGGGATGAGCAAGTGCCGATGCACTCGATAAATTACTAGGTGATGTCATGGAACGAGCAATTAGTTGTATTAGCACACATAACAAAGAGGATGAACTTGAAAATGTCCTAAAATTGCTTCATCTGAACTCTATGAGGTAAAACATTAGGGGTATTTCCTCCCGGATGGGGAAAAAAATTACACTCGGTAATTAAGGGGCTCTTCAAGTGGGGAGGGTAAACTCCACCACACCTGGTAAGGGGTATTTGAGGAACTGGTAGGTCGGTATAGTAGTTGTCCATATTAGTGAAGGTGGAGGGTGGGTGAAACACCCACTACAAGATCGACCCGTGCTTTGCATAGTATCTCTCAACCAACTTGTCGGCCTTGTACCCCGATTGGGAGTTGCATTTGGCCGACTCCATCAGATGGTTCCCCAGGCCTACAAAAAATCGTGGTGAAGATGCATGCAACAATCGATTTATTTACTATGGTTAATAGCACTAAAATTCTCAAATTATGTCTATTGAGACACAAATACTCTAATTTTTTTTTTTTGTATCATTAAAAATTCAAAACTTTCTCATTGTGACATATATATCCCCAATTTTTTTGTCTTAAAAAATCATGAACTTATAAAAATATGATAAATACATCCTAGATGTAACTGTAATATATATATTATATATTGGGCTTTTTCGTGACAAAAGAAAAAGCCGAGGGTATTTATGTGATAGTTTTGGAGGTTTTTGTAATACGAAAAAAAAGTTAGATATTTGTGTCATAGTGTGTATAATTTAAGAATTGGATAATATATGCCATATTTAGTAAATTGGTTGAGATTGGGTGATACTTATCAGTAAAAGAGAAAATTAACGTGTCGACTGGACTATTTGAATAATCTTTTCTTTGCATTTGCTAGAGACCCTATTAGTGGTAAACAATTTGACGTGAACACATCATCGTAGGGATGCGATAAAATTCTAAGTGGACTTTTTTGAAAAGGCAACTCGTCTTATATATCTAATGAGTGAATCTTATAGAGAGTACTTTGTACAACATCTTTCTAGTAAATGCTTTCCACGTTACCTGAAGAAAGATTTGGGCTCTTTTTTCTACTTTCATTTCAGCTACGTGCAGTTGTCTTCAACACAAAGTTCCCCTCGGCAAGCAATTACTTTGTTTGATAACATGGACGTTGAATCGATGCCGTTAAAACCGAACCAACCCGTCCACCCTTGCCTCGATCAGTACCAGTTGAAATCTTTTTAGAAAATCAAAAAGATAAAATTACATAAATGATTCATGAATTTTGCCTTAATGTACAATGCAGTCCCCATATTTTCAATTTATTTCATGTGGTTCATGAACTTTAACCTAGTGTAAAATGAAGTCCTTGAACTTTTAATTGATTCAATGTGATATTTGATCTTTTAATAATCATTCAATTTAGTCCATAAATTATTGTATCTCTAAATTCAATCTAGTCCCGAATATTTGACATATTGTAGGTGAGAAAGGCGTTCTTCATTACATAGGTGTCCCTTCTTTTCCGGAGATGGCTCTTGGCGAATTTGAAGAGGCCTGTTCTAGGATATTGATCATTAGGGTTTCCTGTTCGTGACAACCGTTGAATTGATGACCACTCATTGGTCCATCTTCTTTCCACAGCCAGCTTTGCTCCACTCATTCTACTTTCACCTATAAAGTATGTGAATGGACAAGCATTTTTCTCATGTTAGATTGGGTAGGAATTTCGCTAATAGAAATCTAATCCCATCTTATGCAAGAAAAATTTAATCTATTCTTTGCATTACCAACTGAAGATGTCAAAATTCGACAGCTCATTTGCTTCTTTTTTTCATCGTATCTTATTTACGAATGAGGTACTGCTCAAGCTTAAAGTTTATCTAAAATAATAGTCATCGTTGTAAAAGAAATCTCCATCTTGTGGTGCGATTGAATGGAGAACACTTGATACTCAAAAAAGTTACCGTGAATTTTACTATTATGGAGCCAAAAAGTGAACTTATTCATAGGGCAATTTTGTATTCGATACGGTTTAGTGCTCCTAAGAGCAGCATTTAGAGAATCCACATCGATGAGATTAGATTTGCGACCTACAGTCGTCCAGATCGATTTTGAAGTTTGGAAATAGGAAAGGACATTCAGCCATTTTTGTGGGCTTGGAATGAGAATTTGATAGAGTTGTGGATATATGCCATGTCAAATCAGTTGCACTTTATAGTTACAACATCAGGTCCCACATCATATTCTTTTCTTTTCATTTGGGCCCCTAAATGCTGCCCAGTTGCTATAAGAAATTAGTTTTTGGGACTTTCGACTTCATTGGAAGAATTTCGTCGTTGCTTCTTAATTGAGCATCAACTTTTTTTTTAATGAGTTGATGTCCTGATCTTCAATTATTAATGTACCTAATTCTTTTAACAATAAAGAAAGTAAGACCGACAATCTTCGCATGGAAAATTGAGATGCAACTTCCAATCACTCTATTATATAAGCAGTTTTCCTCACAAATAAGAGAACGAAAACAAAATGAGAAAAAGGAAAAGGTCTCTTTATAGTTTCAGCGGTCAAATTGGACAGGCCGTCAACGGTCTCCGTCAACCGCCGCCGCGTCGCTTTTTCCACATTGAAGCTCCGTCAGGCTCTGCACGAATCCGTCCAAGTCCTTGGCCGAGCTTCCGCCGTCGACAGCGTCCGCCGCCGCCTCGCTCAGCCTCTGCATCCGGCCCCTCTCCGGCCGCGCCCCGTCGAGCGACTCGGCCAGCGCCCGGGCCAGCCGGGCCGGATCGGGCACCGCGTAGTCGGGCGCCTCACACGCCCGGATCGCCACCCCCAGCTGGTCCACCAGCAGCTTCGCGTCCGTGTACTGGTCGGCGCCCATCGGCCACGTCAGCATCACCACGCCGGCGCCGATCGCCTCGAGCACCGAGTTCCAGCCGCAGTGCGTCAGGAACCCGCCGACGGCGGGGTGCCGCAGGATCGCCACCTGCGGGGCCCACCCCCGGATGACCAGCCCCCGCCCCGCCGCGCGGCCCTCGAACCCGTCCGGCACTTGGCCGTGGCCGTCCAGCGCCTTCCCGTCCACCGTCTCCCGGAAGCACCACACGAAGTGGACCCGGCTCATCTCCAGCGCCGCCGCCAGCGCCGCCATCTGGTCGTTCGCCAGCGCCGTGCGGCTCCCGAAGCACACGTACACCACGGAGCGCTCCTCCCTGCCGTCGAGCCACCTCAGCACATCCTGGGCCGGGCCCGAGCTGGACCCGCCCCGGCTGGTGGCGCTCGCCGCGTCGTCCACCGGCGGCAGGAGCGGGCCCACCGCCCAGACCCGGCCCGGCCCGAACCTCTTCTTCATGTGGTCGACGTAGACGCTCTCCAGCTCCGTGAACGAGTTGAAGACGACGCCCCAGCTCGCCGCGTTGGCCAGCCAGCCCTGCCTGTAAAACTCCATCTCGGCGTCTCCTTCCTTGTACATCCTGAATAGACCTGAAATCTGCCACCAGTGGTACGTCGGCGAGTTCGGCACGTCGGCGAAGGTCACCGTGGAGTTCTCGTCGTCGCCGCCGTTCTTGGGTAGGTTCTGATGCTGCGAGAACTCGATGGACACGGAGAAGGCGGCGGAGGGGGAGAACACGACGCGGGGGATTCCGAGCTCCGAGGCCAGGTCTCGGGTCCACCCGAGAAAGAAGTCGGACAAAATGGCGACCGGCGGCGAGGGGTGGAACCTGAACCACTCGACGACCGCCGGGTAGTGGTGGTGGCGCATGGAGTGGACCTTGACGATGAGGATGTTTTTGGTGATGCAGGGGACGTCGGGGGCCGGGACGACCAGGGGGTGGAAGAGGGAGGGGTGGTCGGAGAGGAGCGGGCGGAGGAGGTGCTGGTTCGAGGGGGTGACGAGGGCGGTCACGCGGACGCCCCGGCGGAGGAGGCGGTCGGTGAGGTCGAGGAGGGGGATGATGTGGCCGGAGGAGAGGAAGGGATAGACGAGCAGGTGGGGGGAGGCGGGGACATCGGCGGCAGCGACGGCGGCGGCGGCGGGCATGTTGGCCGGTGTGAACAGCTTTCTGGACTCAAGATGCCGAAATGCTATGATGGGAATACTTAGAGGAGGAAAAAGGAGGACTCTGAATTATCTGGAGTGTTCTAACTCTGCGGAATAAAGACCATTTTGGCTTTTGGGCGGCGCGGACGGTGGGAATTTAGCCACGATTTAATTGAGAGATTGTGATTCCTGATTGGTGTGGACGGCGTTGACTTCCATTAGAATTGTAGAAAGTGAAGTTCTAAATTTCGTTGGATTTATTTACACGTCGAGGAGACTTTTTGTTCCTTCAGACTTGCCATGCTTCATAGGATGTTGCGCATATCTCCTTCAATTTCGCGTATTCTCAACGGATTAGGATTAACAGTATAATATTTTGTTATTCTAAATAGTCATTTTCGAGCATGAGAGCGCGTCATGTAAACACGCGGAAACTACACGATTACGTTTTTCCTTTTGGGTAGGTTTGATTGGCTGCTCGGGACTCTCTTTGAACCTTCCTTTTTTTTTTTTTTTTTATAATTTTGGTGGTGCGTCACCCGTGACGGGCGCTTCTCCGACATTTATTGAGAAATCGACAAAACCCTATCATGACTTCGGATGCGCCGACGAAAGTGGCGTCTAGAAAAGCAGCCGTGCTGCGCAAGCATGTGGGGCATATCCCCCAGAGAAGATAAGACGACACGCTTTGCCCTGTCCTAAGTTGACAATGGGCAGGTTTTGATTAGGTTCAGGAACGGCTTTTTCTACCCTTTGAGGAACAGGACGAAACCGCTTTGTTTTCTAGGTTTAAGACTTTTTCTAGGACGAGTTTCCCGTTTGAGTCGGTTGGAGTCAATGCGGCTAAAACCGGCCTATCACGGCAAAGTGCCAAAGCCTCGTGCCATGTTTTTTAGGGTTTTGCGTGCCCCCGCGAATCAGCCAACGTCGGCCACCGCTCGCCATTTGTGATGTTCACAGGCATCATGGCAAAAGGAGTGACTGAGATGTTCGGGTGCTTTCCGATGCAAAAGGAGTCCATGCCGTCCCGGTAGCCGCCAAAGGGATTTTATAGTTTGAGCCCATATGTTTTTGGTCCATGAATAACTATGCTGATAGAATAATATAATCTTTGATGGATGTAAATGTGCCTCAATTTATCTTTCTTGTTTTTACTTTCTATTTCATTGTGATTGAGCGGCTAATCCTAACATGAATTATACTAGGTTTTTCAGTAAAATGTGTTTGCTCGTTGATTCGTCATACGCACCCACAACATGAAGAAATGCAATTTGAACCATGTAAATGATATTTTTGTTTAGGAAGTGGGGTTGTTCCCTAATTTTCTTACTCCAAAATGACTCAACAAATTACCAATTTTCCCCCTACCTCTCTCTTCCTCTCTAATTAGTTTCACAGAAAATGTGGCACTTCTAAAAATTATTTTCCAAAAAGTCATTTTTCAGGAAAATGATAATATTTTTTTGGAGTTCCATCGAAATTTGAAAATAAACTAAAAAATATTTTCCCCTATTCAATAAAGAAAATCTTTTTCTGAAAATTATTTTCCAAAAAGTCATTTTTCAAGAAAATGATAATATTTTTTTGGAGTTCCATCGAAATTTGAAAATAAACTAAAAAATATTTTTCCCCTATTCAATAAAGAAAATCTTTTTATTTCTTCTTCTTCTTCTTCTTCTTCTTCTTCCTTGGTCTTTTTTTCTATTCTTTTTCTTCCCTTGAGTCTCGCCTGAGGTCGCCAGAGCCGATGCTCGACATTGCTAGATTCCGACGCCCGAGGTCGCGAGCCGATGCTCGACATCGCTAGATTCGACACAATCAAAACTCACACAGGCCAACGAGGCTAGAGCTTGCCGATGGTTGGTCTTTTTTTCTATTCTTTTTCTTCCCTTGAGTCTCGCCTGAGGTCGCCAGAGCCGATGCTCGACATCGCTAGATCCCGACACAATCAAAACTCACACAGGCCAACGAGGCTGGAGCTTGCCGATGGTTGGTCATCGGCCATCATTGTGGTTGGCGACTGGCCAAGGAAGAAGAAGAAGGAAAAAGAAAGAAAGAAAAATAAAAAATAAAAAATCAATTTTTTTAAAAAGAAAGAAGGAAACATAAAAATAAAATAAAAATGTGTTTGGTGAAAGAAAGTAATATAGAAGAAGTTATAGAATGGAAAACATTTTCTCTACTTTTGAAGGTGTTTTTTCCAACAGCGAAAAATGTTTTCCTTAATTAGTTCATTTTTCATGACATAAACATCGAAAATTCCGGAAAATATTTTTTTGGAAGTTATTTTCCTATGAAACGAACGAAGCATATGTTTCAACTTTTTTCGTCTCTTCAACTTCTGGAGAGGAGAGATTTGACCTAGATCTCTCCTTCCCCTCTTTATCTCATTTTGTTCTTTCGTTACTCTCTTGATTTAGTTTTAGATCCGGGAGTTTTGCTCTCTTGATTTTATATTTGGGAGTTTTTTTTTTTTTTTCTCTTTGATCTACTTTTAGATTTAGGAGTTTTGATGAATAAGTGCTCTGCCTCTGATTTCAATGGTGTTCACGGTAGTTTTGGTGTGCTCGTTCAACGTCTTTTTGTTAAAATCTTTAGCAACTCACACTTGCTAAAGGACTCGTTCTCACTAGTGATAGATTTGAGTTTGTTCAATATATTTATGTTTTAACTCTATACGGTGATGATGTTGGGGATGCCGAACCTAGGTGCACGCCGTCGAAAAGGCAAAGCTGTTAATGACGTATGATTCGGTGATCGATGATCGATCTTTTCACTTGGATGTAATAACAAATCTGTTCATAAAGGATGAACGCATGATGATCTATGCCAACCATGCTTTGATGATGTACCTTGATTTCGAGTTTTTGGTTTGTTTTAGAGCTCTACGAGTTTGCCTTGTTATAGTGACTTTTGAGATTTCCTATGGATCCTGTCATACATTATTTTTCTAATAAATGGAAATTTCTTTTGAAAAAATACCAAAATTTAGGGGGAAATCAGTAAAAAAAAGTCTTAAACCTATCAATTCAATTATAAACTTTTTTTTTTGTTTAATTCAATCCATCCGGGCTAATGTGGATGCTGACTAGTGCCAACCGTCTAGCTGACACTGATGTGGCCCATTTTTAAAATAATATATTATTTTTTTGGAAATTTTTTCTTTTTTCTTTTCTTGGCTAGCGACTAAGGAGGCCATGGCTGCCTTCACTCGTGGCCCCTAGGCCTTCACAATGCACCTCATGGTCCTCCCTCTTTGTCTCGGGCGTGCGCTCTCTCTCTACCAATGGTCATCGAGCCTTGTCGTTGCACTTCGACCTCGATTGGAGGTGGTAGTGAGCAAAGGCAACCATGGCCTCGTAATCGTAGGTGAGGCCACCTTCATCAGTGATTGACGAAACCATGGTGAGGCTAGCCTCACCCGGATTTGGGCGAGAGTTGCAAAGCCCTTGCCGGCCACTACAGGGGAAGAGAACAAGGAAAGTAGGATGAAAGGAAAAAAAAAAAAAAAGAAAAGAAAATTTAAAAAATGCGAAGCCCTCACTTCAATTTCGGTCGGATGGTTGCGCTAACTGGCCAAATTTGATCGGATGGATTGAATTGGTACAAATGCAAAATGTTTAAGACTAAATTGGTAAATAAAAAAGTTTATGACTAAATTGACACAATTATAATGGGTTTGGAACTTTTTTCGTAATTTTCTCAATTCTCAAGCGTAGACACATGGGCGTTGGACAGCGTTGAATAAGATAAGCCGACGTAGACGCGACATTAATGTGACCGTGGAAAATAAAGAATAGAAAGAAGGAAAAAACGAAAAGAAAGTTCTTCAGCTACTAATCGCGATTGCTCTCGAGACCGGATATTCTCCACGGCTGGACGAGCTCAGAGCTCACTTTTACTCAAGCTCAGAAAGTCATTCGATCCTTGACTCAGCTTGCACCGGCGGGTGT
The DNA here is from genome assembly GCA_014182515.1 of Eucalyptus microcorys. Classification (NCBI taxonomy): domain Eukaryota; kingdom Viridiplantae; phylum Streptophyta; class Magnoliopsida; order Myrtales; family Myrtaceae; genus Eucalyptus; species Eucalyptus microcorys. Next base: position 7,288,355 of record CM024563.1, read on the forward strand.
CTATGTTGGCAAAACTCTATCCAGGTCACACTCACATTACTTTGATTTGATCGGATTTGATGCTGGAGGAACTTGATCATATAATTTATAAACTTTTGAATAAAAAGATTATACAAAGTACATGGACGAAATGTAAAGTTTTTCCCAACCAAATGTAATTTAATAGAAAGATAATGCAGCGTGTTCTGCAAGCCAATTAGAGCAAAAAGTCCCCTTCTAACAAAACTTTGTAATGAATGGGTTCAGCATTGCAAATCCCACGCACGATGGACCAAACCACACCTGCCCAATTTCATCCATCAATGGGTCCTTCGCTCGCGTTTCGGCCCGAATCGAAATGAACCAGCCGCATGGGCCCCGAGCTAGGCTCTGTGAACAATGCAGTTCGACATCATCGATCAGCTTCGATGCATCATCTTTCAAGCGCTTTTTGGACCGAAGCCCACCGAGACAAATACCCTAAGATCGACAGTAGCTGCGCTGTCGACCGTGCTGCGGCGGGAGTTTCTTTTCAAGTTTTCCTCGTCAGTGCCGAGTTCTTTGTCGCCAAACAAGATTTAATAACTTAGTTCTGCTTGAATAACGAATGTCTGCAACTTGCTTGGCCCATGGATCCGTCTCTTTTTCTCGTCACTTTGACCGTGTTTAGCACGAAATGGAAAAGTTGCCAGTGTTCATAAGTACATTGATCACTCAACTAGAAAGAAATCACAGCAGGAGCTATCATGTCAGTAGTTATACTGTAGCCTATAGTAAGTGAAGACAAAAAACGCCCGCTTCTCGCGTAAAACAACCCCAAAATTCGAGAAACGAGTTCGTGAAACTCCGCGAGACAGCTAGGGCTCGTGTTGCCGAGCCAAGGGGTGTCCGTTGTTGATCGGAGGCGGGTGCCGACCAGTGCCGTGGTAGTCTCTGTTGGTGAGGGCCATGATCTCACGAGCAGACTCTGTGATTTCCTTTTTGTCATCAAGATTCTGGAGACTGCCGTCAAAATAAGGTTCTCGCGATGATGGGCAGTTCGAGCTTCTCGTTGAATCGCAATGCACAGGCCTTGAATCTGGTGAATACACCATCATCTTCCTTGTGAAGGAGACTCTGATGGGTCTTGCTGTTCCTCTCTTGCCTCCTTCGTTCTATGGACAAATTGAGTTGAAAAGATCATTAGCGGAAATAAAAACGTGCCGCAAGAAATGAAAGACGTTGTGTTGGTGCTCTAGACGGTATTAGTATCAGCTTTCTTTCATGGGATCTATTGTAGCAGTGGGGTTAGGTAATCTGAGCCGTCAGATCTGCTTAGTTGCAGGAACTACCCACAAACGAGACTGTCCAATATACCATGGAGTGTACGGACTATAGGCACATATACATACATACATACATACATGTGTGTGTGTGTGTGAGAGAGAGAGAGAGAGAGAGAGGAACCTGATCTTCCATGTACTCAAGTGAGCTAGCTTGGGGCAACTTTGAAGCATTTTGGTCCATTCCTGCATTAATCCAAACACTTGGATGATCAAACGGAAATAAAATTCCTCTTCCAACTACTTTGATACACGTTTTGATGCCGTGAAAACAACATCGTAACGAATTCAAACAATCTTCGATATTCCCGGGCTATATATCATTGCGCGCTTATGCAGAGTAAAGACACATCGATCAACTTGGGAAAGCCCAAAGTAAACGGGAAAAAAAGAAGAACAAGAAAGATAAGCCAAAGCAGGAAAGAGCTCTGCACAGACAGAAACGCCGAACAAAATTTTTGCTTTCATATCATTAAAATTTCTGTAGTTTCGATACATACAGGTATGATATTCCGCACTTGCATATAGCTTGACAAAATTTCGAAGGAAAAGAAAGGGATAAACAGCAAAGAAAAGAAAACAAAGGGGAAAAAAAGAGAGCTTTTCTTGGGTAGCTCTCGATGGATGCGGTTATTCATTAGTTGTTCCTAGGAGGGTGTGGTTTGGGCACATGATAATCGGCACTGAAAGCTACGAAACCGCCCATTTTCACTTTGACAGAACGACGGGGGCTTCTAATTCTCGTCGACTCTACGTCCAACATCCTTTTCCCTCTACGTAGGCTACTTTTTCCAAAATAATTCTCGGCACCTGTTGATGATGGTGATGATGATGCTGCACTCTCAGGATCCATTTGCATACTCGAAACCACTTCTTTTGCTGCTCTTTGTCCCAAAAACTTTCTCAACTTCAACTTTCGTTCCTCGATTCCTCGATCAGTGTCTCTCACTATATCAGAAGTAGAAGGGATGTGTTCATGTAGTACCTGCAAGATATGAGCGATAGCAAAGTAAATAATGGGTTGAACACTCCAAGAAAGTTGCGGAAGTTTTGCTACTTGAAACATTGGCGAAAAAATAAGACTCTCACAATCCTGATTTAGTACTGTCTTTATTGACAACAGTGATGTGTGCACTCGACAATTGTAATGATAGAATGTAATTTCTTCTACCTCTTGAACTTTCGATGAGGAGCCTCCAGCTATTAACACCTCCACTCCATCTCTGTCGAGAACCAATTTTTCTTCCATGGCTGGGAAAATGTTTCCACATTCAGTGAGGCACATGCATGCGTTGATCAACATATACCGCAATATGAAACACCAATTCGCAAAGCATATGAAGCATATTCCACTTACCATGGCCAATTTGCGCACAGGAGCTCCATTGTTTCAGTGAAAAGAGCAGAAGCATGAGCAGAAAGCTAGTGATCCTTGTGGACGCCATTTTTGTCCCTTCTCCTCCCCTTTTTTTTTTTTTTCCTTGTCTTCTGCAGAGTATGTCTTGTTGTTTGAACACAACGAAAGAGAGGAGAACATGTGGAAGCAAGCAAGGGTCTTTATAGAGTCTAAGATCTCGGTCAAAGGCTAGCGTCCGAAAGCTTTATTTTTCAACATTTCCCCATCATATATTATATTTAATATTGAACTTAGTAATGCCCGCATTACTTCGATGAGCTCAAAAGAACAAGCAGGAGTTCAGAGAGTCTTGAGTTGAAAAGTTGGAAAACGGTTTTTGTTGGGTAGGCTTCAGAATATCAAGAGGGCAACTTTTTCTTCAGCATGTGATCGCGTGGAAATGAAGATACGGTGTTCAGCGCCTGTCTGCCGCCATGCATGCAACGTGGAAAGCTCTCTGCTTTTTTTTATATGTCCAAACCCTAACATTGTCGCTTTTGTTTTTCGATCGATATTAGTTGCTAACGAGTATTATAATTCGATTTTTAGAGTATTTATTTATGCATAACATAGGAGAAAAGGGGCAAGTCGGAAACTGTATAATTTTTTTTTAAGGAAGTTGCTTAGCAAGCGGGCTCATTAAACAAAAGATCAATGTTTTCATGCATTATGCTTTTTGGTCTAAAATTTCAAGTCTTCCCCCCACGTTTATCGATGCCATGACAGTGTAAAAGAAGAGGTTTTCAGGTTGGACAGGAGAGATTCACAGTGGCCAATGCTGCTGCCTTTGGCACACATCCAAATAGTAGTGGAGGTTACGCTGGCTGTTACTTCGTTCATTAGTTTATTCGCAATTATATAATGTTTTTGCATTTGGCGAGTGAATTGTTTGAAAAAGGCTTGAAAGAGAGGGTTTCGATTAGTTTCATGTTAAATAAACTTCGCTGTTTGAAAGCGTTTTGGTCGAGAAGTTGTCCTAGCTTTGACTGCGATTAGGGTATTTACCTTTGGAGAGGCCACAAAAGATTTCACTAGCGGGGTCCATACACCAGTTAGGCCACAGTGCTTTCCCTCGGGGCAAAATTGAAAAGAAGTACTCAGGGGGCGCAGTTAGGGATGAGCTGAAAGCATCCCGCGACGGACTCTGAACAATTTGCATTCTTAAAAAACATGAATGATTGGTAATAAGTATATTATCATTAGGTGAAGTTTGTGAAGACAATGTGCATACCGATAGAGATTCAAGGGATCACAAACATGAATAGTCAAGAAATTTGGTGTTAAAGTATCGGACATTATTTATCTATGTAGTTTCAATGTGTCTTATAAATATAAAATCTCCATTTATCGAATATCAAATTTTTGAGCTGGATATTCTAATAATAGAAAAGGGAAGCGGGCTATTTTCTTTTAGACTCTTAACTGAAGGTTAATTTCTCGTATGACGCTCGAGTTAATGCATGCTCATCAACATGTGTAATTTCAGGGAAAAAGTGCTGACTTTATTTAAGAAACAGGCTTCCTTAGAGTCAAATCTTCCTTGTTGAATGCCCATATTTATATCTTTACTGGCCTGACACGATTTTTATAATTTAAGACTGTATCCATAAGTAGCAATTTGAGGAATGATCATTCGAGTTAGAGAAGGCAAAGACTTTGCGCTTTTCGATTGAGAAAATGAATGTGAATTTTTTTTTTTCTTTTTCCTCCCAAATCATCATATTATGGAGAGCAAAAAAAGAATATTCTCGTGTGCTTTTCATTATTGTCATTATTATTATTTAGTGCAATTAAATTCGAGAGGGACACTTGCACTTGGTGACCGGGGCGAGGGGGTTTCCTAAGGGGCAGCATTGGAATTGGGGGATTGAAGAACATGGAAAAGCGATTACCACCTCGAATCGCCAACCCTTTAATGATTAACAACAATAAACAGTTATCCACGAATAAAATTAAGGGGCTAGGGTTTCGCGAAGTATAGAACACGAGGGCGTGCTCTCCAACTTCACCTCTCACTTTATTTTAATTTTATGTGGGAGAAATGCGTCTTAGTTTATAATTTAAATGGCTTTCAACGTTGGAAAACGAGCCACGCAAAGCGTAGTCGTCGGCCATTGCACATGCAAGGCGTAGTCGGTTTCTCTTTTTTTTGTTTCTTAAGAGGAATACAATATGATACAATGTAATATAATATAATGAAGCCTAACCCTTTTCTCTGCAGACACACTTGCGAACAAATATTCTCGCCTGCGACTTGCTAGTTAGCTCCTCATCGACTGATACTATGTGGAAAAAGAAGGATAATTATACATGTACAATCATATGCTGCGGGAAATATGTGAGAGCTCACGATTTTCTGAGGTATTAAGATCCTCATTGGATCTATAATAAGACTAAAATATACCATTTAGATCACCACAAACTACTTTCAAAATTAGAAAATCGATTGTCCAGATGCTTGGATATGCTATGATCTTGAGAAAACCCTAATCCTCCACCAAGCGAGATCCAGGTAGGGTCCTGATTTTCCCTTTCTTGTTAGATGATTGATTCAGTCTTATATTGCAAATTTCTTGTCATGTTTAATATATGTAAAGCTCTCTCGGTTTTCACCGCATTGAGAAGGGGAAAAAGAAAAGCTTGCTGGGTCGGTCCGTGAAGCTCGTGTTTTGACTTGGACCGAAAGTTTTGACTGAACGCGTGAAAATCCTCTTGGCTGTCCTTGCGTAGAATTTGAATGTTCGAAGCATGCGAAGATGGACGGCGAGCAGGGTATGTTCCCACAAGAACATTCACAGAAACTCAGAAAAATTAGTAGGTTATGATGGGGGGGGGAATGTCAGAAGGTTCACACTCCATTCTCCACGCCTTGTCCATACCTAGTGTAGTGCAGTCCATTTCTGTTCTACCAATTGCAAAGCATGCTGAATGCATAACAAAAGAATAGGCAGTAGCAACAATGAGCGCATGCGATATTACGAGATCAAAATTTTCATTGATAAGTCCATCGCATCGGTTTCGAGAGCCGGGTTTACATCCGGGTCAACTAGTCATGTGTTTGGACGTTGGTCCGAGCATAAAACGTACTTTATCAAAATAATAACATGTCTTGGTCGACTAGACAATGAATCACCATGTTTTGCAAGCTCCAAGGCCACCACCTTAGGGTTCTTCGAATTTTTGGTGTTTGAGAAAGAGCTCTTGTACCGCCCCACATGTACGGAAGGAAATGGGTTTGGGTTCCAGTTATGGAGATCCTAAAGGTGTGTGGATCATGAAATTGTGGTCACTTCCTTTTGTCTCCGAATAAATATTATCTTAGTCGGAAAAGTGGCTTTGGTTGGGGAGCTTTCGATCGGGCATTCAAACTTGGGGGACTTCAAAAGGGAGAGAAGGTTTGGCTTGCCTTTACAAGACATGGCCACATGATTTTGGTGAGACATGGTCACATGATCAATTTCCCATGAAAGCTTGTGTTTTTTTGGAGGTTTTCAATTTTCTTTTCTTGTTCCTTTCTTCTTTTGATGTGATCAAGGAGTTGAGACAGATCCTGGCATGCATGTGTCTCTTGTTCATGCACAAGGGAGCTTGCTTTTGGGAAAAGTTGGGCCACTTTTTGATTGTTGAGATTGGGGGGTGATTTGGTCAAGATTGGTACGTGGTCTTTGTTCAATTGAATTTGATGTCCCAAGCTTTTAGCTAATATAAATATAAAATGTCAAAATATAAACTCTTTTTGTTTCACCAAAAATAAATAATCTAAAAATATTTTATTAGAAACGATTATATGTATCAGTTGAAATAATTAGTTAGTGGAAAATATTTTTATTATTTACATGATAAAAATATTTTTTATTCATTCATTCTTAAAAACAATTCAAAATATGATTTCTTGGAAAATATATTCCAAATTTTCTTTTTTAGCTAAACAAATGCACCATAAAATGCAAGTGTTCATTATTATTTCAATAGGACTCTCAGGCCCTGCAAAACAATTTTTGCTTCATTTAGAATGTTATTGACACGGCGAGTTCGTTTATAAGTGCATTAGTGTTTAATTCTAAGTGCATTAGTTTCCTCAAGATGTCATAACATTCCAACGAGGAAAATGTTCACAAGTGTTCTCTTGACACTCATTTAAATAGTACTTCGAAAATTAAAACTAAAATTCGCATGTTTAATGTTGTTTTGGTTGTGTATATGAAACTGTTACTACTATGTGTCCCATCCTTTTGTATAAAAAAAAATGAAGTTCCAAATTGTAGTTATGCTTGACAAGTGCTCTAGAAAATAATAAATGAAACATTTTCCCTAGTCTATTGAAGTAATTTATCGGAGAATGCTCAGTTGTTAAAAAAACTCATTATATCTGCCTTTCAATGCAAATTTTTTCTATTTACAGTGTTAATTTTCAATATGTTTTAATAAATGTTCCTGTATTTAGTATGATAAAACCAAGCCCATCTCAAAAGTTGTTGCCCCTGCCTGATGGTCAAGCTTGGTTGGGCCTTCAAATTAGGCCCAAGCTTAGTTTTGCAAGACAGGCCCATTTCGGGGGTTTTCATGTTAATTGAGATTAGCACTTTGGATTAGGTTATTAGGCCTAATCTATTTTTATTAACAAAGGCTTGACTAGAGCCCAAATTCATCTAGTATGTTTTGATCCTTAATCAAATTTTCAACAAATGCCACTCGTCAAATCAAATGAGAGCCTTTGTCCGGTACATTGTGGGCATCTGAAATTTGTGAATTCTCTAATACGATAATTGTTAGTTTCTATGTCACAATCACCTTATTTTGAGGGGGAAAACAAAGTCGTGAGACCGTTCTTTCAACATTTGACATCGTTTGGGGAAATACTTGGCTATCAAAAGATGTTAATTTGAAATCACCAATTCCTTTCATCAAGATATTATCGAATCTTTAGATGGAGAGTCTCCATTATGATTAGATGATTGAAAACGGTTGGCTTTCTCTCCATATTTCTAAGGAATGAGATGCACTCAATGCAATGCTTCTATTTCACAAGAAATTCATAATTCAGAAAATATTCTGCAAAAAATATTGCTTAAAACCTTTCAGATTTAGATTGTCATGGATGGTGAAAACATTTTCCATTGACCATTTTTTTAAAGAAATACAACCAATTATTTTTTGAAAAACTATTTTTCGAATAATTTTTTTTCTGCAAAACAAAAGGATCTTGAGAGCTAATATCATACCTTATGATTTGTATCGTGCAAAAGACAATTGCTCGATGAGTTTGAATCCATGAGGGTCCCAATTAAACTCCTATCAACATTATCTTTGGATTTTCTTTTGTGAGCTCCGTTTGTGACTTATATACTGCAAATGCGGATTTTCCACTTCGATGATGTAAGAATTTTCTTAAGGTCTACCGTCAGCATAAAAAAGACTTCTTCTTCAGACTTTTTTTTTTTTTTTTTTTAACGCATTCATTGTCATATAAAATTCTCTATGATGATTAGGTAATTTCATAACATTATAATTATTATGATCACATTTATCATGAGTTTGCTTGGTGTGGTGTCTATTTGCTTCTCAACCATCATCCTTGCTAAAGATAATTTTTTATATTTTTATATTTTTATACTTTATAATAAAGTCAAAGAAAATGAGAGAAGAGGAATCACCTAACAAAACCCGACCCCAACCTTCCTTCTCTAAAATCTCTCCACGTCATCTCTCCAGCCCTCCCCCTCCCCACTCCTCCTTTCCCCGCCGGAAAAAAAAAAAACCATGTCGGCGGCGGAGTCCCCGACCTCCTCCGGCCGCCGCCGCCACCGCCGCCGCCAGAGCGTCCTCCGCCGCTCGCTCTCCCTCGAGCCCGGCCCCTCCCCCGCCATCGGCGCCGCCGCGCCCGCCGCGCGCTCGATCTCTACGATTCCGACGACGACCTGACGCTGCCCGTCCGCGATCCGGCCGCCGCCGAGGATCCGATCGAGGATCTCCTGGACGTCGACTTCGCTTCCGATCCCGACTCCGGCGATCGGCTCCGGAAGCTCGGCGGCGAGGGCGGTTGCGGCGTGGATCTGTTCGTCGAGGATCCGGAGCTCGCGGGCGGCGCGGATTCGGCGTCGGAGGAGGTAAACGGGTTGGATTTTGGGGTGATCGATGCGAATGACGACGTTTTTATGGATAATGTGGATGTAGATTTGCGGATCGGGTTAGGGCTTGGCGTGGGTGGGGACGAGGATGTTGGATTTGTGGACGAGGATTGTTGTGAAGATGAGTTTTTTATGGAGACCGGGGCTTCCGGGTTCGATTCCTGCGAAGCCGGGTTGACGGTTTGCGAAATGGAGCAGTGCTGGAGCGGTGTTCGCGATGTCGAGTTCGATTCCGATTTGGAGTTGGCGGATGCATTGGGGGTTTGTGGAGGTTCAGAGGATGAATTGAGTTTGGATCACGTGATTGATGAGGATGACTATTTCTGTGGCGTTCCTTTGTGTTGGGGTGATTCCCTTCCGGTGGAAGCCCATGGCGGGGAGGTCGAGGATCTCGATTTGGAGTGGGAGGAAGTCGAGAGTTGCGTCGATGATAGAGAGGTGTTGAGCTTATTTGCTGATCCTCTCAATGATGATGGATCCATTTCTGTGTCTTCTACGCCTATTATTGCAGATGAAGGTGAAGAAGACGCTGGTGTCGAAGTGGTTGGAGATTTTGGGAACCTGGAATGGGAGGTTTTGTTGAATTCAGATAATTTAGTGGCAACAGCAGGATTGAATCATGAGCTGGAAACTTACTTTGATGATGATGATGATTACTTATATTCTGCAGAATACGAGACCATGTTTGGTCAGTTTACTGAGAATGAGAGTTCTTTGGTGGGAGGGTCCCCGGCTTCTGAAGCAGTGATCCAGAATCTACCAAAGTTGGCTTTGACTCAAGAGGATGTGGATGGAAAGGATGGGCTTTGTCCGGTCTGCAAGGATGAATTTACGGCTGGGGACATTGCAACGCAGCTGCCTTGCAGCCACGAATACCACAGCAATTGTATTTTGACGTGGCTGCGCGTGAAGAATACATGTCCTGTGTGTCGTCATGAATTACCTGCTGATGGTGCAGTATCATGAGCAGGGAAGGACCGGGAGAGCACGGATTGGCCTCTACTCATGAGTCGGGGCCGACATTGTTTTGTAGAAGTCTGGACTGAGTATTAAGTTGTGTAAAAATGTAGATAGTGGCATCTCAGAGACCCTCTTATCTTGTACTTGTAGTGAGGATGATTGAGTTCTTTAGAAGTTCAACATTTTTTGGTAAGGGCAAAAGGGCGTTTTATACCTCAAGAACCCGAATTGTTAACTGTTGGGAGAATAAAACTTGATATAATGGTAGGTTTTCTTCAGACAACTCTGCGTAGTCTATGTTGTCTCTGAGTCTTCGCCACTGCTTTTTTCGGCTGGTGGTCTTGAAGGGCAATGGCTTATGAAGTTGTAAGTTTGTATACTTCATGTTAGCATGTCTTTATAGGAATCACTTTGACCTGTTTGCCTCGTTATGGTTTGCACATCAGATGATCTGTGGCGAGTCACTGCAGGTTTTGATGGTTTTTGTTTGAATGTAGTCCCCCTAAAGCCTTCAGGGGCTCTATAATGTTCTGCTGCTATTCCTGTAATGTTATATGCCTCTTCTTCTTGGCTAAATAGAGGTGGTATGCATCCTTGGACAAGATAGATTGCTTGTACAAGTTATTAAGAGTTTGGGTTACTTGCCATTCGAATCTCAAATCCATCCAAAAATTCTATAGCTGTGTTTGGTGGGCTAGATATAACTTTCTACACACACGGTCTTCCTCTACCTACAAGTTTCAGCATTTGGTTTGGAGCTTCTAATATGATACTAGAGTCGGGTTCTTCTCCAATTTATTTCGCATGTGCCGCCCCCCCTTTTGTCGAATTCTATGCTTCTGTTCCTAATCTGATTTTCGCATGAGAGGAGGTGTTAAAGTATTTCATATTCTTTTGTCTATTAGATCTATATGTTTTTATATGCAAGCAATCTCTTTTCACCTATACGTCTAACCTCTATCTAACTATAATGAATTTCTGTGTTGTCCTACACGACCGGTCCCACCCCTCCTACCAGCTGCATTCCCCCTCGTGTGTGTGAATATGGTATGATGAAAAGGAATGCGCAATCAGTGAGCCAACCCCAAAGATTTAAAAGGCAGCTTTCCACGAAACTATGAAGCACTTCCGTTTGGGCAGGCGCAAGAGATAAGGTCTCCGTAGTCTTCTGAATCAACCGACTCAGATGCTAAAGCTGATAAGGTGTTTGATGATAGCCTTCAAGTCAATTCCTGACGGTCGATGTGGAAATTTCTCCCTCCATGTGATATAAATATGCGTCCGGGCAGTAGGTCTGTGGCTTAGGAGCTACCCTAACGACAGAGCATCATCATAACATGAGATGGGGAAGTTGGACATCCAATTTCCTCACCTTGCTCAACACAACATGCAACCTCACCCATCCCGCTTTTCCCAATCTCTCAGCAATAACATCCTCCCGACCACAGCCGCCGCAGTCGCAACTGCCGGTGCCGTCCTCTCTAGACCTCGAGATGGGTAGGAGGGCAGACGACACTCTGCATATTGTGCTGGATGCGAAGCATGGCCTGGCCTGGGAGAAGATCGTCGTCTCATTTTGCTTGGCATCGGCCACGGAACTAGCCGTGGCATCGATCCAGGAGGGACATCACTTTCCTCCAATGTATTGTTTATATTCGGCGGCGGTCATATTAGCCTTTACTTTGCTCTTTGTAAGCAAATACATCAGTAGCAATGCCAAGTACCTGACGATGTCCCATGCTCTTCAGCACATTAGCATATTCTTTGTGGCGACTGCCTTTTTCGTCGCCATGACAATTCCATTCCATTTTTGGCTCAGGTGCGGCGCTTGGGCCATATATGCCATTGCGATTTTGGCCATTTTGGCTTGTAGATTCTCATGAACTTCTCTAATTCTATGAAAATTCAAAGAGATAGGCGGGAACATATATATGCAAGGGATTTCGTGTATCAATAAATATATGTTAATGTAATATTTCGAGCCATTTCGAGCTATTTCGAGCCATCAGATAAGAACCTGTCACTTTTCATTATAATGCATTTCTCGAGATCTGGTTTGTGTGGTAAAATCACCTCACAGACAAAAACAGGATAATAAAGAAAGCAGTTGAACACAATGCATTGCATTTCTTCCTCTGTAGGGCTAATTCTAAATCGGGCAGGCCGCGCTAGGCCGCACTAGGACAGGTCAAACCTTTCGAGATTTAGTTAGCCTCGATGGTTTAGGATTGGCCTATAGCATCTTGTAAAAGAATCACGTCTAAGCTCGATCGTGCGTTGAGATCCCAATCCGATCGATAGATATGCATCGAAATTTCTCCTTGTGAACACTTTTCATTCGTATTTCTCTCTTAAGGAAAATTTAAGCACGACTTTTCCACCTCTCCCCAACGCTGCTAAATTGAATTTCCGAGTGATGTTTGGGCCTGGTGGGCCGAGCACTTGCCTAGATCGACCCGAAAGGTATTAGAGGTCTGGGCTCTTCATGGGCCGGCCAAGCCCATCAACATCGGTTGCCTCCCTCCCTCTTGAGATGTTGTGAATACAGGACAGCTTTCACAGCTTCCACCGTCTTTTGGTGCAAAGTAGGTCTGCCGCAATTGGAAAAATACCATATTGCATTCATATTGCATTCACTAGACATAGTCAACGGGCAAGCCCGAATGACATGTCCGCGTAAAACCTAGAGACAGCTCTATTTTTCTCTTTGTTTGGTCAAGGGAATTTTCTTCCAACAACGCCTTTCATCGGAGGGTTTCGGGTTATGAACGTTGTTCTAGTCAAACTTAACTAAATCGAATGCGGCCGATACATCTTGATACGTGTAAACCCACCAATCAAAAGATTGGACGCAAAGCACGATCCTTTTAGTAAAAGTTAAATTGGGATGGATAAGGGAAATACTGACAGATGCCCATTTATTTATGTTTCGAACCTCGGCGGACCTACTAAGGTGCCGCTGCTAGGACATGAATCATGATTCGGTCTCAGTGCTCACCTCCATGTTATGGTACCACCCCTCTTAATTTCAAACAGATTGGTCTACGCTGCATTTATGGAAGAGCTTTGTCCCAATTGAATTTGACTGAAGGAAAATGAACTGGGGGACTACGAAAGTGAGGTTGGCACATCCACATTCCCACATATTTGATAGGTCAGGACAACGTGTGATGCTTTCAATTCAGCTGAGATAAATCATCTCAATTTATTATTGGAATAATAGCACAAATAATTGATGAACTTTGATTTAATACGTAATGTTATTCTTAAATTTTTAATTTGTATAATGTGGTTTCTAAACTTTGATTCAATGTACAATGTTATATATATATTATTTATTTATTTAATATAATCCTTGAACTATTAATAAATGTTCAATATAGTCCATAAACTATATGAAAATGTTTAAAAGTTCATAAAATAAGTTGAATATTGGATCAAAGTTTAAGAGTTTTATTGAATAAATTAAAAGTTCATGGACAACATCACACATTGGACTAAAGTTTATAAATCACATTGAATAAAGTAAGAATTCAGGAAAAACATTACACATTAGACCAAAGTAGAATGACCATTCGTGTCATTTTCCCTTTGCTATTCTTAGATCTCCACTAGTTATGCTTTTTTAATTCTAATTAGTTGTAGATTATTAGTGCATGCTAGTGGACCAATCAAGCCCTCACAAGATAAAAAACAACCAGCAAGAAATAATTATGTTCAAACCACGAGATCCATGAGCACCATTCCAAGGGACTAACCGACATCGAAAATACTTTAGGATCTTCAAGAGAGAGGAAGAGAGAAAATAGTTAAGAGGCATTGATGGCCCTATTCATAAAGTAAGAGAAACACTAACAAAACCCTAATTTTTCTTATGCATGATCACCTATTTAGTATTAACTAACATCTATAAACATACTCTTACTTGTTTTCTGCGCTTTACTATTCTTAGATCTCCACTAGTTATGCTTTTTTAATTCTAATTAGTTGCGGATTATTAGTGCATGCAGGTGGGCCAATCAAGCCCTCACAAGATAAAAAAGCAGCTAGCAAGGAATGAACCACGAGATCCATCTGTTCAAAAAAAAAAAAAAAACCACGAGATCCATGAACACCATCCCAAGTTACCTACCGACGTGGAAAACACTTTAGGATCTTCAAAAGAGAGGAAGAGAGAAAATAGTCAAAGGCATTCATGGCTCCAATCATATAGTAAGAGAAACACTAAAAAACCCTAATTTTTCTTATGCATGACCACCCATTAACTATTAACTAACATCTATAAATATACACGCGGTACAAAATTGCAAAACCCAAATAGGGTCGCGTAATTATGCAAATTCTAATTCGTCTCAGACTATGAACTGTTGCTCTTGATATTTATGCTCCCGATACAAAAGAAAGGCTTCAAACTGTGTGAGAAACTACTGGGGTTTACCCCAGTAACCACCCTTCCAACTTGGAAGGGGGAGATGGGGGATTCAAATTTCCACTTTCTCAGGAGTTGGGGTGGGAACGAATTAGTTTTAGGAGTGGGTTTCGACTCCCACGTCCTGTAAGGAGGCAAGGCAAAAGTCTGAGAGTGAGGCATTGATGACCCTATTCATAAAGTAAGAGAAACACTAACAAAACCCTAATTTTTCTTATGCATGATCACCTATTTACTATTAACTAACATCTATAAGCATACTCTTACTTGTTTTCTGTGCTTTACTATTCTTAAATCTCCACTAGTTATGCTTTTTTAATTCTAATTAGTCGCGGATTATTAGTGCATGCAGGTGGGCCAATCAAGCCCTCACAGGATAAAAATGCAGCTAGCAAGGAATGACCGTATTCAAACCACGAGATCCATCTGTTCAAAAAAAAAAAACCACGAGATCCATGAACACCATCCCAAGTTACCTACCGCCGTGGAAAACACTTTAGGATCTTCAAAAGAGAGGAAGAGAGAAAATAGTCAAAGGCATTCATGGCTCCAATCATATAGTAAGAGAAACACTAAAAACCCCTAATTTTTGTCATGCATGACCACACATAAGTATTAACTAACATCTATAAATATACACGCGGTACAAAATTGCGAAACCCAAATAGGGTCGCGTAATTATGCAAATTCTAATCCGTCTCAAACTATGAACTGGCGCTCTTGATATTTATGCTCCCGATACAAAAGAAGGGCTTCAATCATTTCGGAGTTTTTCCTTTGCCATCGATAACATTAGTTATTACTCAATGAATCTAGTGGCTTGTTCAACATCAGCATCAAGAAATGAAGCGTAGTCCCTGAACTTCTCATCAAGCTAAAAGGGCGAACTGTTAAATGGCCGAAAGCTACGAAACCTACGCATTGCTTAATGATACATTATAAAGAGAGACAACAATATTGCAAGTTGGCACATTGGTAGTGATCTTTTTCAGATGAAATGTCTTCATCTTTCGTATTTTTTTTTTTTTTTTTTGTTTGTTTGTTTGTTCGTTCTCTGGTGTCTATTTTACTGTTATTCCCCTCACCCCACCTCACGTGCACCAGATCATGTCCCACAGACAAAAAGCAACAAAAGGATGTTGGTTTGTCGACCCCGTCCGTCCTATTCATGTGAGAACTACTCTCGCACTAGCCCTGTTCTTTATCGCACATGATTTCTTGGTTCGATGCTCCTCGCGCATTGATTAACTATTTGGTCCCTTGAGCTTTCTTCTGCTGATGAACTTACCAATTTAGAGATCTCATGCGGAGTCGAACTGATTCATTCATGGGTTGATGCGGTTACATTGCTCAGTTATTGCTAAGAAATAAGAATGATGTTTGAGAAGCGTGACTCGATTCTCAAAGTTTCATATATGGCTTTTGCTTCAGCGGATTGTCTGATGTGTTTCCGCTCCGTGACAGCCTCTGGCCCCTCCAGTCCTGGAACTTTGGCTCCACACTGGACATGCACTCACGATTGAGGACAAAGTATAAATTGTGAGCTGCTGTATGACAGTACAGTAAGCTCATCATGCATCTGTTTCGACCAAATTGGGGTCCGACATGAACCCTTATCAAGCAGTTTCACATGCAATCGTAAGAGCCAATCGTTCACTGTATCCTAAGAACCCATGACAGGTCATCTCTTAGCGTAGATCTCGTGTTTCTAATTGAACCACTGATTGACTTAATCTATCAGCTGAACTAACAATGATAGCTTCTCTTGCCCGACATATATATAATTATTCGATACCTTGTGAATACAGCTGCAAACACTTACATTGATAATCCAGACGTTGTCTCTTTCGTCAAATATATATAAATGCAAGTGAGTGCGCGCAATGCGTGTGCATAAATCGACATTACAGAAGCTCTTTCCTTAGATATTTGCAATCTTCCATACCTTCAACAACATCATCATATAACTTTGGATTGAGCTCTTACAGTACTTATGATTCAAAAAAGCAAAAAGGCATATCACATTGACAATTAGCTAAACACCCCTATCTCATCAGTGAGAAAGAAACATTTTTTTTTTCCAGCCCCAAAAAACTATGATAATTTCTAGTGGAGCCAAAAAAACATATATTTACTTCTTTTTCTTCATCCTCAAGCTCTTGCTCACCTTGCCTTTACTCGGAGAAGGATTAGTGCCATATGCTCTTTGCTTGGGATCATCATCATCATCTTCTTCTTCTTCTTCCTCCTTGTAAGCATTCCTGGACTGACCCTTTTTAGCAGCACATGACTTACCATTTTTTGAGGCAACGCGTCCTCTATAACTAGGACGTGAAGATGCATCAGAGGCCATTGAATCATCACTCTCAGCTTCACCATCACCACCAACTTTATCACCTCCATCTTCTGCATCATCAGCATCGTTATGAGTACTTTGTTCATCACCTGCACCTTTATCTTCTTCTTGCATTGGAGACCCAATATACATTGTCCAGCCAGATTCACTGCTCAGACATTCCTCTGAACCTTCAAAAGCTTGGGACGAAGACTCCATTGCCTGAAGAGAAGAAATAAGAAAGAGAGACCTAAATCAGAATCAAGTGGAATATAACAGAACTAGCTAGGGTTCTTAAATAGAAAGCCTTGGCCTTTTCGCTGTGTAAGCATTTAGCCACCTGGGAGAAACGAGCTGCTCTCAACAGGCTACTGCGTCTCTGACTCAAAAAGGTCCTCCTTCATTAACTAAAGGCAAGTGAAAACAAGTTGAAGCTATTTGATAGAAGCAAGTAGATAAGGGAGAGAGCTAGGGTTCTTAAATAGGAGACTTCTTGGCTTTGTGTTTGCATTTAGGAACCTGAGAAACATAACACTGGGCTTATATTATTTTCCTCTGACTCAAGAAAGATTTTTCCTATACAAAAGGAGCAAACATACCCATCTCATGTAATCTTGACCGCTACACGGAACCACATTTGGTCTAATGGCCCTGCAGGGACAAATGCAACGCCCACCTTGCAATCTAAATACCCCTTAAATTTTCTCTCACCTGAATCAGAAGATGACAGCTAGAGAAGCAGCCAAAGACAGAATTTTCATCTCTCTCTCTCTCTCTCTTTCAAGAAGCATCAAAAAGCAAAACAAAAGAGGGCTTCTTGAATATGAAAGGACATGGGTTGTTCACTGGGTTCATGGGGCTTCACAAGTGAAGATACAACCATTATTTACTGCTCTGCAATCTGTCATTAATAAAAAAGGGCAGTCTTAAATGCAAGAGTCCAGGTGTGGAACTGAGCCCTACAAACTACAGGGAGAATATATGAAAAGACTAGCTTTTAAATAATGCAAAGAAGAAGACCTCTTTCCCTGCCTCATTTAGCTCTCTCACATTTAAATTCTTCTGTCCTGGCATTGACAAATAAATACGGACCAAGCTTTTTGTTTTTTCCCCTAGCCGGTAGTGTAAAAGTTGGAAAAAGATAACTTCAACTGCGAGTTTTAGGTTCTGCAGATTGGGCATTAGAGAGGGACTTGTCAAAATTGTGAGTCTACTTCTGATTTCCTGTCTCCCTCTAATTTGTAGGGTGTCTGTCTCCTCAGAAAGCAGGTTCATGTCTTAATTATAACTACATTCTTTGATATACGCAGAACTTTCCTCCATGGTAAGTCAAGGATTTTCATCGATAGAAATCCCCCCTTGACCTAATTCCGACAAGTTACAGATATGTAAAAACAAGAAGGGCAAGCCAAAGAATTGCCCCGGTACTATGATAGGCAACCACAAAAATACAAAACACTTCCAAAGAATAATGCTAGATATACAAAAGCTTATAACTTGGTTCAACAAAGTAACGCAACGAATCCACTTCCGTAAACACCCACTTGCAATTATCACACTAGATTGTGTAAACCAATCCTGATATCCCTACCACCGCTCGAGACCAAAAATTGTCATCAATTGTGCTATAAAGGACGACAACGACTCTGTTACTACCTCAGGAAACAAAAGGCACCTCCTTTTCTTAAACTAGCAGAAAATCAGTAGGGAACTGCAGAAAATCCTCCTTCTCCATCTAGAGGATCTTCCGTGTCCAAATTAAAAGAAAGTCACATCTCTCAATTCTTCATAGTCAATGAGCATTGAACTTATAAGACCCTCGTCGATTGCTTGAAACTCGAGTGCACTAGAGCGTTATAGGGGAATGGAGAGGTATTAAATCTTTGGCAGCACCCGTCTCTCTCATCTGTTCCAATGCCAAAACCACGTAACCATCTGACCAAGATTTAATGATCCCCCCCATAACTTTGTCATGCGGATGGATGATGTACTCACTGGTGATGATAAGTTATAGTGATCGGACAGATAACCTCTTGAATTTACTTCCCTTCATCATTGTCCGAATCACTTCTTTAAAACACCACACTAAATGAGTTTACCCTCTAGAGAGATCTGCTCCTATATAGTCTCACAAGTCCTCTACATTCTTTTCTTGCAATTAGTCAGCAACCTTTCCAGATTTCGAAAAGATTAGGGTAAATTCCGCTCTAAATGTCAATTTTAATGTGCACTACTTGAGTGTCAATCACGCGTCTACATAATCGACACAAGGAGAGACAATTATCAAGACATCTTTTGGTTTACGTTGTGTTTCCTTATCAAAGGTTTCATCGTTGCATTCCCGCCACATGCCAGAGATAGAGGGAATAGTTGTCCAGCCCTTTACTTTTTTATGTCTGCAAAACCAATGGACCCTAACATCGGACCGTTTGTTTGTTTCGCAACGTCAGAGTCATCACATAAAACATGGCATTCTGTATCCCAAACATGCTTAACAAGATGAGCTAATAATGAAGCAGAAAGGAGAATCGCCTTAACGCTCAATCAAACCAAAGAGAAAGAGAAGCAAAAGACAAAATAGGTATGGCCACACGTTGTTCCCGTTTCAGTGGGCACGATTCTGGTTGTTCCCCACTTCTGGTCTCTTGTCATGATTTGTTGTGAGGTGTCATCAGACAAGTTAGGCCCCATGGGGTGAATTCTTGCCGCCATGTCCTTGTTGTTGGGTCAACTTTGCATTCTCCTTTTTCTCTCGGTAGCAATCGCCAAGTTTTCACAAGTTCAGACATATACAACAGTCGTTGAACGTGATTTACCCTTCACGAGATCTCGAACGGGTATAATTGATTTCCCACCATGGATTGGGTCCGGTCTCGTTGAACATAATGATTGATTAACGAAAGTGGCGTGCAGATTTGGGCTAGTAAAGAGAAAAAATCCCTTACTCAAAAGTCCTTTCTCACGAGCACGTGAGAATGGATAATGGAAATCTGGGTATGGGACGAAGATTTCAAAGTAGCAAGATCCTGTTCTTCACTTTCAACCTTTGGTTTATCTGCTTTAAGGATGTTTCCATGTGTGCATGCATGTATCAACTTTGTTTATTCGGAGATGTTTCAAGAATTGAGTAACGCGTGCTCGTTTGCGAGAGTCTATGATGAATCTTTTTGACTTTTGGGGGGCGGAGATTCGCTTTTACTCTGTTTTCCTATCATGAGCTGGCTTGCAGCAATTCAGCACGATGACCAATGCAACTTTTGCATTTTCTATTGACTAAGGTCCAAGATCATACCGATCCCAAGATTTTCTTATTCTAAGCTTTTAGTGCACGTGTGCAAGAGAATGTAACAAAAACATTTGATGCAAGTACTCAAAGAGATAGAACAGCGATCGACTTCCTCTTGTATAAGACCGAGGACTGTACAGACCCGTTACATTATAAAAGTTTCTTTGACATAGGAACTTTCAAACAGTTCAGAA
Organism: Eucalyptus microcorys; assembly: GCA_014182515.1. Taxonomy (NCBI): domain Eukaryota; kingdom Viridiplantae; phylum Streptophyta; class Magnoliopsida; order Myrtales; family Myrtaceae; genus Eucalyptus; species Eucalyptus microcorys. The sequence continues at coordinate 7,308,384 of CM024563.1, forward strand.
ATAGCACCATTACTAAATTCTCTTATAGTGGACAGTGTAGAAAGAGGCCCACACGAAGCCTTTCTTTAGCCTCGGTGTACAGTATTGTAATGACATTGCAATGTTGCCTCATGGAAAAACAGAACTGAATGAAAGAGTTCACCATCAGATGCACCGCAAACATCGAATAGATTTTACCCACATTTCTAAGATTCCTAATGCAGGGTTTGAAAGAGAGTTGAATCCCGAGATGAAGGAGTTGCTTGAAAAGCAATACCATGATGAAGCACAACATTTGAGACTGTCGAATGCCGAAATCTTATGTATCATTGTCAACTAGTTCATTAGAAATTACGTAAAGGATCGTACAATGGGGTCAACAACCATGACTAATATTGTTTGTACATATTATGAGTAATCCAAACTCGTAATGTTTACCGAATGAATTAAGAAGAGCACGGAAAAAACAATTCAACAAATGCATTAGCCAATAAATACTACAGATACAGCAACTGGAATACTTTTACTTTAGTGAAATCTTTTATCACGAACTGTTAAAACTGCTTTCATGGACAATCACCTTGAAAGGCAAAATAGAAGACAGATATACCAACTCTGTTTGAATGACACCATTCTCTAGGACTAATGCTACTCCCACATTGTTCTCGTCCCTACATGACCTCAGTGAGAGAACTTTGAGATCAACTTGTCAACGTGAATTATTACATCATCGATGCGTGGACGGATTGCAGCTTGCGGCTGAAGCATCCATGTCACGAACTGGTGGAGTGCTTCTGGATATGGAGGATTTGGTCCGGCCGGCCACTTCACCTGTGCATTGACTATTGCTAATTGTAGGCTTCCTCCAGATTCTCCAAGGGCATACTCAAATGGAGACACACCATACCTTTTGGGCGAAAGAATGGTGAGGACAAGCATGAGAAAAGTAGTCCTAAATAATGGCCACAATATTGCAGACTCAAGTCTCTTGTTTGATTAAAAATATTCTTTGTGGGAAGAAACTATATGCATAGCCCACATGGGAAACAAATGTTCCGGTCAAATTTCTGGCATAGCATTGAATGTGCAAGAGTGGTTGCCGTTTAACCAAATATCCTTTATATGCCTGATTAACTCAGATCAAATAAACATGCTTAGGTCCTGCTAGCAAACCGGTTGCACCCCCATTTGATTTCAGTCTAGACATGTCATTACAGAAAACCAACAAGACTGGTAAGTCGAACTAGTGGCCTAGATAACAAGAATCAGGATTGAACAGACAGGCAAGAAAGAAGTTGGAGTACTTTTAAACAACAAAATCGGTAGATTGTACAAGTTTTTTTTACTGTATTTGTCTTTTGAGATAAAAACACGCATACGCACATGTATGTATACATACATATGACATGCATATAGGTAAATGCCCAGTCAAACAATTGCATTATCAGATCCAATCAGTTTATGAACAAATACGCAAACAAGACCATTTAAGTTTTCCCAAGGCCAGAATGAGATGAACAGAAATGGTGAAAGAGGACAAATACTTACATTATTGCGTACAGTGTACATCCTAAAGACCAAATATCAGTTCTCTCGTCAATGTCTGCCTGGCTCGGGCAATCCCATAACTCAGGTGCCCGGAAAGGTGCTGAACAATGCTCAGAAGCCCATTCCTGTACAATGGCAAGCCATGGACCACCATGAGAAAGCAATACAAATTGCAATCACTCAATAAGAGATGAACTATGCTACTTTAGTTCTCCACATGGATAAAATTTATGTGGCAGAGGATAGGGTAGCCTCATACTAAAATTTCTTCCACAAGCTTATCTGTACACTTGAAAAACCAACTGAAAAGAACATAAATCTTCTAAATTGATGAAGCCCATAACACCCAACAAAGATATCCACATAATGGTTCTATGACATAGATGGAAGACAGACCAAGAGTTATTTTTTTTGGGGTAAGGGAAGACAGACCAAGAGTTATTGATGTACATAAAAATGCAAGAGTTTTTTTCCTCAACCAAAGTACAGAGAAAAAAGTTATAGTTGCAGCCCCACATGCATGCACACACATCCACACAGGTATAAAATTAACAAGCACCTGTAACTGCAGTGCCTCTGAACGAGAGCGAATTTGCCTCCTTGCAGGTCGAGCGCTTCCAAAATCCATCAATATGGCAAGAGGAGGTTGTCCCTTCCTATGTGTTATGAGGACATTACCAGCTTTAACATCATTATGTGCATAAGGTGGCTCCAAACTGTGCATATGTTTAAGTCCTGCACAAAGCTGCATCACCTACTTGCTTAGTCAAACAGCTCCTAACACGTTGAGATCAAATTGTAACATCAACATACCAAGACATTAACAAGCAAATTGACATGGAATTGGAGCATACACTACTGCTCTTAATCCAACCGAGTGACATCAGGAGGGTGGTTGCATTCGTTGGAATCCTGTGTCATCAGGAACTTTAAGGATTGGGAGCTTTCCTCAATAAACTCACATTCAGATATTCTTTATTTGTTCAACCACCCTCAAACATTTTTCTTTATCCCCTCGCATTCCCCGTTTAAGCAATCTGTCTGCCCCATATGAATTACGGTATCTCTTTCTTTTATTGGATGATAACTTGGAACAAGATTCTAACTATAGGAAATCTCAGCAAAACCAGATTTCATTCTCACGGATTTGTGTTGCATGTGTAAGCATTCCGGGAAATCCACTGATCATCTCTTTCTTCATTGCGATTTTGCTCTTAAGCTTTGGAATCATATCCAGCTTTTTTGCTGCTCAAATGCTTATGGAGGAGGCTCAAATTCTAAGAAGTCTCTAAGTGCTGCACAAGTTGGCTTAATTTGGTGCATTTGGAAGGAATGCGACAAAAAAATGTTTGAGGGTTTATAGTTTGACGGTTTAGAATCTTCAGTTGCTTCTGTGTAGTACTCTTTTATTCAGCTTTGGATATCCAGCTCTGACCTCCCATAGTCTTGTAATGTTTTCCTTACTTTATTTGCTTTTCCTTGTTTCTTTCTTTGTTCTAATATCTTACTTTATCAACTTTCAGAAAAGAAATCCAACCAAGTGACATGATATCACCTCAATCAGCATTTCTACTATAAACACAGCTCACTCTTTTAACAGATGCAAATAGCTGCCGTGATTTTCAAGCTTGCAAAAGTCAACATAGCATTGGAAAGAACAGATTGTCTTTTGTTACGTATTGTAACGTGAACAAGCAAGAAGTGGCTCAAGTGGGAATAAGCAATGGCCTGTCACATGAAACTTCTGCATACCAAGCACCTATGATGCGTGAAGAAGAAAGTAAAATAAAATGGAAACTTGTTGTTTACCTGTCGGAATATTTGAAGAACATCGGCAGTTGAAAAGAACTCCTTTTTTGCTTTCATAACTTTGGCATTATCGAATAAAGTTCCATCCAGATGAACTGGAAATAATAAATATGCTTCATGGTTCCAAGATCCTTCTTGTGCAGTCTACAAAGTAGATCCTTATCAAGATCATAAGTACTTCCTCAAATCATAAGTAATGTAACAAGAACAGGAAGATGCCAGCCTCCCAAGTAGGTTAATTAAAAACCATTTATCATCTTATGAAGATGATGCAGGAAAAGAAGGACTCAAAAAATGTTGGAGACATTTTTCAGAAAAGAGAAGAAGATGGCGACACTATTTGGGTCAGAAAAAGATTAGTTGTGGAAAATGCAAGAGAAGCACCAACGACAACATTATTAAAGCCACTTAGTGAATGATTATTCTGCTTGTATCAACCAAGTAATGCTCATCTACGTGGTAACATGCTGACAGGTGATCTATGCAGAATGATACCAAAGGTCAATCACAGAAAATCATGTCCAGTCCCAGGAAGGCAGGAACTCCCCATCCCCCCCAAAGCCCTTTTTTTTCATCTCCTTGCGTTCGTTTCAGCATGTTCGAATCTAATGTTTCTTCAAAAATTGGTACATAATATATATTGACAAAGACCAAAAACTGTTAATTTGTTTTCCATATTATCCACAGGAATGCTCAGAAGAAAACTCATTTACTTTGATCAAAGTTCTTTATCTAGTCTCAACATTCTACAAGCTCTATACTGAAATCCCAAATCATCAGTAAGACACCTAATATATATTGGGGATGCAGATCTTAAGGCTTTAGTCATAAAACAATGCATGTCATGGATAAAATTTAAGATTTCAGGGTAAATTTTAGGCTGTTGAGGTAATAGTTGCTTTGAGAACCTTCTGCTGATGCCTAAATTTACCGAGCAAAATCTAGTGTTCCCAAATATTACCAAAAGGACCCCGCATTGTACAGTCCATTATTATTTTATACTCTTCGAGTCATATGTTCTTTTACAGCATTATCAATTTGTCATTCCATCAGTCATCACTAGGAACAGAGAAGATGTTCATTACTATGAAAAATGTTCCATTTGCCATAAGATCTAAAAGAAAACTAGGTAATTACCTTAACAGCAATGATGGCGTGATCCAGAAGGGGAAGCAGATTGGGGTGACTAAACAGAGATGAAACACGAATCTCTTCCCTCACCAATTCCAACTGTTCACTATTCTGAATAAGAACTTTCTTCATTGCGTAAGTGCCATCATCTGCATAGAAACCAAATTAACATCAGAACTACCATGTAGAAATATTAAGATCCAGAAAGAGTTTTGACACAGTGAAAAGAGCATATTTAGCAAATCCCGAATTTCTTGTTAAAATCTTACAAATACCAATGCAGAAACCGAAGCATCCGATTCAAAGAGACTCCCGTGAAAGCCCAGATTGCAGGACACCTCAAACATAAACAAGCAAAAACTACCTAAACCGTGCAGGATCCAGATTAGACACAAGATGGAGGCTCCTAGTGCTTGTCACAAGACACCAGAAAGTGCCCAAAACAAATGCAAACATCTTCCAAGCGGGATTCACGTCGAGTCCACACCGCAAATCGAGTCTTTCGATCGGATCAACAGCTAGCTCGTGAGAATCACAACCCAAGCAATCAAATCACTATACAAGACTACCCAGATCGGAAAATCCAAATGCAAAACCAAAAGGGCGCATCAACAAGATCTGACAGACAATCACAAAGCCGCAAAATTCATCGAAAGAAAGAATTCGGGGACCTGAAAGATGAGAAGGGTCCTTGACTTTCTTGGCCAGGCCTCCGCCGGAGACGGAGGAGTTATCGTTGACCACCTCTTTGACCAGATACACGAACGCGAACCCGCCTTCCCCGAGCTGCCTCAAGATCCTGAACCTGTTCTCGTTGATCCAGACGTCCCCTCCCCCGTTCACGGCGTCGTACAGCGCGTTCAACCCAGAAAATGTACACCCCATCTGCACAAATTCCTCTCCTCTCCTCTCCTCCTTCAAGCACCCGAGAAGAAGAAAGATCCCTCCTTTCCTTTCCTTTCCTCTCCTCACCCTCTCGCCGAAACGATCCCAAGATTCCTAATTTCTCATTCCTACCGTTCCGCCTTCGATAGGAATGAATTGGGCGATCTTGAAACGCCGTGGCCCCTCTCTCCCTGCGTCTCTTTCAAGGCGCTTCTTCACATCAATGACTTGCCACACAGAGAGAGAGAGAGAGAGAGAGAGAGAGCGAAAGCGGGGGTTGATCTGTTGCAATTCTGTGTGTGTTTCGCGACTATGTATTTTTGGGTTTTTGCTAATTTGCTGTGAATCTCTCGTTTCCTTCGCGGGCATCGCGTCCCGGGATCCCTCGAAAATTTTTACCGTCCGACCACATGGGCTCGTGCAGCTTGCGGTCGGTCGCAGGTTTCGTGGGAGATCACTCGGTCAGTCAAACCGCGAGATGGGGCGTTGACCTGTCGGTTATGTATGCGGAGTAGTAAAATAGGGAGCTTGTCCAAATGAGAAAGTTGAGATGCCTTTCGTAACCAAAAATAATTTCTACTCACAAATAATTTTTAAATTTAATTTTCGAGAGTAATTTCTAAACATTTAAAGATATTTGATAATTATCCAAAATTTTCATTCCCGAAACTATTTAATAAGATTCTTAATTTTTTTTTTTATTTCTTTAAATTTTTTTAATATTTTTAATATATTTTTCTTATTTTCTTTACCCAATAGATTTATGTTCTTTTTTTCTTTCTTAGAACAAAAGACTAGAATTGGTCATTATTGGACAAGTTCACAAATAGACCCTTGACCCTTGGCATATGTCGCTTGCTTCGTGGGCAATCAAGCTTGGCCCTTTTCGCCATTACAAGTTGGCTTGATTCATCTTATCTTTTGCCATCTCGTGATAAGAATGCATACATGAAAACTCTTCATCTCAGATCAGATCTCTATGTTTTGCAACTACCATTTTAGAAACTTTTAGATTTTCCATCATTATAAGATAGTTGAAAATTACGAAGTACGGAATTTTTTTTAGAGATGCTGATATCCTAAATTGTAAGATTTTCAAATTAAAGGATGGCTAATGTCTATGGATGATATTTCTCTTTTCCTAATATCATCTCTTTTCTATCATCTGTGCCAAAAATGTCATGGGACTCATGCTGCACATGATATCCAGCTCAAACTAATTAGTAATATCGACTAATCGAAGCTGACCAGGGTGATATTGTCCAATAGCCGATCACCTCACTTCATATAGAGCATTCTTGGAATAAACATTCTAGTGTAAGGTTTGATTAGATGATTGGCATCCGCTGTTGAATGTTCTTCACAAAGAGGCGGTTAAAAGGTAATATGATGTCTCTTTGATGGAACTAATGATGGTACATACATATTCCAAGCATCTCCCAGCCATGATTAGAATACAATCTAGAATACATGGGCCATCATATAACACACAAGAACAAAGCACACATGGAATCAGCAGTCACATATCGAATAGTAAACAGCATCTCATAAATAATTGGCAGTGATGATTTAGGTGATGAACTTCTCCAGAGGTTTGGGAGCTTCACCAAGGTCTGCAAGGTATTATAATGAGTCGTTGCCATACATTTGGCAGTCGGCCATGTGTTGTGTTACTTGCGAACAGTCGCTGGTTGCTGTTGCGTGATGCAGTGAATATTTCCACCACCTAGTACAATTTCCCTAGCACCCTCAATTCTCACCACCTGATGCAAGCATCAACTTGTCAGTATCTTCGATAGAGAAAAAAAGGTGACGATCAGATACTTAAAACAGTCATGTTTTGTGCCCTTGCGCACGTGTTTCCATTTGTAAGTGTGCTTCACAGCGTAAGACACCAAGTAAGACACTGAATAAGTTGATTTCCTCCTTGAGAAACGATAACAAAGCTAGTTGAGATTCTAGGCAGATCAACCAATGGACATAACCCGATATTCCATAGCTAAATTTGTTATTTTTCCCCTGGGCGGTTGGGGGCTAGCACAGGAAAATAATCTTGAGAAGGGAAGGTTAAGAACAGCTCATGTCCTTGACTTGGTTCTACAGAAGACTGTAAAACGAATCGAGAGAAGACTAGATAGTGTTACATACCTGACGATCTGGGAAAGTATCACCCAGGACACGAGCAGCTTCATCATCCCACTTCGGATCCCCAAATTGTGGTACAATGACTGCTTGATTAGCAATATAAAAGTTAACGTATGAAGCAGCAAGTCTTGTACCCGGCAGTCTTGATACTGCATCACCATCCTGTTGTAAATTATAGGACAGTCACTGGATGGACAAAGTGTTCTGTTTTTCATCAACACCACAGACGATTTTTTGGGCCAAAATTGAAGACATCGTGGAAGATTCAAGTGTAAGTCGAAAGCTGCATCCTAATTAAATCAAAAGATCTATGCAGAAAGCTGAGACATTGGAAAGCTCGCACACTTCCAAAACGTCATTTCTCTCCTCAAGCTAATGCAGACCCACAGAAAGGGCGTGAGAATATATGCATGCTTTTCATCTCTCTGGTGACAATTCCAATACCGTGTTAAAAAGAAGTAGCCACACAAGCACCTATTCTAAGACTCTAAAATGCTTGCCTGCACCAATCCAGCAGCCTCTTCTTCTGTCAAATAGAGAGGACCAGGAACATGGAGTTTAATTATCTGCAATTTCCTACCAGCAGCATCAGTTGCATTAGAGAGAACCTGATATGCTTCCATAGATCGTTCATATTGAAGATCCGTTTTGCAATCAGTCCATGAGAGTAAAACCGTACCAGGCTCCACAAAACAACACATATTATCAATATGGCCGTTTGTATCATCATCACCTGCCGAAAGCCCATTAATCATTTAACACATAAGGAAAAGCACGCTATCTACTAGGATAGAAGCATATTCTTGGTTGATGTATACTGGAAAAGCAACGACAATGTTGACAGGGAAACAGGAATATTCCCTAAATTGTGAGAATAGTTTCCTGTGTCACCATGTGAGTGACGAAGCCGAAACTCCCCCATCATCAAACCTTAAGAGGAAGTCCATTATGTTTTGGAGACTACCACAAGTATGACTGAGGAGAGATTGAGATGCCATGAGTTATAGTATAGTAAGAATATACAAGACTTTGAAGAAATTTGGAAGACAATATGCCCAGATTTTGGTTTCAGCTTCATGGTATAATTGCCAACTAATAAGAGTAGTGTACCATATAATCCACGAGGCAGCCATATGATCTTCTTGACACCAAGATATGCCTTGAGTACATCCTCAATTTGTTCTCTGGTTAATTGCGGGTTCCTGTTTTTGTTCAGGAGGCATTCCTCAGTGGTAAGACAAGTCCCTGAAGAAAAAAGACTATGAAACAAGACGGGCCAATAGGTGAAGCATTCAGATACCAAGAAATCGATCTGTTTGAGACTGCAGCAAGACAAAATGAAAACAGCACTTTTCAGAATCATTGATAAATGAATCAAGAAGAGGGGATTTACTCTACAGCGCCTCATACGAAATTCTAGAGCTAGTCAAAGTGGAACTGCAACAACTGCAAAAAGCTTTCCACCTTAATGAATTCTAGGTACTACAGGAGGAGAATAGCAGTCTGAGAGCTAATTTCCCAGGCTCAATAAATTGTTCATGATGTTTTGAATGGAGTTGATTTGCAACTGGAATTTTCTAAGCATCAAGAGGGACATGTTGATCACATCGATGAAGAGAAACTTCCTGAGGAAATCACAAGATAACCAGGAGTACTGATGTGGAAATACCTGTATGACAATGAAGCAGCAGAAATTTCCAATAACATTTGGAGAGAAATTAACGTGTGGTGTGATCACAAACTTTCTTGCCTTGCACTCTCAAATGCTACTTAAGATGAGCCTCTCAACCTCCTTAATTCACCAAAAAGATATGGATTCAAACAGAAACAAACTGCCAAGGATATAATAATGACGGCAGGCCTTCTTTCTTCCTGATGTCATCTCGTTATTATCAAAGTGAAAAGTTTGAATGATGAATGATGAATGATGATAATGCACGTGGAACAAATTATTCAAATTTGTCTAAAGATCTCGATCCATGTGTCCACTAAGAAGATTGGAAAATGTAGTGTAAGCTCAAATTACGCATTAAAGTATAATATTCGTGCCCACCTGCACATGTGAGAATTGTGAATAATACCAACAAGTCAATTATCTCCACTTCTAGAGTGTTACTAAATTGCTGACTAAACAGCATGCGGATAATACCTTCTCCATCTACGTGGATGCTTCCACCTTCAAGAATTATTTCCTGTGAAAACCTAGGAATCTCCTCAACTTGAAGAATCTGACAGTACATCGTAAGGTAATTAATCCACAATTGACAAAGAGGGAACACTGAATTCAGGAAATAAAAGGTAGATGAGAATGACATAGCAAAATAAAAAGAACAAAGAAACTGGTATTTGATTCTGACTTCAAAAAACAATAATAAAGCGTAATAAGGAGATTGAATGATGTTTCCATACTATAAGTAGAAAACTGCCTTTAACTGTAGGTAACTGCTAGCTGCACCTTGTCCACCTTTATTCTCTTTATGAGGCAATGCACACAATGGAGCAGGACAATGTTGCAAGTCTGTCAGCTAACAGGTTCGGGGTTCCCAACCCAAAAGAGTAATGGAGAAAAAAAGAAGAAAAGAAAACAACAACTACTAACCAGCAGGAATCACAAAAAAAAATGAAAGATGTTACACACAGTATTTGAGGCAGCCCTACATACCTTCTTGGCTATAAGAAGGTCGAGACTCCAATCTTTATAGCAACCTTCCTCAATACCTAAATTCAAGGGGGATGGTGACTTTTAGAGAGAACAAGCATACTTAAATTGACTGGTCATATTCTAAGGTAATAAAATCTTTACATTGCATGTTAGCTATCAGAGCACAGAGTGTTGACTCTGTCTAGTAAGGGAAACTATCTATTCGTAATGACAGAGAAAAATAACTGTTCATTTTTCATTGCAGCTTCAACTATGACTTCTTATCCTTTTCTAACTGGCTGCACCACTGTTATCTAGCGAGGCAGAAAGTGAAAGGAATCATCTGAAATTGATTGAATATGAAACTCCCGCACTTTCTCTTTTTTTCAGTCTGTGATAAAATTACTGAAATGGCACAAGTGATTGCACTCTTTGTGCCAGTTTGAACACGTTGCTCACACTATCTCCTTCATCTCAAGATCAAGATATCAAGACATGGCAAACCCGACATCAATTGTCACAATAACTACTCATCTTTACAAAGATAGGTACTTTAAACAGTGCCAACTTACCACCATAGGCGTTGAAATTCCAATCGATCGCGGCTATCTTCCGCTCATGACCCAGAGATCCGTCCCTCACCACAAACTACAATGGACAACACCATACAAAGCATCACGGCACGGACACATCTAAAAAGAGACTCGAGGGGGGTTATTCATGATCACTCACAGTCGGTCCAGTGTCCCTTAACCAGGAATCATTCATGCCCAGCTCAATAACCCTGACATTCGCCGGCAACATTTTCCGCGCATTCTCCCACTAAGCACACAGACACAGACACAGACAAACCATACCCAGATTCAGAAAGCGAATTCCAGGAACACCCACATGCTAAAAATCTCAACTTCACGAAGTTCCATCAGTCGCGAAATGCGAAACACCAAAACCTGAGCGGTGCTCGCGCAGACGGTGACGGGCTCGAACTCGGATATGGCGGCGGCGACCTTGGCGAACATGCGCTGAGCAGGGGCGGCGTTGTCCCTCCAGTTGTCCGGACGTTCCTGCGTGAACAGAATTCCACACGCCGTCATTCATCGGCCGACCGGTCGCCGCTGAAAAAAAAAAAAAACGACGGGAAAAAGAGAAGAAGACGACGACGGCGAGGAGAGAGACGGAGGGGGGGGCTTACCGGCCAGCCGATCCAGCACCGCGAGTGGCGCTCCCACTCCGCCGGCATGTGGAATCCATGCGAGACCGGCGTGCCTTCCATGGCCTCTCTCTCTCTCTCTCTCTCTCTCACTCTCTCTCTATCACTGGGAGAGTGACTGCGCGTGCAGTTCTGCTTCGCAAGCGACAAAGGTATTTATCGGTCTTCGGGCGTCTGCGATGAAACACAGGCACCACTACCGTTTTGTGTGATGGGGTTTTTCGATTGGACGTTCGGTGATTTTGGGATAATGACGTGGGCAGTCCTTGAAATTTTATTCAATATGTAATATGCATTCTGAATTTTTAATTTATTTTATATAGTCCTTGAACTTGACCTAAATATTTAATATGATTTCTGAATTTTTAAATTTGTTCAAAGTGGTCTTTAGAGGTTTCTTTATCTCAATGGAGATAGTAAAATTTTAGAGACTCGCCTTTCGTTTATAAATCTATATTATGCTATTGCTAAACCTTCATCTTTCTCACATATCTGTTCTTTTAAGCAATTTATTAAGCATACTTCTTGAGAGGTTAAGGAGTATGTCTAGTCTTCCAAATTTGATTAACACCCTTTCCTAACTCACATTGCGTTTATAAATCCATATTCTGCTTTTGCTAAACCTTCCTTTTTTTCTCACATATCTGTTCTATTAAGCAGCTTATGAAGCATACTTCTCGAGAGGTTAAGGAGTATGTCTAGTCTTCCAAATTTGATTAGCACCCTTTCCTGGCTACTCAGCAAGAACATTTTGTTACCCTTCAAGTTCCTTTTGACTTCCCACGAGATTGGATGCAATAATGTTATATGCACATTCATGGTGCCGTTAGACTTGCTTTAATCTTTCATGGAAGGAATGAGTTACTCGTGATCACTCGAATGGCTCTTCTGGACACTCGGTTTTTGGATTACCGGTATGCTTGCATTGATACAATCCAAACTACCCTTAATGCAGGAACATTGATCATTTCCAAATTTTAATCTGCCTTTTTTGAATCCACAGCTTTTTTCAACCCTTAAGGTTAAGTGATAGATTACCGGAACTCCACAGACTCTAAATTTTATTGTTGCTAACTTACATTATCAAATGGTCTATTGTGTTCAGAATCATGCTATCGACCTCAACTTTTCTAATTAGGAAGATGCCCTATTCATTTTGGTGGATAATGACTAGACTTCCTATATCCATGTGCCTAGATAAATTCCTCAAGATTAGCTAGTTAAGTAACTCCCAGACATTAGGGTAACTAACTATGAAAAAATCCATCAGAACTCTAGGCCAATCCAATCCACAGAGTCCCAGTTCATCAGGAAAAAAAATGACACGATTGTCATTAAATTTAGTAAGGAAAATGAAGAAGTCATTTCTTCTATCTTTCCTACTATTTTTTTTTTCTAGTTGACAATAGTCATCCAGATCCAAAAACCATGATTGAGTCCTTTGACTAGTGGGGAAGGCCCATTCATTATTACAAAGATCTTTGGACAAGGTACTGCTTTTGGGATCTTGAGTGCCAATGTTTCCTTTGTACAAATCCTCTAGATGAAGATGAAGATGATAGACCATCCATAAGAAAAGACATGGTCAAAAGACAAATTTTATTAGAGGTATCTTGATGGAGACCTTGCTGTCGAACCTCTTGGTGAAGACAAATGAAAATATCAATTCATGGTCTCGTCGTACGGACCACCTCAATCATAACATCCTCCATTAGTCCAGAACCATGTGAGCCTCCTCTGCCATCTTAGTCACCACCCAAAAAGAAACCTTCACAGCAAAAATAAGTTGTCTTGCCTTTCTACAAACCTATTCACAAATGGGTTAAGAAAGACTCTTTTCCTTTAGAAGTACTTGAAGCACCTCAACCAACATGTCTCCTAAAACCAAAACAACCACCTATCCTTCCATTTGTTTGTATGTTCAAACCATCAGACTTTCCACCTTTGGAAAGATCTAACTCTAGTGCCTTGTTCACAGCATTAGGAGAACTTACTATGCTCAACATCGATTCTGACATATGCTTAAAGTTTTGAACCCTATAAATGTTGATGATCATGAAAGGTAAAAGAAAGTCACGACTGCTAAGACTATTCTAAATTGGCAATCAGAAATGCTTTGGCTCAAAATAACGCTCTCAAGACAATTGACACTAAACTTTCAACTATCTAAGCTCACCTTGATCATGTTGATCGGAAGGTTGATCAAATGGCTTTGATCACAAATAAATTGCTTAAAATGTTCCCAAAGAAATTACAATAGAAGGAATATGGTAAATTTGTTCCTCATCATTATCTGGAGGATTAAATGTCTGAAATGGAAAAATTGGGGAGACAGATCAAGCTTCTCCAAGAAGGAAGGTTCATTCCTCCTTTAGACCTATTTGCCCAACCTTGGATTCTAGTTCTTGTAGAGGTGATTTTTCCCAAAACTACAACGATTGCATCAATCTTTGAAGAAGCCCCAAAGATGGACCAAAGTGATATTATTACACTTCAAAATTGTATTCGAGAAATGGAAAGGCAAAAGAAGCTCAAAGAGGAAAATAAGCCAGCTTCAAAACCTTTCCAAGAGCCTCCCTTTGCTCATATGGCCTCAAATCCACTCGAGGCTTTTTAGCGATACCAAAGTCGGTAAAAGATATCAACCATTGCTGCATTTGACTCCCCTAAATCGACTTCAGATTCAGATTCATTTTCCTCTAAAAACGGTTTAACCTCGAGCCAAAAACACCAAAGTCTCTTAAGCCGTATCTTTATGGTTGATCCTAATCAAATTCATATGAGCCATAAGTAGGACACCTTCATGACCTAAACCCAGACCATAAGTCTTCAATCTTAAAATATTATTTCATGCTCGATGATATTCCATACTCAAATGGCATGCTTGGCTCAACACTAGAGCACTTACTATCAAAAGTTAGTATGATATACTAACGAAGTTAGTGAGCAGATTTATTGAAAGCCTATAGGATTGGTGGAGAACTGTTCCTGATCGAGATCAATTTACATTTTTACTCCAAACAGATTTCCATCAAATGATTCGCCTAATTCACCACTTTTTTATTAGTAAACCAAAAGATCTTTTGAGCTTTTAAAAAAAGAATTTTTTGAGATGAAATATTGCTCTCTAAGGAAAAAGCATCTAAATAAGCATTTCTAAGAGATGCTTGAATTATTCTAGAATCTTAGAGCTGACCCAAATTTGAAGCAAATTTTTCTTGTCCTCTATTCCAAAAGAGATAGGACAATTTGTGGAAAAATCTCTTCAGGCTAAAAGAAGAGAATTAGTGATGTTCTCATTGGAGAACTCCAGCAGGAGACATCTTGCTCTTGACAATCTTTGTATCCATAGAAAGGCATTCAGGAGTTATCTTCAAAGCAATAAAGAGCTTGATTGGGCTTGCCAAAAACCTAAATGAAGAATCAAATGCTTAAAGAAAGACTCATGTGATGATTCTTCGTGTGGGGATCGATGCAAGAAGCAAAGACACTTCAAAAGATTCTCCTTAGGTCATACAAGGAGAACACGTAAATGGCGATCCTCGCGAAAAAGAAGCTCTAGACAAGGTTCTTTTGGAAAGCATAGAAAGTCTGACAAGTATCATATCTACAACAAAAAAGCTCATTTTGCAAAGAATTGTCCAAAAGCTAGAGGGAGAAATTCTCATTTGATTCAGAGAATAGAAAAATAAACCGGAGTATCATTTTAGGATGATGATGTTAAATCAATATTCTCTCCAGAAGATGAACCCACTAAACACACTGTGTGTGCTATCCAGACATGGTCACAAACTAGTAACACTAAAAGTCTGTATAAAGAATCTGAGGAAGGGGTTTTCTTTTTCTTTTTTTCTTTAGAAAACCCTAAACCTTTCATAATCCAAGATCTTTGTGCATACATTCCTTCCATCCTCCCATAATCTTTATTAAAATTTATTCATCCAAATATGGCAAGCCTATTTCTGTCATTGCCCTCATTGACACTAGAGGCAGTGTTTCTATTCTTGATATAAAGATACTTTCAGAAAAATATTAGACTTTATATACTCGATGTTTTGACTCTGCTTCTAGAGATACCTTTACTACAAGAGTTCAAAGCAAACCCATCATCATATAGTTCTTTCCCCAATGCTCAATCACCACCAAAATTCTTGGTTTTGTTTCACCAGATAAAGATATCATTATTGGTTTAGATATCCTTACGCAAATTCCTAAATTCAGAATTTTTCCCAATGGACAATTCAAGGAATTTATAGACATCCAAAGGTTTTTCACTATTCAAATAAGAAGTTTAGTCCTAATCTTGCAAACCCTTCTTGAAGCATGGGCAAACTCTTACTCAAATTTTGTTAAAAAATGTTCTAACCCTTTGTGGAAAAATCATGACTTTTTTATTCATCTTCATTTTAAGAAAAAAGAGGATGTCAATCCCACCAAAGCCAGTCACTTTAGAATGAATCCGAAACATTTTCTTTTAACACAATAGGAATGTTCGGATGTGCTTCATAAAGGATTAATTGAGATTTTCGATGGCCTTGTGAGGTATTTTATGTTAACAAGCATGCTGAGCTAAACAAAGGAAAAATGAGACTGGCTATTAATTACCCATTTCTCAATCAAATCCTGCAAGATGATAAATTTTCTCTACCACATCGGAACTCTTTATTCTACAGTCTCACCCAAGCCAAAGTTACTCCAAGTTTGATCTTAAAGCGAGATTTTGACAGTTGGGAAAGACGGATACAAAACTGGATTTTGTATCCCAAATCGACATTTTTAACGGATGGTGCTTCAGTTTGACCTCAAACAACTCATTCACTGTTTCAAAAGGTCATGTGCATACTTTTCCAGCCTATCATGGCCAATACTTAAATTTATATTGATGATATCCTTTATAGCCCAAATGAAGATTCTCATTGTAAATTATTAACCCAGTTTGTAGAGCTAGAATGAGAGCCTGGGATTATGTTATCCCAAAAAAAGATGATCATTGCCTAGAAAGAAATTGAATTTCTTGAGATGCATCTTAAAGATGGAACATATCATCCTTGCCCCTATATTGATGAAGAATTATAGAAATTTCCTAATGAAAATCTATCCCACAAGTAGGTTCAGCAATTCATTGGGATGTTAATTATCTCAAGGATGAGTTTGTAAGTTTACTACAACAAATGCTCAAGAAAGATGCCCTTCCATGAGGGCTATAGAAAACTAAGTCTGTAAGTAGACTTATAGAAATTATTTGGCATTTTCCCCCCATTGTAAATTCCTTCCATAGGAAAAAGAATTTTGCAAACAATTGCTGATGATGAATATTGGGCTGTTATTCTTCTTGAAGAAATTGATGTGAAGCGAAGAGTTTGTGGACACAAGAGTATTCACGCAAGCAAAATTATGTTACCATTCTATGTTCAAAGAAATCTTGGCAGTAAAATATGTCATTAAGTAGTTTGTTTTCTATCTTAGAGGACATCATTTCCTCGTGGAGATGGACATGTCCTCATTTTCTCAAATGTTAAAGTTCAAGCGGAAGTAGATCCCATATCCTCGGCTCTTTAGGTTGGCAGAGTAGTTCTCAAAATATTTTTTTGAAACCAAACATATTGCGGGAAAAAAAGAAAATACTTACTGATTTTCTGTCCCAACCAAAAGAATTTACAGCTACCACATCCATAAATTCTAAATGAGGTTTCAAGACTCGAGAAATGAAGCCTAAATGCCCTTCATATTCGTATCCACCACAAGTCCCTAAGCTAATTACATACAATACCCTCTTTCAAAACCTTAGAAGTCTTATATGGCAATATCATTTCCATATTTTTAGCGACTATGGTGGCCTTATCTTTCATCCATATAAACTACACCCAAAATATCTATTCATTCATCCTTTGTCTTTCTACTCAAATGAGGAAAAACTCAAACGATTTTATTGGTATTTGTTTAATCCTTATACCATTGCCATTAAGTTTCCGATTGTGACATCCTGAATTTTTCCGACCCTATAAGTGAAATCAGACTGTTATGGGCTTGGATTATTTTAAAGTGGGCCAGACGACAAGCTTAATGGGCCACAATGAAAGTATGGGCTTAAGTAGTTAACAAGCTGCACGAAGATATCGAGCATGGGCTCAACCGGTCAAAGGATAGGATATGGACTTGGGCTTGGCTTGAAGTGGGCCAAGAGTCGGGTTCATTCAATTTGTGAATTAAGTCTAATGGGCCGTGAAATGTCATGGGATGAGCCCGGTGGGCCAAAGACGGGTATTTTGGCTCGAGCACTTTAATTTTCGATTAAGATTATAGGTTACCATTATAAGAGATTTAATTAGAATCTTATTAAAACTTAGCAATTGTAATTTTATTATCAAACACTAACTATAGTAATTTCTCGCAATTAATTCTTATTCATACTGTAGATTAGCGCCGAGACATTAACGCGTCCATTCGATTCGTGCGAACTCATGTACTCATATAGTTACAAAAGGATCGAAAATTTTGTGGATTCAAAACGAAACTAAGTAGAAGACGTTAGAAACTATTAGACTAATTAACGACATGGACAAGAACTTAATCTTAATCATTCTCAAGTGCCAGGCATCGACCATGAAGAAGAATGAGTGCATGGGAGCCATGACTTTCATCTCTTCCCTCTTGGCTTCTCTCCGACCCGAAGCCTTCAAATGAGACATCATCATTTCTTCCCAATAATATTTATTCTTGGGATTTAAAATAAAATATATACACTCACATTTGATTTTTCTCAGAATTCATGCCACTTCTTCCTTCCTAAACAGACCCAAATTCTCTCTCTCTCTACTTCTCTCTTTTCTCTCTTGCACGGCTTGCACAGAAGCAAAGCCCGACGACCCCAGCTTCTTCTTCTTCTTACGCGTGTTTGAGGGCAGAATTCTGAAGAGCAGCAAGCCACAGATAAGGAAATAATGAGGTCCTAAACTAGAATTTATCCATTGTTTGTTGAGGGAACTTGCGGAGCATGCTGGATGGTGGGAGATTAAGTCTTGATGCTTCTGTTTGAGTTGGAATAGATTAGACGGGCACTCAAATGGAGTCGTTGGTCTTTGCATGTGATGATCAGGGTCCGGATGGTCAAAGAACCGAGTGTAAGGAAGCTGTGTTGGGCGAGATGGTGGGTAGATGACCGCTGAGTGATAGATGGGTGTTGCATGTTGATTTTGGGGGGTCAAAAGGCGAATACTAGCCTCAGGTTGAACTGTAGGTTGCTGTGTGTAGTCGATGAGCTATTGAAATCACCTTTTGGGTTCTTCCGGAGCGGTGTCGAGGTACTAAAAGAGGTTGTAGACAAACTAAACAATCTGATGCAACTGTAGATGGAAACATGGCCCGGGATGCTCTGTTTAGAAGAGACTAGGACAGAAAATTATTGGTTTATGCGTCACTTTGTAGCTTTAAATGTGTAGTTAATGGAAGGAACTAATTTTCCTAAGAGTGCACCAATTATTTTAGGCTTCAACTACTGGTTGTAGAGATTTTCTTATGAAAATTAGCTGGCGAGAACATTCCTCCTTTAGAACAGCAAACTGACCTGCAGAAAACAGCAGAACCTTTGGTAGTTCTATGAATTGTTTGTGATTTTCTAGTCATAATTGGATCTTAAACCCTTCATGAAAGTTGTAGGAAACGTCTTTAGGAACAACATATCAAAATTTAAGGACAAACGGTCAAGATTTGGATAGTGAAATGATCCTTCTCCAGTAGGCACTTAATCTGGAAGTTGCTGCAGAATTTAGGGGGAAAGACAGCAAGTTACTGCTCTTTATACAATGAGATATAGGCTTAGATTTCTTCACAAAAAAATTAAATTTATATCTCTTCTATAACATACTAAAATTTTGTAGCGTTTCGACGAGATTTGATGCACTTTCTGCTTCTGTGATTGAAACTACTCGTGTCGGCTTTTATCCTGTCTTGATCCGAGATTGAGCAATAGATGCTATTCCTCTTGTACATGATTTTTAATGGCATATAGGGAGTCTAATGGTCTTGTAGTAATGGTTATTTTGTGCATGAGCATGTCTCTTCCATAATTCGAAGTGTGGTCATTGTATGGTTACTAATTGTGGCATATGTATGCAATGAGTGCGACATGAATGAAATGATGTGTGAGCATTGAGTGCTGCTTGAAGTGATTGTGTGCTCTCGAGGTCTTATGCATGCTGTGATGTGATATAATTCAGAGGTGTGATGTGTGGAATGTGTGAATTAAATGAGTAAGAGATTTCCCTCGATACTGAGATACCAATGATGCCCCGGGGAGTGGGATGCCCATGCTGTGTGATCTTGGATGCCTCGGTTGAGTGAGATACCAGGATGCCTAGAAGTTGAGATGCCCCATGCTATGTGATCTTGGGATGCCCTAGCTATGTGATACTAGGATGCCTCGGAGTGAGATGCCCATGATAGCAATATCGTGGAAGTTCGGATGTGGGATTCTGGAAGTGACTCGATCGGGCCGGCTTGAGTTCCGGTGGGTAAACTGATCGAGGGTGGACCTTGACATGCACACTATAATATAATTCCATTTGGCGTGTGACTTCGCCTATTGTTGTTGCATCTCATCTAGGTTCTGGTAAGAAATATGAGGTATACATGCATATTTCGTGTGCTTGATATGAAGTGATCATTCATGTGTCATCTTAGCATTCATTTAGCTATACCTAGATGAGTAAGTCTTAGTAAGTATGCACTATTTGGTTATGTTCTATTGTTTTCTTTGGCGACTGTGGATTGTCTAGTTTAGGGTCTTATTATTTCTTTACTTGGCATTGCTCATTCCTTTCTATTTTCCAAATCGTTAGTATGGACGTACCACCTATCGCTTGTTGTGGGGTGATAGCATACATTGATGTTTCTTTTCATGACGTATTTGACCTCGATATCAAGCTAACCTATATGAGATATGAGGCTACAATTTGGATGGACGATGGCAAGATAGATTGGATCCCGATGAGGTTCATTGCTTGGTTCATAAACCATGAAGGGGAGCTGTTTGGCTCTCTTCAGTTCATTGCCAGAGGACTTGGAGTCGGGATAAGAGGTGCCTAGGCACCTAGTTCGTGATGTAACCGAAGAAGACGTCTTTTTTTTTTTTTAATTTTATGGACGTGGGCTAGTATAGGGGGTAGTGAAGTTAGGAACCCCTCTCACCCTTTCCTGGCTAATTACTTACACTTTTATTCATGAACATGTAAATATATGTTGTACATAGGTGAAGGACTTGTAAGTATTCCAGGTCAACAAATGTAAGCCCAAATGGTTTTCAACAGGAAAATTAATGAAGCTTTTCACGATCCTTATATATGTTCTGAGTTGGATGGTCTAATGCTAGGTGACAGGACTGTTACAGGGTGATCATGTGTTAGAAAAGCTTCAGATCATAAAATATCCATGTTATACATACTAACTAATTAGGTTGGGATACTATAATGTGATAATTGAAACTAACAGGTCCTGTCGTGATGATAATCTGTATAATTTCCCCTTGCGCTTAGTATATGACGTTGCCAGGACATCACACTGACAGCCAAGATGCTACTTATCATTAGCAGGATTATCTAAGGAGAAGTCAAATATAAATATTTTGAGTAAATTCTTGGTTTAAACCATTGGGTGCATGAAAAATATTTTCCAAGTACAGCTTAGAACATGTAGGTCCGACCTAGAACTTCATGCAATTGTTTTATTCTTCAGGTCATGATTATATGTCTAACCTAGTAAAGATATGTGTAAAACTCCAGCAAATATTGGTGTACCCCAACCTATTCAAAACGAGATTTTTGCAACTCTTTCTTGTAGAATCTTGGCTTATCCTCGATAGTATCGATAATTGCAAAGGATATTTTGCCAGTTTAATCAATTTATTCCACTAGAACCATGGCCGACAGAAGCTGATAATGTTTTTTGGGATCATTGTGATGATTATCGCGCAATTTGGCCAACAATCAATGCTTGTCTAAGGAGATACTATGAAATTGAAATGCAAGACAATTTTGAGTCACAAACATCTTCACAAGATCTAGCTTTATCATCACATGATTCATGGGTAGGACCATTGTTACGGAATCCTTTTCATCATAGTGAATTACAGCTTGCACTTAGCCTAGGTCTTGACAAAGAAAGCTCATCACTTCAACTTGGGAATTCACCTCAACTTGGCATCCCATCAAGCTCCATTGATGTTCCAATAAGCTATTATCAATCATCCCAAAGACAAAGGCCGTCTGAATTAAATGTGAAAGTTGCTCTAGAAATTGAGGAAGTGGAGAAACTCCTTGAAGCACTCAAGCAAGAGTATGGAGATAATTAAGAGAAAAGCACTTTTAATAATCCTACTAACATCCCATCCAGTTCTTATCATCCCTAGAGGCTATAGATTATGACCATCTTGAAGCTCTCAAAATTGAAAGACTTATAAGAGAATACTAGAGGCAGAAGGACGGAGATGACATAGATAGCTTGGACAATGATGAGTCAATCTATAAGTATGACTTGTGAAGAAGTCTAAAGCATCTCCAAAAGAAGAAAACTAAGCAACAAAGAAAAAGAAGTCTAAAGCATCACATGAAGATTAGGAAAATTTGGTTTAAAAGTACTATTTGACACTATTTGGCGTTATTTAGTACTATTTGGCATTTTTTGGTACTATTTGATACCGTTTGACATTGTTAATGTACTATTTGGCATTGTTCAGTACTATTTGATACCCTTTGACACTGTTAATGTACTATTTGGCATTGTTCATGACACTGTAGCATACTTTAGCAAAAGTGAAAAATGTAGGATAAGAGTCTGGTGGAAGCAAGGTCTTCATCTGTCAATATAAGGGTCAAATAATTGGTCAGCCAAAAAGAGTATAAAATTGTCTTCAGTGTTTGTTTTATGCCTATATAAGTCAATGCTTGCAAATGCTAAGGGGCAGAACGCACTCTCTTTAAAATATTGCATAGTTTGCTATGAATTCTTAAAACTCTCTCCTGCCTTCCTTTATGCTTGGCATGATTCTTTAAAACCAAGGATATTAATCCTAGTAGTATACTTTGCACTTGCCACAATGTTGAGCATGTGCACCAGAATTTTATCATCCTAAAATTTTCTGTGATATGAGTCAAAAAAATGAAAGGAATTTGGTGGCAAACACGTAGTCCTTAAGACCATAAAAGGGCCATGTGTGTGGGATAGCATACCTACCGTGAATCCTGTTTTCATTTTCCCTCCCTTGTATCATAGTCCCCTGAATTATATGAAAATGTTCGATATAGTATTTCCATTAATTCAAGATTAGGGACAATATTAAATATTTTCATGTAATCCAATGACTAAATTGAACATGTGCCAAAAGGTCAAGGATTATATAAAATAAGTTAAAAGTTCAAGTGCCGTATTGTACATTAGGCTAAAGTCAACTACACTAAACAAATTAAAAATTTAGGGACCACATTGCAAATTGAGCTAAAGTTCAAGGACTATTTGTATCATTTTTCCTTGATTTTACTCAAGTATGTGCATGCACTTTGTAATAAAAATCACACAAATGGTTCTTTGACTTTGGCTTTATGTGTAATATCGTTCTTGAACTTTTAATTAATTTTATGCGATCTATGAATTTTAAGCCAATATGCAATTACGTTCTTAAACTTTTAATTTGTTTAGGTTATTCATGATTTTTTTATGCATGTTCAATTTAGTTCTCGAATTATATAAAAATGTTCATTGTCGTTCATGAGCTTGAATCAACTAAAGAATAATATTGAAAATTTTCATATAGTTTAGGGATTAGATTGAATATAGTCCAAAAGTCCAAGGACTGCATTGAATAAGTTAAAATTCAGGGACAATATTAGAGATTAGGTTAAAGTTTATGAATTATATTAAACAAATTAAAGGCTTAGAGATGATATTGCATATTGTGCCAAAATTTAGGGATTATTTGTATCATTATCTCTTTCTAAATTCTTAATTTCCTAAAAAATTCCTAATGTTATATACAATCCCTTGAATTAAAGTTTGAAGACCATTTAAACTAATTTTCTTTCCCTAAAAAAGCTCTCAATTTTAGATTTGATTTCTTTTCTGTCCTAAATCTTTTCTTTTTTCTATCAAGAAAAAGTTGCTGCTTTTACTCTAGTTACAAATATGCTCCCATCAAACCCCTCGTTCAAAAGTCTCCTCCGATTTCTTCAACATTATCAACATAGGGAGGCTACTATTATTCCACATAAATATACGAAGGTGAGGATGTTGGTAAAGATGCAGGTTCTAATCATTAAACCTCTAAGTGGTTCTGATGTTGGTAATTTTAAAGAAACTAAAGGTGATTTGTGAACTACATAGGTAGATTTAGAACTCAAGTGAGAGCAAGTGATTTTTAGACAAAAAAGTTCAGAAAAGAATTAGGATTTGACCTAAGATTGGGTTTTTCTTAGGGAATTAGGCTCTTTTTCATTGCATATATTGTTTTGAGATTTGCATGATCAATATTTACATATATAATATTTTCATATATGAATAACTTGTTTTGCTGAGATATTTATTTATTTATTTATTTATTTTTAATTAAAGGTCATGAGGTAAAGGCCTCATTACTTGAGAACTCACGAAACTTCTTTTACATATCAATTAAGTTCCGATATTAAGCACGTGTAGGCAATCCTAACTCAAAGATGTTTGTATACGATTGATCAGATTTAAATGGTTGATTTTCAATTATTATGCTAGGGTGACTTTAGAAGAGGAGATTGATGTAAAAATCATGTTCGACACCTCTTACATTGAAGGGATTTTAATTTTTTGAGTTAATGACACAAATAATCCATTAACTTTAACTTAATATGTAATACGGTTCCTGAATTTTTAATTTATTTAATGTGATCCCGAACTTTTACTACATGTTCAATTCAGTCCTGACTATTTTTCAATGTTGTCTTTCTATCAATTCAAATTTATAGACAATATTAGACATTTTTATAAAGTACATAGATTAAACTAAATATGTATCAAAAGTTCCAGGACTATATCAAATAAATTAAAAGTTTAGGAACAACATTACATATCGAGATAAAGTTCAAGAACTACGTTGAACTAGTTGAAAGTTCACGAGTTACATTGTACATTCTGCCGAAGTTCAATGACTATTTGAGAAAATCTTTTCACTAAGCATGCGTGTTCATATGATTTCTTTGTACGGTGTCTTTGTATCAATGATCCTCTTTTATTTTTCTTTAATCAGAAGTTCTCAATAATGCGGTTTTGCTCAATATTTTTTAAATTTAAAGATTTCAAACGTCAGTCCGTTTATCCACCAGACACGTGCGCACTGCTTTGCTTAGCATGAGATATCTACCATCGCAGCTTTAAAGGAACTGGTTTTGTCGCGTAGTCCAGTTACCGGTAAGTGCCGGAACATCGTAATGAATTCACTCACTCTCTTCATGAACTGACAAGCTCTGTTCGCTCTGCCTCACGGAAGAATCAATAATTCCGTACCCTCGATCTTTTTGCCAATACCCAGCTCCCAGAAAGATTCGATTCCTGTGCCTTCCACTAGCGTCCCGCCTTTTCTGGGGCCACCCGATTGCCTACCGAGAACCGTTCCCGATTCTTCTGGCAACCCTTTTGATTTCTCGGGACAACAGGCCTCCGTTCTTGCAACCCAGAAGATCCCCGGCGTTGTTTCTTGCTGTTGTTTTTGTCGGGTGTTCTTGACATTACCCGAGAACCAGGTTCGTCTAAATATAGTTCTTTTTTGGGGGGAAGAAATGAAGGGCTTCGTTTTCTAGTGCGAATGATGTTTGCTTTGATGATCTTTGATGCGCCGATTCGTTTTCGACTTCCTTGTTATAAATTCGATGGTTCTTGTGGAAAGAAATCGGTCTTTGACATGTTTTCATTAGAATCATCGGCTGGTGAGTACGGTCGATCGAGCGCTTTAATGTTTTTGATTGTTCTTTTTCTTTTTCTTGGTGACTGCGGATTTCACCCGACACATAATCTCTTCGGGAGAAAAGCTTCGGATATGTTCTCAGTTTGGTGTTCACGGTCGTATTGGTCCTAGATACTCAGCTAATAGCAATGATGCAATCTGGTGAAAGATTTGTGTCTAACTGTTGGCATGATCTTGAAGGACCATTTGAGACTTTGTCATGTATATTTGGTGAGGTTACTATACATGATTGGCCAAAGGCAGTCGAGTGATTGCTTACATATAGGTCGTCGCAGCATTTGCAATCTTTGCCATTGTTTCTATTCCGCTTTTGTCACCTCTCTGCCATTCGATATTACCTCATATTCCTCAAAATATCAGAATCATTTCCACTGCTGATCTGCTACAGATGCTTAGTGATAGCTCCTTTCCTGTTTTAGCTTTCATCTGCAACTTTCTGAGGGATGTGTACATCTGCTTTACAGATGGCTCAAGATAATTCACCAAGTGCCGATTCACCTCGCCGGCGTTCTGGCCTCTTGCGGGATCAGGTTCAGATAGTCAAGAGAAAGGACTCTGATCGCTTTGAGATCGTTCCGATCCAGGAATCACTTTCATTCGAGAAGGGTTTTTTCATATTTATTAGGGCGTGTCAATTGTTGGCCCAAAAGAATGATGGGTTAATATTAGTTGGAGTAGCTGGTCCTTCTGGAGCTGGTAAGACTGTGTTCACTGAGAAGGTGCTGAACTTTATGCCCAGCATTGCTGTCATAACAATGGATAATTACAATGACTCCAGCCGTATAATCGACGGCAACTTTGATGGTGAGTCCTCTATTCACCCGTGTCAGTTTTAGGTTTATCTTCAATTTTTTAAATTCCTTGTAGGTGCTGGTAAGTTCTAGAGTTCCACTTCAGCCAGATACCAAAGAGTTTTAGGAGCGATACAAGGCACAAGCTAAAAATATATAGGATTGGTAGGGTTTACAGAATGTCCACTTTCAGAAGAGCTTACTTTGAATACTGGAGAGGAGAATCACCTATGTAGAGGTCGGAGAATTAACAGCCACTTCGAGATTGTTTTCCAATCTTAAAGAAACACTGATGTCTAGGAATGGGTTAGCTTGACCTTTGGGAAGAGAGCTTCCTCGAGATGTTGGCACTCGAAAGAAACAGAGCATTGGCTTGTGGAAAAAATCTATCAGCTTTGCAGGCCAATCTTCATGAGGTGTTTAATCAGTTCAATGGAACCAACCGGGTTAGTGAAGAGTAGCCAACCAAGTCCAACTCGGCAAAAATGTGTAAAACTTGATGACTTGGTAAAATTTGTGGAACACGAGAGGAATGCACAATGATCACAGATACGTGCATTTTGAATTATTAAGACATTATTTTGCCAGCTGCCCTGGCTTTTGAGTAGGTCAGTGATGTAAGGCAGCCATTTTCCATGTCTTTTCATGATTTCTCTGGTTTAGTTCTTGGACATTTTAAGCATGAATGCTTAATATTCACCTGTCATGTAGGTCTTTTAATCTTCTTTTCATCCCTAGGATCAAGGCTTCTTTTTTTCTGAAGTCATCTATCTTTAATAAGTATTTTATCTCTTAGACTGGACATGACCAACTGCTCTCCAACATGTATTATATTTCCGCAGTCATGTCCCTTACTTCAGCAGTTGTTCAGTTAATAATATGGGCTGAATCTGAAGGTAGATTGTTATCAAAGCCTGAAGATTGATACATGCTAACTTATGAAAGCTTAGGGTTAGGGTTCTACTGCAATTTTCTTCCTATCCTTACCTTGCATTGTGCTCCAGCTATGTTGGCACACATCGTCATTTAGATTTCCATTCATGCACGGGTCTTTCTTCTACTTAATTCCTCTAGTCATCTACAGGCATTCTAGGATATGGTTCACAAATTGCATCCTATAATGTTGCAAATACTTTTCATTCCATGAACTTTGCTAAATGAGATATAAGGGATAAATTCTGACAAATATATTTGAAGCAGATCCTCGCTTGACGGACTATGACACATTGCTTGAGAATATTCATGGTTTAAAGGCCGGGAAGCCTGTTCAGGTTCCAATATATGATTTCAAATCTAGCTCTCGTATCGGCTACAGGTTATGCACATATCTCTAAATGTGGAAAATTTTACTTACTTCATTGGAAAAAGGAAGAAATATTTACCTGATGAAATTGGAAAACTTTTGTAGAATACATTAAAAACTGCTGCTGTTCTTCATTTACTGTATCTACATATCCTAGATGCATTATGCAAAAGAAGAAAATTTGAAATTATGCTTTTGACAGGACTATTGAAGTTCCCAGTTCTCGCATTGTGATTATAGAAGGCATTTATGCCCTGAGTGAAAAATTGCGGCCTTTGCTTGACCTTCGCGTCTCTGTCACTGGGGGGGTACATGTTGATCTTGTCAAACGAGTTCTAAGGGATATCCAACGTGCTGGCCAAGAACCTGAAGAAATCATTCAGCAGATATCTGAAACGGTTTTCTTGCTTTCCTTGTGTCAAGAGTTTTATTAAGTAATGGGGTGCCCAGTTGTCTGCTGATTATTATTTTCAGTTTTTCGCCATCGATGCATCTAACCCAGCTTTTATCCACTGCAGGTGTACCCAATGTACAAGGCTTTCATTGAGCCCGATCTTCAGACTGCGCATATCAAAATAATCAACAAATTTAATCCTTTCTCTGGATTTCAGAATCCCACTTATATTCTCAAAGTTATTGTCAAACCCTTTCTATCTGGAGTTTGTAATCTACTTTTACATTTCTATCTCAGACCTAGACTTGCTTCTTTTTCTTTTTCTGTAACTTAATTGGTACCTTTTGTTTCGTGCAGTCAACAAGGACAGTAACAGTTGATCAAATCAAGGCTGTTTTCCCCGGAACATATTCAGAGAGTATGGAGGAAACTTATGATATATACCTTCTGCCGCCAGGTGAAGATCCAGAAGCTTGCCAATCATACCTCAGGATGCGAAATAGAGATGGCAAATACAATCTTATGTTTGAGGTGAGATAAATATAAGGTTAAGCTTCTTGCTATGGTGTCATGTTTTCCATTCTTTTTTCTTACTTTTGGAGATATGATAGAAAACCAAGTAAAACCTGCCTTGCAAGTCTTGATAAAAATAATGGCTGCCATGGTTTTTCAGAATGTAATAGAACCTTAAATTAAACTTTTCTCTAGTTCCATTCTTAGGCAAAATATGTGTCATACTTGTTACTTTAGCTGTTCTGAAGCTTGTGATCTGAGTTGCAGATTTAATTGTTAGTGATCACTTGGCTTTGCCTTCCAAAATGTTGTCTTTGTGTCACAATTCCAATAAAAATGACCTATGCTACGAGACTGAAGTAATGTCATTAAAGCATTTACCAAGATATTCAGTAATACCAGCATCTAGTTTCCCACTTGATTCCCATACCACTCTGAAAACAAGTTTCTGATTAGTTTTCGGTACAGCAGCTTCTAACTAAATCTCCTTGTAAATTTCAACTCTTCACAAAACTTCTTGAAATACCTGATCTGATCTGCTACTGACATATGGGCTTTTTCCATAAGATCCTGCAAGTTCTAGGAGAAGTGCCCTCTAGGAAATTCTTAAGAGAACATGTTTTAAGAATGAAAACTGAGGCAATAGTCAGATGCTTTTTTGGGAGAAAGTGGGTTTGCCAATTATCTTCATGATTTAAAGATACTTTTCACTTGTCATTTTCTTAGGGGTCCATTAATTTCACAGAAAATGAATGATTTGGGAAGGATTTTTCTAAAAATGATTGACTATATCGAATAGAAAAATTAGTCACTGGAAAATAATTTTAATATCGACAACAATTAAGACTAAACATTTTCGTAAATGATGAAAATATTTTTCATTTGATCATTTTTGTAAGTTATACAAGCGATCATGTTTAGGTAAATTTTTCTCAAATCGTGGGTTTCCCCCTGAAAGAAATGCACCCTTAAAATTACATCCCATTGCTCTTTCCTTTGGAAAAGATGCAAGCTTGATTGTTCTTTTCTGAGAAAATTTTGGAGGGAACAAGTTAAAAATGTCAGTGTGGAAGTTGGATTCTTGTCAAGAACAAACACATTGAAAAGGGTTTTGTATTGTATAACTGATGTACATGATTAACAGGCTACATTCTAGTCCATAAATGCTGATAGTCTCTGCACTGGGTTCTAAGCTTTGAGTAGCCATTTTGTGAAAGGAAGTTGATGAAAAATGTGTGACAAGGTTTGCTAAAACCAACGTTAAGCAACCTTATGCATCATATTTACCTTACTTTAACATTATTAAGATGGTAATAAAGACGTTTGTCTAGAATTCGAGATGGGAGATGGCATCTTCCATGGACATCTACAGAGTAGGCCAACTACTTTGTTTTTTTATTTTTATTTTGGGAGAGTTCAAAGCTAGTGTCGGTCTTTGCCATATCAAGACTTAATAATTTAATATCCTCTTCTGTGCTTCAATGCATTTAATGTTGTTTGTATCAGGAATGGGTTACAGATAGTCCATTCATTATATCTCCAAGAATAACTTTTGAAGTTAGCGTGCGCCTGCTAGGAGGATTGATGGCCCTTGGCTACACAATCGCATCCATTCTGAAACGAAGCAGCCACATCTTCTCTGATGAGAGGGTGACTGTGAAAACTGATTGGCTGGAACAGCTTAATCGCAAGTATGTTCAGGTACATTTCAGCTGCTTCATTTATTGCTCAGCTTAGTCCACTCAACATTTGTGGCCATTTTATTGTGTCAGTGTCTTATAACTTTAGATTCAAAACTATCATGCATTTTGTTAATTTTGAATTAAAATGTAACCCTGTACACGAAAAGAATCCTCTAGCGTTTTAATACAGGACAACTTAACGTTACTGAACCATCACCCAAGGTGTTTGGTACCTTTTAGACCTGAATACAGCTTTCCTGATTCGTATATTTTTTTAACATATGAAAAAGAAAGTATAAATGAATGTAAAGCCATTGCATTCGAACTCATAAGTGTAGAGAGCTTTGTTTTTCGGTGTCCTATTGTGAAAATATTATTGTGGATATAAAAGTTGTCTGAATGTATTCATAAATTATCTTGCTAGCGTGTTTGCATCTACTAGCTGCTTCTGTTTTGATATTTGGAAGGCCAACAGCAAAATCTTTCTGATCTGGTTGTGAAGGTACAAGGACGTGACCGTATGTACGTCAAGTATGTTGCAGAGCAGCTGGGTTTGGATGGTTCATATGTTCCTCGTACCTACATAGAACAGATTCAGTTGGAGAAGCTTGTAAATGATGTTATGGTATGCCTCTTCTTATCTCTCTGTAGATTTGATCTGCTTGCTCCACTGATGATTGAGTTTCTTTGTAGGCATTGCCAGACGATTTGAAGACAAAGCTCAGCCTAGATGATGATCTTGTTTCCAGCCCTAAAGAGGCACTTTCCCGGGCTTCTGCAGATAGGAGGATGAAATATCTCAGCCGGTATACGCTCATTAACCCACAACGCTAGATACTTCCCTATTAAAAGCTAGTATAGAGCAAGTTTAGAGGAGAGGAATGTGCACGCACGCACGCACATATCAGATACTTGATTTTAGTGCTTTCAAAACTTTTTGCATCATTTAGGACAGATTTAGCAGGAGCACCATCTTTATTATGGGAAGTTCAAGCGATCATTCATTGAATTCTGTCTGTATTCCTTTCAGTGGGATGTCTCAGTCTTTCTCCAATCAGAAAGACAAGAACTTAAAATTGACCAGACTTGCCATCAATAATAGAAGGTTTGATGGAAGAACTTTAGAACCGCCTGCAATTGCAAACCAGGTAAGAATGATGAAAATCTGAAAGAAGCTCATGATGTTGAACCATCTTCACATAAATCTTCCTCTTCTGTAAGCTGTGACAATTTATCCTTATTTATTGTGGTCCCTCCCCAACATTATTTTGCTGATTTTGGCCCCCCATCCCTTGCAATCTGTCATAAAGTTAGTTTTTTACTCACATTTGACTGGTTGCAGGGAGTGATCACTCATCTATCCGATCAAATATCCACGCTCAATGAGAGGATGGATGAATTTTCATCTCGTATCGAGGAGCTCAATTCCAAGTCCAACACCAGAAGAGTTTCAGCTAGTCAACCGAACTTAGCACTGCCGGCAGAAGCCTGCAATGGATCTGGACCCACTTCTCTTTTTATATCTGGCTTAGGAAATGGGTCTTTGACTGGTTCTTTAATGCCACATTCTTCATCCTCTTCCCAATTAGCTAAGGATTCCCCACTTATGGAAGAGGTATGTTTCCAAGTCTCGTCTCTTACAACTTAGGTGGGCGCAGTAGATCTGATGGACCAGCTATGACTTTTACTTGAGTGAGATATTAAGGAGAGACCTCCTGATATTAGAGCTATGATAAGTTGATAACTGGCCTTATCTTTTCTGACACAGGATATGCTATAGCCTTAAGAGTATGATATCGAGTTTACCTTCTAAGATTTTGTTTTGATGAACTGGTGACATAGTGAAACTTACAGGGCGGTGTTGTGCCATTTTGAATATCTTCAAAAACTAGATGTGCCTTAATGGCAAATCTCAAAACTTCCCCGGGAATTTTCAGGCCTGATAAAATACCAGAAAGGGCCATAACCTGTTGCATTAACAGTATCTTTTGGCACAAAAATGCATTGACAGTTGTGCAAAAACTATGTTTGCTCATTTCTCTGGTTGACATGAGAGATGTGTTAAGCCATAGCCCAAGAGATAGTGAGTCCTGTTTGTGTTGAATAGGTTTTTTAATGTACTCCTGGCTGATAAAAATGGAATCTTATTGTCCGGACATAAGCTTTCACTTGGGAAAGATTGAGTTGATGTCTCACCTTTAATCTTTTCGGCATATTATTGTCATGATTTTACTTCATATGTTAACAATGGCTGTTTGTTATCCGTGTTTTGTTCTCACAATGGCAGATACTAGTAATTGCCCGATCACAACGCCAAATCATGCACCAGCTAGACAATCTGAGCAATCTTCTACATGACTACTGGGGGGAGAGGACGCGTCAAGCAAGAACAAATGATGTAACCTCGATGGCTGATGTTGTCACCGTCCCTATTGTACTGACCCTAGCTTTCAGTGGCTTAGGTCTGATTCTGTTCAAGACCTTGACTACCCAAAGGTGATTCCTCCGCTTGCATTATTACAACGAAACACCACTACTACCCTTCTATTTCGTATCTGTATGTTTGTAATCTGCATAGTGGGAAGGCCACCCATAATTACTGTAAAGGCATGTGCCGGGGGTTGTCTACTGTATATTGTAGCTTTTCAGCTTCATCTATGATAAAGAGGTTTCTTATTGGACCATCTAGTCAAAAGCAATGACTATTATGACATCGTAGCAAAGAAAGCAGCGAAGTCATGCAAGTTTAAAATGTTTTTGAGGTGTATATATTCCAGAGATAAAAATCCGTGAAGTTCATTCTTGATGAAGTTCTCGTCATTCAGGCAAAATTTGCGCAATTCAGATTGAAATTGTCACTCCACATACCATTATGGAACTAGTTCATACCGTTGCATTTCAGGAAACCTGTTCCTAAGACAATGTTTCTTCGGATTTCGCTTGCATTTCAACGCCAATCCCTCTGTTCGATAATGGGCAAGTTGACAGCCAGGTTTCACTATAAACTGGAAACCGGGAAGTACATCATTTGATCTAAACCGATTCTCTCTCTCTCTCTCTCTCTCTCGCATCAAAACCTCCACAGAGAGAAAAATATATTCACATCAAGATTGAATCAGCATTTTTTGGATTATGGGTCGTGTTAGCTTGATTGCTGATCCCATCGTACTAAAGTTCCCAATAAATATTGCTGCAATTCACCCGACTTCCTTTCTAGTTTCTACTGAGCATTTTTGGCCTCGGAGTGGGACGCGTTTATGTCCAGTGACCAGGATTCCTTGGGAAATTATGTTATTAAAACTGCTAACTAGGATCTCCGACGCATGCTGTTGTGAAAGTAAACAGCCCTTGGTCTGCATCTCCAAGGCAGCGAATTGCTAACTCTTTGGAGGCAAATCGATGTTGCAAGAATTCATTTGCATTACTGTTGATGACACTCTAAAAGCACAATCCCTTATACTGATATTGCTTTACCAGCTTTTGTGGCAACTGCTTAAGATGCGCATACATGATTTTATAGATGTGCCGTGGCGCCAAAAAACTGCAGAGACCAGTGGGCTACACAGACAATACAATAACCAGAACTAGCAAAGTAATGAACATAAAAGAAGCAGATCCCCAAGGATGATGACCTTTTAAAAAAGAGTGGAGGTAAGTTCAGATACTTCTGTTACAACTTGGTCATAATCAGCCTTTAATTTTTCTTGCTCTTCTGGGCCTAATTCACCCTTAGTTGGCTTTGTAAGTACCAGAACACAGCATGTTGGCCTCTTTGTTGCTCCTGCATTTGCTAGATCCTGAAACCATAAAAAGAAAACAGGATAATAATCTCAGAGCTGGGAGAACCAAAAGTTAAATAGCTGATTAGGTGAAGACGAACTAAGTTTCGGAGGTAATGGCAACCCGTCCACATCAAGCATGGTGATGACTGAAAAAACAGAACCTAACCATTTACATCAAAGGATGGTATAAACTTACCTCCTTCGAGGGAACATATATATAGGAGATATCATTTTCTTCGCATAGAATGGGAACATGAGTGATCACATCAATAGGTGATATGTTGCCAGCAATGACGCATAATCTGCACCATCCAAAAAAGGAAAGAAAAAGAAAAGAAAGATGAGTGATTTACTCAAATACATAAAACACAATTTAAAAGTAACAAAAAAATTATCCCCAAAGGACTTAAGGGAATGCTCTCTTAGTCTCTTTCCATGGCGCACACTGCTGTAGACTGTACTGGAAGTAGTACTGTAACTTGAGAACTGAAAATGGCACATTTTTTAAATCGCCTTGATCATCTAATAACACAATCATCTTCATAAAATTACAAGCTCTCTGTCTCAGCATTTTAAAAAGGCCGGTGTGGCACAGCTCATTTGCATGCACAGACCACACTTCTGTTGAAAACACACATTGTCCTAAAACTCCGACATGTATTTCACCCAGCTGGAGCCAACAACATCACCACCAAGTGCTACTTACATGCCAAATTCTTCATTAAAACCTCGTCAACTGGTATCACAATCATCGCAATCTAGAGATCCCAAACAAACATTTGAAAAGGAAGAACAACATGGACCCAAAATGATATATCGGTATAAAGGAATAGTGGGAAACCCATCTAACAAGAAAAAGAACTATGCAAATGGTTTTACAGGAAATGGAGAATAGATGCAAGGACGATGCAAAGAAAGCTGATGCTGACCCTTTGTGACCGCGCCTGATGCTCTTGACCACCTCCTTCACACCTCTTTTCAAGCATTTCTGCTCAGCAGCTGCGAGTCAAGACACAACATTCAAATTAGCTATTACATTACCGTCCGCGCATCGATTCCATCAATTCGAATGTATATGTGAATCAATAGTCTTCTCGACACAACATAGCATCTCCAAAGTAAAGCCTTAAGAAAGCTGGACCGTATAGCTTTTGTTCGAAAGCACAGTCAGACTAAACCAAAGAAAGTTCCGGTGAAATGTCCAACTCCAACTACTTCCACGAAATATTCGGTTTTGTCGAAAGCCCCGCATCGTCGTCAATACATCAAACAAAAAGAGGACATATTCAACGCCAAAGCAACTGAAATTGGGGGATATCACTGAAATTTCCTTTCCTCGCCAAGCAAAATCTGGCATTTTTTACACAGTTCCAGCTCATAAACTGCAAGCTCGCGTCTTTATCGAGCTCGCAGCTCCAACGTACCACGACGCGCCTACCCAGATTGAAAAAACGCGACATCAAGACAGTTCGACTGCTACTTTCAGTTAAACTCCCGTCGAAAGATGAACACGATTCGGGTCTCTCCACGTCCAGGTCCTAATCAAAGCCAAAAACCCATCTCCCAAAAGGGAAAGAAAAACCCAGAAAAACAACATCGGATGCAATCGCCCCCGTCGATCGAGCGCGTCCAAAAGGGGCAAGAAAACCGAACCGAGCGACATGTTTCGTACCTCGACGGACGAGCTTGAAAGTCCGCTTGCAGAGCTTCTTGCCGGCGAGGGGCTTCGCGATGGGGGCCAGCGCCGCCACCTTCTTCCTCTCCTTCTCCTTCTCCTTCTCCTTCTGCGCTCTCTCCGCTTCGCCGTCGCTCCCCATCTCTCTCTCGCTCTCTCTCTCTCTCTCCCTCTCTGTGAAGTCGGAAGAAGCAGAGAGTCGCAGAGAAAACGCGCCGGGGAGGGAGACTAGGGTTTTTGCGCTCAACCCGGTCCGGTGGAGCGGTTCCGGTTCGCTTGGAAAAGGTACCGGTTCGACCGGTCCGGGGGTTTTAGCACGCCTACGTGCCTATCGTATATCCGCACGTGCGGTATTTTGTAAATTAGGGACAATGAAATAAATAACCTCTTAGCTTGATGAGAGCACGAGACTTTGAACTTTAATTAAATAACACGCATTTTTTGAGACCTAAATTTTATTGGCTATATCATGATCTTAGCTTTTCATTGAAGAGCCCCGATCCAAAGATTTGGTCGGCAAAGTTCGTGAACAAGCAATTCACTTTATTTTGCATTTAATGATCGGGATAAAATCGGGATAGAATATGATTTATCATATTT
The DNA here is from genome assembly GCA_014182515.1 of Eucalyptus microcorys. Classification (NCBI taxonomy): domain Eukaryota; kingdom Viridiplantae; phylum Streptophyta; class Magnoliopsida; order Myrtales; family Myrtaceae; genus Eucalyptus; species Eucalyptus microcorys. The sequence goes on from CM024563.1 coordinate 7,344,450, forward strand.
TACGTTTAGTGTTTGCTTAGGATAGGATAAAGTCGGATATAAAAGGAATATAAGCCGGATAAAATTATCCCATAGGGAGATGGGATAAATGTGGATAAAATTTCTAATATCCATAATAAGAAAGTTATTTTTCTCAAATAACAAATTTATTAAATTAACAAAATTAAAATTATATTTCAATATAAATAATATTTGAATTCTAAATTAAAAAATTAAAAATTAAAAATTAAAATTTATTTTTTAATTCGACGTTTCTCGAGTCTTCCTTTCCTTATTTATCACTTTACCCACTAAGCTAACAAATTTTAAGGACACGAATAATGCTGAAGCTAAATAGCGCTGACTCAACCTACAAACTTGTCAGATTTTCCGGAACCATTACACACCTTTGAAGAAGAGGCATTTCGACACATAAAACTCTATCAATTGCTACAAAATTTTAGTATGTTATACCGTATACGTGAGGACATGTACTCTACGACTTTCGTAAAGAGAGCATGACCCGAATCTATCCCTAAAGATACAGAAAAATCAAAGTGTTCTCTGATGTCCCCCTGTTTCACATCTCGGCAGAATATTACCACAGAGAAACAGCATATTTTCGTTACTTATACTAATCCAGAAAATTCTACGAAAAAGATATGCTGTAGTTCAAGGTCTTTGGAGTAACTTTCATGAAGACAATGTCACCTATTTATCAGTAGATCAAACACCACAAAATCGGAAAACTCGGAAAAATGACGAGTAACCATTACATACTTGCAAACTCAGTACCTACAATGTACATAACTCACATGCAAGTCTATGTTCACAATATGCATGGCCTTCTACCAAGCAAAACAACATATCATAGCTTCCTTGCTAAGCTTCTACACCTATGCTAGCCATCAATCCAACATGCAACTCACAAAAGGCACCCCATCCGTGAAGCCGAACCAAAACAGAACCGAAGGAGAGGAAGATCCACTAGATGACGTGCGACCAGCACCTCACCCAGCAACCAAAGGATTTTCCTTAGTCTAGTGCCCCACTATTTCCCTTACCTAGTTGCTACTCAACCCTCCTTGCTCCTTCTCTTTGCTGGTTCTTCAAAAACAGAAGCTCCGAAAGGCTGGAAAATCGAGAAAAGCAGAGGAAGGCGGAGGGACGTTCTGTCGAGCCGAGGGAAAAGAGAGGGAAAAATGAGAGGGAGAGAGGAGGTTGCTTGGAGGTTTTGGTCTGGTTCTCATAAATTTTCGACCCAGCTCTGGACAAAACTTCGGCGCCCAACTTCTACTTCTAATTCACGATGAAGAGAAACTGAGTGCTGTTGAATGCAATCCCTAATGGCCTCCCGCAGATTAACCCCACGGTCGCATTGGTCGTGCCGTCTCTCCCGTCGCAGAACGTCTCGTTTCTAAATCATTTCGAAATGTACGGGAAAAATTACCCAATTATTCCCCTAGATCGACATCGTCAATGCCCATTTCTTTGGATATTGACTTTGATGTTCGAGTTTAAGTCCGAGCGCGAAATATTGTAGTATATATAATCATTTTATCCTTTGGTTCAAGGGAGAAACTTACCGGGTTTGTGCGGTGAAGGCAAAATCGATGAAACCGAGGGGTGGACTGTATTTTACTATCCTACCATCGGAGATGCCGGTGTAAGGTCCACCTCCGACGAGGTCGAAGGCGATAGATTCGGGGCCGTCGGAGCCCGGCGGCAGCGAGAGAGTTGTGTAGACAGGCAGGGCAATCGCCGATGGCATGGCAAAGAGAAGGAAGGCGGCGATGGCGATCGTCATCGTTGATCTCAGGTGAGAAATGACCGCCGTGTTTTTGTAGCTTTGCTGTTTTTGGATGAAGAGACAAAGCAGTGTACGAGGGTTTTTGTAGGCTCTATGCACGTAACACTGATGCCGATTCTATGGAGCATTTTCGTGCACGATATCAAGATGAGTAGGGTTGGCGGATTAGTGTGGCCCAAGTGGAAGCCTTGAGAGAAGCGATTGACTATACATTGCACAGTAATTCAAATTCAAGAAAAATTCAGCATGCCTAATAGAATAACCAGCAATATTAGACCGCCACGTCACCGATTTCAGTAAAAATTGATCAAAATGACTATATTGAAAGTTCAAGTTAAAGTTTATAACTAAATTGACAAGAATGAAAAGTTTAAAATTGAATTGACAATCACAAAAATATTTAGATTAATTGGGTAATTTTTCCTACATATTACCATAAGGAAAAATACCAAGAAAGTCCTATAGTAACTGCCAACGAGCTTCTGAGTCTTCATGTGCTACATTAAAGGTGTTCGGTACGATTTTGGAGATTTGAATTCCGCTTATCTACCCCAGAGGAGAATTGATTTATCCCCTTTTAATGCTAGTCATCATTATAAAAAGGAATGTATTTCCTTTTACAGAAGAACTACGATTATCAAATTATAATTATGCATAGAATTTGGGTTTAAAGGAGACCATGATAATACATTTAACCCATCAGATTTATCTATTGATGGAATGCCTGATGAACTCATCAATTATAAATTATCAGTGAAAATAGTTCGAATAGAGTATATGACGAGTGGCAACGATTAATTGGCTCAAAGGATGCATAGAAGTTAAAGATCAAAGGATGGTAGTAGCAAATGAATCTGAAGCAATTGCAATTCATCCTTAGGGTAGCGCCCAAGTCAAAACAGCTAGAAAGTCTCCGCGGAAGAAAATCAAGACGCGTGAAGGAATGGCCCATTTATATAAACAAGAAGAATCAAAGTGCGCATCAATCAAGCGTAAGCAATCAAGACACCACAGAACCAAAACGACATCATATTTTGACTTTGTAGATACGAAGAAGAGAAGATCACCCATTACAAACCAATACAGATCTCATGAAGAAGCACACTTCCGAAGTGTCAAAACTTAACACGGGTGGACATATATTAAGTGCCAAAATTGAACACTTAAGTGTCACTTTTTTTGAAAATTAAACACTTAAGTGCCAATTCCAATGAGATTTATCGGAAAGCCGATGTTGCATTATTTTATTAATAAAATCATCTACATGGTTTGCCAGAATGTCCGTTCACCAATTTTTGTCCTAAAATGACATCGTTTTGGGCTTATCTAGCCATGTCAATGCCACGTGGATAGATTTTTTTTTTATTTAAGAAATGTCACATTATTTAAATTTCTCGTCGGAAAATGCCATATCAGCTATTTGGCCGAAAATTCTTGCCGTTGACATTTAAATATTTATTTCTTCTCCGATTTTAGCACGTAACTGTACATTTAGGAAGTTTTGGCACTTATATATTTACCCGTGCCAAGTTTTAGCACTTGAGATGTTTATAACTCCGGATCTCATTCAGCCTAAGTTTGAATTTGAATTTCAGATTCGATTAGGCATCTTGATTCCACCACTCTATTCTTGTTTATGAAAGCATTCCGGTCGCATTTGTAAGCTTTCCACTTTCTCCATGCAATTTAATCATTTCCAAACACGACTGAAATGTATTTTACATTTTTTAGGAGCTATAAACCTTCTTGGGACCGAGCTTAAATTACTAGATAAATACATGATTTGATATCTAGAAAAATTCAAATATTTCACCTCTGTAGATGAGACTTTGCCCTAAAATGAAGTGTGGAAAGATACGATAAAGGAGACGATAAGAGGGCTAGAAAGATTTGAATTCGGACCCTGCTTTGATATTGTTTAAAATTTCGTAAAACCACTACCAACCGTTCTAAAAATTTAAGTCTAGTCATCGAAATGGTCGTTGAATATAGTGAGAATACAAGAACTCGAGCACAAATTTCATGTATTTATTCAGCATTATTGGAAATCGGGTTTGATTCAGCATCTATCACCATCGTTCGTTGCCATCTTTATTCCTTGGAAGCTCTCGCGTTTCAGCTTTTAGAAGAGCCCCAGCACTTGGCCAACGAAGTTGGCATACAGAGACCCTACGTAAGCATACAGACCGTAGATTTGAACTCCGGTGACGACGGTAACCTCGTTGTAAGGGCCACCGATGGACACGTTCGCCATCACCGTCCCGTTCGCGTCGATCCTCAGCGCTCTGTGCGTGAAGGGCCGGACCCTCTCTGTAACGGTAAACTCTCCTCCCGTGGTTCTCCTGATGGTGCTCGGGGATGGGATATTTAGCAAGGTCTGGATTGTGTTGGCGCTCGGGCCGGTGAGGAAGAACTTCTTGACAGTGCCGCCGATGAACTCGGTGACGAGGACGAAGGAGCTGTCGCTGGCCACGGCGATGCCGCCAGGGCCCGAAAGCCCCCTCGCCAGCACGGTAACTTGTCCAGTTCCCGGGTCGAATCTCAGCAGCCTTCCGGTACTGTCCCTATTCAGGGCAGCTTGGGTGGTATTGCTGAAGCAAACCCAAAAAAGAAATAAAAGAAGCTAAATTACATCGACATCAAAAAATTATAAGTGATGTAGCAAACTGTGTCATCGAGTGTTGAGCATGACTCATTTATTTAAATGTTCGCTTATAATTTACCACGCTGTCACCTAATAAACTTCGCATCTTTCATAAAATAGTGTGCTCTCGTAAGCTAATGGTTCGTACCTGAGCAGATAATTGGCACTAGCATCTGTGAAGTAGACCACGCCGGTATTAGGATCGACGTCCAAGCCATTACAGAAGCGGATCGGCGAGCCTTCGGCAGAAGAAGCGAGCAGGGTCGCTTGCCCGCCGAGAGGGCTGACCACGTAAAGCCCCAGGTAAGCGTCGCAGATGTAGAGAAACTCAGTGCTGTTGAACGCAATCCCTAACGGCCTCCCGCAGATCAACCCCACCGTCGCGTTCGCCGTTGCATTTCTTCCGTCGCAGAACGTTTTGTTCCTAAATCATCCCGAAAGGCACAGGAAAAATCACCCATTTCCTTATTCTGCGTATGCATTGTTTGGTGAAGGAATGGTGTGTGATGTGTGTTCTTACATCTTATGGATATGACAAAGATTAACTATAACCAGCAGGCTAAATACGGCAAGAGCCCTTCGGTTCGAGAGAGGAAATTACCGGGTTCCTGCGGTGAAGGCAAAATCAATGAAGCCGAGAAGAGGAGTGTACTTCACAATTCTGCCGTCAGAGATGCCAGTGTAGGGCCCCCCTCCGCCGAGGTCGAAGGCGACGGATTTGGGGCCTCCGGTTCCTGGCGGCAACGCGAGAGTCGTGTAGACAGTCACGGCAATCGCCGAAGGCAATGCAAAGAGAAGGAAGGCGGCGATGGCACTCCCCGTCACTGATCCGAAGCTAGAAACCACCGCCATGTTTTGTAGGTTTTGGTTTTTTTGGGATGAATGCAGAAGCAGTGCGTGAGGGTATTTATAGGCTTCATGCCATCACCAAGTTGTGAGAGAGAGAAAGAGAGAGAGAGGACCATGCACGTACCCTCTTGCCATTTCTACAGAGAATTTTCATGCAGAGATCAAGAGGAGTAAGGTTGGCAGATTAGGGTGGAGATCCATTCCACATATAACGTTGAAAAGTTGTGTTTAGAAACTTGAATGAGACTCGTACATATATATCTCCGATCATAATCCGTCCCATGATTTTACAGAAGAAGCCTTTATGTTCCCAACATCGTACGAATGTTACATGACTTATGGTCATTGAGAACTTAGATTATGCTCATTATACGTCACAATATGGCGAATTCAACATATGCTCTCGTACTATATACATATAAAGAATACTTCTTTTAACTAGCAAATATGCAATATTAATGTTTGTGCCAATCTTCATTTATGAATTCATGTGCGAGCACAATCTGGTTTTGGCTAAAAAGGGCAAGAGAGAAAGCTCACCTTGACCTGATTACTTAATTACCAATGGACCCGACCAGCCTTTTGCTGGTCGATTATTGCTAGTCCTCTTCAATTTTTGCTGCTGCAAATCGCACGAGTAGACTCTACGAGAGTAATGGATAAAAGAGAGAATAAAGAGCGTTATTGCATTAGATACTATTATTGCATGCTATTTGCAGCAAGAAGTAGGCAGCTCTTGATGAAAAGATTTTTGAGATTTGAAATCCACTTGCCCACGCCGTACGCCGAAGGGTTATAAATATGCATAGTTATAGCATACAGATCCGAAATGCAGGTCCAGTCATAAGAAAGCTAATTGGCCAAACTAGGCCACGGCAATATACTTGATCCATGAGGTTCAATCGATGGAATGTTTAACAAGCTTATCGATCGTGAAGACCATATCAATATGGTTGACACACAAGATATATGAATAGAATGTTTGATGAGCTCATCGATCATGAGTTTCCAATGGGCGGAGTTCACGCACGGTGACAATCGATTGATTCAAAGCAGGCACATTACTTAAAGATTGAGTATGAAAAAAAAAATTTCAAGGAATGACCATAACTAAGCAAAAGGGAGAAATTACAAACCATCCCTAGAACGGCACGCAAGTCAAGACAGTTAGAAAGTCTTGTGGAAGAATATTCGAACGCATAAAGCCCATTTTAGTATACCTGAAGAACCAAAGTATGCATCAATCAAGCATAAGCAATCGAGACATAAGAGAACTAAAAACGGCATATCATATGAAAATGACAAGATCGCTCCTAATAAATTGATTTAGATTAGATTTTTGTCTAAGTTTGAATTTGAATTTCGAATAAAATCGGGTTTTTTAATTCCAACATTCATCCTTGCATATAAAAACATTTCGGAGATATATTTGTAAGGTTTTTACTTCCTCCACGCATTCCAATCATCTCCATAGGCAGCTAATGTCAAGTTCATGTGATTCCCTTCTTGTTTCCAATTTACTGATTCCTTGAGATCTCAAGGCATATTAGAACTTATTTACTTTTGAACTGAAGTCATATATAATGATTTAATTGGTCATCGATCATCCTTGATTAACTTTAATTGCTAATTGAAACTATTGTATTCCTTATAAAATTCTATATAAGAACTGCTGGTGTAACAAAATAAGTTTTATGCGAGTGATTTTAATGCAACTTTGATTGGAGAGGATAGACAGTTATAATCCTCAACTCGATGATAAATAAGATTGCTTGTGTAAAATTTTCTTCGCGTTGGCGATATATGCTCTAATTTTATTTTTTATAAATATGGACATCGCTCACATCAACATGTAAGTAAAATTTAATATGTGCAATGTCCATATCTATAATTTTTCAATCAAAATATTGATTGGAGAAAGAAATTTTTTTAGGAATGAATAAAACTCACGACCCCATTTGATAAGGCAAATGAGGTCCCCATTAGTAATAAGATTGTAAATTCTTACCTTCCATATTTGATTGATCAGATTTTCTAGTAACTACATGTAAGTCTTTTTCGATAATTAGTAGCAAAACAAATAGGGCGGCACTATTTCCACCTCGATTTTGGCTAAGACACTCATATTTCCTTGTTACCTTACAGAAATACCCTCCCCTCTCTCTTTGATTTATTGTTTTTTTTTTTTTTTGTAAATCAAGCCAATCCATAAAACTGTCTTTATTTATATTATCTCTCACATCAATTTTACAATACAAATGCTCCATTACACCCAATAAAAAATCATTTTACCATGCATCTTCTTATCAAATTGCCTAGACAACGCTGTCAATTTTAATATATGGTCTCATATTTTCAATCACAAGACATTTTTATTTATGACAGGTTACGCACACACAATTAATTGCATATTTTTTATCAAATCATATGAACTAAACTATATTTCAAAGTCGAAAAATTAAATTCATTTAATTATTTATCAAAAATGGTAAAGAAAAATTGAACAAAATATGAAAAAAGGTTAATTTGTTAGACGCATGATCAAATTTCAAACATATATATATCAACAAAAGATAAGCACATAAAGGAAAAAAAAAAATAAAGGAAACTTCTTCATGTATATCAATTGTAAATTCAATCTCGTATTAAGTGGATTAAAAACTTTAAAATATGCTTAAAACTTGCTTCCAAAAAATTATAATGTGACTTGGAAAGTGAAGAAGGTGTAAATAAATTGTCAACCATTATTGTGCAATTCTTATTAAAATGTAAAAAGCTCAAGAGAAAGCACAAACAAGAGATATTTAAATTTAAAAACCTATGAACTTATTATGGAAAAACACCAACAATGTCAATATTGGCTAGATAGTTAGAATGAATTTTAATTTTCAACTTTAAAGTAAATTTCCCTCAAACTATTTGACAAAAAATAAGCAATTAATTGTGTATTCAAAAGCCAGTAATACTAAATATTTCTAACATTCTTTGTAAATTTTATGATTAAAAACATGAGATCATAAATTAAAATTAACGACCTTCTTTAGGCAAAGTGATAATAGGATGTAGGATAAGATAATATCTTGTTGGGTGAAATTTGATATTTATATTATAAAGCTGATAAGATAAGAGAGATGATAGAAATGAAAGGTAGTTTTGTGGGTTAGCCTAATAAGAAAAGAAATGGGTTAGCCCAATAAAAGAAGAAACAATAATTGAAGAGAGAGGAAAAGAGGAGGGTATTTAGGTAAGTTCATTTTTATTTTTATTTTTAAAAAGGAGTGTCTTAGCCAAAATAGGGATGCAAATAGCGCCGCCCAACAAATAACGTCAAATTGAATAAAGAAAGGCAACATATCCATTATGCATTTAGTATACTATTAGTGGGCGGGATTATTGGTTTCTTGCAAATATTGTTTCTACTATTTGGTGTTGAAACTCTCTTGACTTTTATGAGCGTAAAATCTATAAGTTTCTCGATTATGTCTCTTATCGAACTTTTTTAACTTCTAATATTAATGAAGAATACATCAGTCTATTTCTATGTTTTATTAGATGATTATTTTAAGATAATCTCTCGATCAAGATATGCACAATCAAAAGCAGATATATGTGCAATGTATGTGCAATAAACGTACAATATAGGATTTGGGAGTTTCTATTGCATATTTAATCAAGTTTTGAATATTACCGCATACCCTTTGACCTGTGTAACAACTTGATATGTCGCCCAAGAGGAAACGGCTGGAAAAATATGTGTCAACCTAGTGTCAACCTAGCAACAGAAACATAAAAAAAAGAAAGAGTTGATGCCTAATGATGAAATACTTGAGAAATTGGAAAAAGATTCCACCATCAACTATAATGTGAAAGGTTTAGTTTCAACAGGAGCTATGTTATCTCGAAGATATATGACCTCCACTCATTTTACAAATTAAACTAATCACCCTTCATGCAACAATGTTCACACTTTGGACTTTCAGTAGAAAAAGAACAAGTAACAAAATGAGCTCCAAACATTAACTCTAGAGTGACATTGGCTTCATCTACTTCATCAAAAGTCAAAGAGTCTATCCATCATCTTTTCTCCCTTCTCTCTTTTAAATTCCAATATTAAGTAGAAGCTAACACCCCCACCCATTTCTCCTTGCAAGTATCTACTTTAAAATAGATACATGTCTTGGTAATTTTAATCCATGTACTCCATTCCAATATCATGTTAATTTCACCAATTAACCATAAGCATTGGCTTGGTCTTAGGTCTCTAATGATTTTATCTTTGGTTGACCATATTTCACAGCAACTACATGTAAGTCTTCTCCAATAATTAGTAGTAAAACAAATAAAGCCAAATTGAGTAAGGAAAGGCAACATATCGCTTCCACTTTATTGCACTAGTAGTTGGCGGGATTATTGGTCTTTTGCAAGTATTGTCTCTAATGGATATACTTTTGGTTGATGTTAGGACGCTAATGATTGTACTTTTGGTTGACTAAATTTTACAGCAACTATATGCAAGTCTCCTCCAATAATCATGCAAAACAAATAATGCCAAATTGAGTAAGGAAATGCAACATATCCCTTCCGCATCTATTACACTAGTAGTTGGCAAGATCATTGGTCTCTTGCAAATATTATTTTCTATTATTTAATGTTGAAACCTTCTTGGTTGTTATGGGTGTAAAATCTATAAGTGCCTTGATTATATCTCTCATTGAAATTTTTAATTGCTAATGTAAATGGAGTATATAGTAGTCTATTTATAGGCTCTATTAGATAATTATTTTAAGATAATATCTCGATCAAGATATGCACAACCAAAGAAAGATATACGTGCAATGTATGTGCAATATATGTGCGATATAAGTTGTAAGAGTTTCTATTGCTATTCTAAATGGAAGATAAAAAATTTGCTAAAATAATCAATAAATTATTATAACTATATAAAGTTATATTGATGTAAGGGCTCAACTTATTTCATCAACTGTCGCGACCTCTTTGTTTCGACGCCCGCAATCGGGTACGAGCGCCTAAGGAGGCTAATGGCTCGGCTGAAATTAATTAAGCCCGGACTCTCCCAAGTCCACCAATTCACGACTTAATGGTTCAAGTTTTTTAACCTGCAAATTAATTTTAAAACGGAGTCGCCACTAATCGGTTTGGGGTGGGTCGATTAGAAACCCAAGCGAAGTATCGGGAGAAATACTCACTCTGCGCAACCAGAGAAATTAGGATCGGGGACTTGATTACACTAGTTAATCACTAATGCCCTTTCGGTACCTAATTTTGTTTAAACCTTTAGATTTTTTTGGATGCTTGAGGGATTTTCCATGCATTTGTGGAGAAAAACATTTTTGGAACCTTTTTCTATTTTTGGAAAATAAAAGGGATTTTTTGGTTTTTTTTTTTTTTTTTGGTATTTTTGGAAAAATACAAGCCTTTTGGTTTTTTTTTTTTTTTGAATTTTTTTATTTTTTTTGGAAAATAAAATATTTTTTAATATTTTTATGTTTTTTTAATGCTTTTTAGAAAATAAAGTATTTTTGATTTTTCTTGATTTTTTAGAAAATAAAACATTTTTCAACATTTTTAATTACTTTTTGAAAATAATACATTTATGATTTTTTTTTATTTTTTTGAAATAAAATATTTATTATTTATTTATTTATTTAAAATATTATTTTATATTAAAATAATATAAAAACTGACCCGGGTCGGATCCGCGGGTTGGGTCCGACCGGGCCGGCGACCCGAACGCGTTGCGGGCCCGACTCGGATTTTTCGCTTTTTTTTTTCTTTTTTTTTTTTTTTTTTTATTAAAACAACGCCTTGGCCGGGCGTTTGGGGACGCCCGGCCCGGCCCGACGACCCGGGTTCCTAGCGGAACCCTACCACGGGTCCGACCCGGGAAACCCTACTCGGAAATTGGGAAACCGGGTCGGACGAACCCGCGGCGACCCGATTCCCGGCCTCCTTTCTCCTTCGCTCGCTCGCGGGGGAGAAGCGTCAGCGGCGACGACGGCGGCGACGGTGGCCACAACGGCCGTGACGACGGGCTAGACGGCGGCGACAAAACGGTTCGGCGAGGATGAGTGAGGACGGAGTGCATATCGGTGTGGCCGGCGGCGGCACGGTTTGAGAGGGGGTGACGGCGACGGTTTTACCTTTTCTTGAACGGAGGCGATGACGGCGACGACAAGAGTTGATCTACGACGGTGGTGGGCCACGGCGAGGGCGGCGATGGCGACGACCGGCGGCGGACGACGACGGCGTCGGCGAGGCCTAGGCTCGTCGATATGGCGGGGCTCTCTCTCTCGGGCTCGGGCTCGCTCTTCGAGCTTCGGAGGAGAGGCGGCTCTTGGGGGACAGCGGCAGCAAATAGCGTCGGGATCTCGGTCGAGGCGAACGGCGGCAACGGCGGCGAGCAAAAAAACCGGATCCGAGGTGCGAGATCTCGCGAAACCCTACCCTCGGCCTCAATCTTCTCTCACTCAGGCCAGATCCGAGCCTCCACCGGTCGGATCTGACCTTCTCGAAGTCGCTTGCCGTCTGCCTTCCCCGAAGTCTCTCGGTGGAGGGTGGGCTGAGCTCGCGACTCGAGCTCTCTCTGCGCTCGCTCTTCGATCCTTCCCGATGTCTCTCGGTGAAGGATCTCCGAGCTCGCCCGTGTCCCTTCGTCGACGGAGGTGCTCCTCTATTTATAGGCGAGGAGTAGGCCGGTCGACGGAGGTTCGGCCGTCGGCTCCCGCACGCCGACCGGAACCTCCCGGGCTGAACCGACGTCTCATCTCGGCATTAAAGGCGCGCATTGAAGGCGCATGTGCGTCGCCCTCCCCTTCGGCGGCCTACCTCCGTTTCTCTTTACCATAGGCTGCCCTTGAGCGCGTCGCCGGCCACCGCGCGTGAGATGCGAGGCGTCGAGGAAGAAGAAGACAGGAGGAAGAAGAGAGGGGGGGCGCGAGAGAGAAAAGGGGGAGTGGCTGGGCTCGAAGGCCCAGCCCCAATGGGCTACTTCTTTTTTTGCTTTTCTTTTGTTTTTTTGTTGTTTTTTCTTTTTTATTATCTATTTATCCGAAAAGACAAAATTAAAAACTTAATTAATAAAATAAAATAAGCCTACATAAAATTAAGGCGTCAACATCAACAATCAAATTATCATATCGATTATTTAGTTTTACTGAAAGGCCTTTATATCTATAGCCTTATGTATATAATAATAATAATAATAATAATAATAATAATAACAACTCAAGTGAGGCATGAATAGCTTGTTTTCTCAATAATTCTTTTGGCTTAAAGATCGATGCTTTTTGGTTCTAATAAAATGAGATTTTTAACAACCAACTTTAAGTCAACATTGACCTTTTAAATTTCCCAGCTGTCTATTTATTTCTTTCCATCTAAAATGTTAAATATACAATCACACTCAACATCATAATAAAACTTTGCTTTTTGAGAATTGAAAAACAATTTCGTATGACTAGAATAATAGGGATTTTTTTTTTTTTTTTTTTGTGGAACAAGAGGAAAAATATAAACTATATATGTTTAATTTCAAACCATGACTGGATTAGAGTTGAAAATCAATACATGCAGATAGTGTAGATCCAAAATAAGATTAGAAACAAAAGTTGAAAATGTTATAGGTGGAAACCTTATAAGTTATAGATCTATCATTAAGATCAAAACCTTATGTTATGTAACTTGAAATGGAAATGTCGGTTACACATAGGTTTCCAAAATTGTTAACTAGTGGGGTCAAGATAATGCATTTTTAGGTTTTCAAGAAATTAGAAAAAGAAGTCTCTTGCTGACAATCGAAACCCGCACGTGGAATCGGCTCACAAGTACAGGGCTCAACCTCGGAGACACCGAAACTGAACTACTTTCTCAACAACACCCGCGTCGATCTGCAACAAAAACGCTTTCTTGGGCCTGTTTTTATTACTCTCCCGACCAAGCCGGCGTCAATCCAAACGAGAAAAATGCTTCGGAATTTGCGGAAATTCGCGAGGGATAATAGCGTCAGGTGGCTCATACGAAATGGAGCGCTCTTCTTCTCCACCAAGAAAGCGAGCATGGCTCTGGAGAGCCCTCGCGGACCCAAAGTCCAGGCGCTCTACGACCTCTGCCGACAGACGTTCACCCCCTCGGGGACGCCGCCTCTGTCTTCTCACTCCGTCCAGAAGCTCTCTTCCCTCTTGGGTACGTTCTTGATTGGCCCCTCTGTTCTTCCTTTCGGTGCTAAGTCTCTGTTCTTGATGCTCTGGTGCATTTAGTCCGCTATTCTTGATGTGGGTGTTCTCGATTCGGTTAATCTTGATTTAGGGTTCTTGTTTTGCTTCGTGGGTCGACTCAGAATGGTTTGGGAGGAGGTGGGTTTGTCCATCCAGGATCAGCTATTGTGATCGTTCTCTTCTTCAGTTAGGGTGCGATTGGAGTGAGAAGAGATTTTGAATAGAATGGTGCTACTGGTTTGTAACATGGATTTGCATAAACTGTTGATAGATACTTGAAAGTGTTGCGGGATTGAAAGAAGGGGCAAGTATTGTTGTATTTCTGCCATACCCATTTTTCCTTTCTTTAGTTGCAAAACTCATTGTGTTTGGTTAGCAAACGAGGCTTGCGTTGGTGATGCGAATCAGGAAGATTGTTTGTTGAGCTTGACTGGTGTTGGGAATTAGACTCCATTTTGTGCAAACAAGGAAGACCACAGCTATCAAGTTTTGAAACATTCTCGATATTTTACTGTCTGTTAGGAGGAGCAAGTTTGGTTCTGCATTAGTCAAGGGCCAATAATCAGCTCTTTTGCCACAATCCCAAGGAAACTTATATTGAAAACACCCGTGAAAGCGTGACATTCAAGAGGAAGAATCTGCGAGTTTCTGATCGATATCAGGCTTCATCTCTGCTTCTTAATTATGCATACAAAATCATTTTTCCATGTTTAGCAATCCTGTTGTAGTGCAATCAACAGAAAATGGATTACTAGTGACAGATTCGATTACTAGTCACAGATTCAATGGGTACTTTGATGTTTTGATGGATGCTGTAAAGAAAAACTGTTTTGACTCTCCATTTTTCTTAGCACACTTAGGTACCAATTATTAAAGCACGATTGAAGTTTGTTAGTGTTGGGCAACATGGCACATGTACTTTCTTCATAATCATGGTTGTGAACATCGTAGAATTCTTAGTTTTAGATTTTTAATAACTTGAAGTTTTAGAATTCTACTTGAACTGACTTTACGAGTACAAATTTAATTTATTTAACACCTCATAACTTTAAATAGATATTATTTCGCAGACACAATTGGCCCTGCTGATGTTGGACTTTCTGAGGATGCTTTGGAGGATGATCATGGGCATGGTTTCTTTGGACTTAATGGATTAGACAGAGTCCCTCGCTGGGCTCAACCAATAACATATATCGATATACATGAATGTGAAAGTTTTACGGTAAGATCTGCGATCGTCTTGGTTTGTCTTCTGAATTCTATGATGCTCTTCATATGATTCTTGCATTTTTAAGTACGACTTTCTATGAAGTTTAGATGTTACTTTTCTTTAATCTGAATAGATTTTGCTCTTCTTCTTTCAAACTAATAGGCATTTGGGAAAATGAAATTTCTCCATCGATTCTCGCCTAAAAATATGATAGATATGTTTGTTCTCATGATTACATATGATAGATATGTTTGTTCTCACGATTACATGCTTAAAAATTAATTATTTTCTTTGCAGATGTGTATATTCTGTTTTCCTTCTTCTGCAGTCATACCTCTTCATGACCATCCAGCCATGACTGTTTTCAGCAAAGTTCTCTACGGCTCTTTGCATGTTAAAGCATATGACTGGGTTGAGCCAGCCCGTGTCCTTAATAAAAGGGGACCAGGTTGTTTTGTGCTTCAATCACTCTTAACATGTCTTTTTCTTTCCATTTTTTTCTCCTATCAAGTATCGGATGAGTGGATTTTCTTCAGAGGGAGAGTGGTGGGTGGGGTAGGAAGGAGGGTGCATCAGCAGTGGCTAGGAAATTTTCGGAGGAAGTTTTATCTTAGGTCATCACTTAGTTCTTTTAGAGATGCTGTACAGCTCAATGTAGGATTTGTCTGAGTTGATCCAATAATGTGAATGGCCTCAATGAGTGTAATTGTTTGAAATAGGAAATTAATAATCATCAATTTTTTGTATGTACTTTCTCAGGAACAAAACTTTATGGACTAAAACTAACTATATAACATATAGGTGATCCCAAGGATCATCTCCCTTTCTGAGTCTCCTTCTCAGGATGCTTGCTCGTCCTTGTCTTTTCTCTTAGGCAAAATGGTGCACTTTTCTGTACATATCTTTAAATGACAAATTAGTAGAACTCAATCGTTCGATAGGGCAATAACAGAGATCTTACTGGTGAAACACCCTACCACTGGTCAAAAGAAAAAAGGAATCTACCTAAGAGAACCATAAAATGATTTTTACTGCGTACAATTAATATTTTTGGTTGTTGAGGAGCCCAATAATTTGGGAGTTTAGCAAATGCTGAGAGTGTACTTACTGGGAAATTCTATCAGCTGGTCAATTAAGCCACCTACATAATTTACTTCTTGCAGACAGATTTTAGAGCAGATGGCTGAAATACTTACTTCTTGACTCTTTCTTTGGCAGTGAGATTGTCTAAGCTGGCTGTTGATAATGTCCTAACAGCGCCATGCCCTACGTCAGTTTTGTACCCTAAAACTGGCGGCAATCTGCATTGTTTTACTGCAATCACGCCTTGTGCAGTGCTGGACATTCTCTCTCCTCCTTACAGTGAAGATGCTGGCCGAAGATGTACATATTATTGCGACTATCCCTATTTCACCTTTGGTAAGTACCTCTTTCTGTGTACATGTTACAACAAACGGAGTCAGACTCTTCATATATTGCATCAGAAACGATTGGGGTCTTCTTAGTTCTTATCACTAATCTGCAGCAAATAAAGATGAGAAGAGTGACGAGGAGGAAAACTACGCATGGCTTGCTGAGACTGGTACACCAGATGATCTCCACATGCGGCCCGGCAAATATAATGGCCCTGCCATTAAGATTTAGCTCTCTTTAAAGATACTTGCGAAAGAGGCGCTTCTAAGCAGGTTTTCGATGTGGAATAAGTTTCATCCTATCATCTAGTGGGTGCGGGAGGGAAGGGAATGTTCAGAGAAGAATGGTGGTCCAAGTTGAGAATCACCGGCCCGTGCCCGTGTGTCAACCAATCATGAGCCATGGCGAGTATGGGCATAGTTGAGTACCTCGTACTGTATGAGATAATTATACCGCTCATGAGCAAGTTGATAATCTGACCGAATGACCAACTTTTGCATCCTCAAAGTTAGATTTATCTTGCCAAATTCAACTTTGATCTGGAGCAATTGCATCACCATGCTCCAACTGATCCTCTGAAGGAAGGTGTGAACGTTCTCTGATTTATTTAGTAATTTTTCTCTTGTACAATGCCACGGGTTATGTTCCTCATAAAGCTCTAGCTGATAGTTCTGACAGCTTTGTGCATGTAAGGTATTTGAGTGTGTTCAGATGATAATTTGATCGCCCTATAAAGCAACCCGAAAAGGTTCATGCGAACAAGCAATTAGAATAACGCCTTGATTCAATAAAAGGGCACTTAAATGTTGCAATAATAAGTATTTCAAAGGGCACTTAAATGTTGCAATAATAAGTATTTCATGTTTGGAACCAGCTGATGGTCACTCCAATTTCATATAGAAACCAAATACAAAACCACAAGGTATGTTCAAGGACAAAGATTATTCCAACAGAAACTCAAGGTAAGTTGCCTACACTGAGTATGAGCTCTCGATCACAAGCGTAATGATTGAATTTGCCAAAACTTCTCTAAAGGTAGCTGCAACTTGACTTTGCCTTGGAGCTCATCAAATTCTGATGACTGCAAATTTTGGTATTGCGCCACGTTATTACGAGTACAGAAGGTAGAATACAAGCTCATCTCTAGGGTGATCTGAAAGCTTCGCCCGCATAACGAACATTTCCTAGTTCCTCTTCAATGCGTAAGAGCTGCAATGATCAGCAACCACAGTTGTACATGAGCATTGGCAAACACGGTTTGGATGAAAATATAAATAATAGACAGGCCTGCTGCGGATGTGCAGTGCAGAAGCACCTATTCCACTTCAAAATATTGTTACATCCTTCGAAGTTCTCATGTTAGTCTAAGGCAACCCAAAGTACCTATCGTTAATAAATCTGAATCTAATTTGACTATGTGTTTAGGGATCCTGAGGTCCGGAGGGGTCTCAGACAAAGCAGTTTAAGATCATACTCAAGACCATTCTCATATTAGTTTAAGGAGTTAAGGTCATACACACGACCATTCTGGTATTAGTTTAAGGCAACCCAAAGTACTTATCGTTAATAAATCCAAATCTACTTTGACTAAGGCAACAGATACATCAAGTGACAGTTCAGCTATAGAGAGAGAGAGAGAGAGAGAGAGAGAGAGAGAGAGAGAGAGAGAAACCGAAAATGGGTAGAAAATCAAGAGTGACCCTCAATTACCTGGTTATACTTTGCCAGCCGCTCACTTCTGCAAGGAGCTCCTGTCTTGATCTGACAACGAAACATCTTTGTGTTAGTTCTGTGGTTTCGGAAAAGATGCATGGCAAGTGTTGGAATATTTTATTTATGTTAAATCGAACCTGTCCACTAGCCAAACCCACAGAAAGATCAGCAATAAAGTTGTCCTCGGTTTCACCACTGCGGTGGCTGACCATTACACCCCAACCAGCAGCTTTCGAGTCAAGCGCTGCTTGAATGGATTCAGTCACCGTGCCAATTTGGTTTACCTGCATCGAGGTTATCCAAATGACAAAATAGATCATTAGGGTAATGCATTTACCCATAAGATCAAATCAGATATGACAAATAAGTAACAGAAGGTGAAGGGGTAACCAGAGTTACTAAGGGAGTACCAAGAGACCAATCAACACTAGAATCTCCATAGCACTTTTTAGAAGGCTATAGGTGAACTCTATACTAGTCACAGGAATACATTGCATATTCTCTTCTATAAATAAACTGCTATTTGGCTCTTAAAAAATATCTAAGTAATTAAATGAACACCATATCATCATAAAAGTTAGAATATACTCTTCTTGGAACAAGTTTGGATTCAAAATTAGTTGTTTATATAGTACATAGATGTCCATATCCCTTTTCCTCCTATCAGGCCCTCTATGGCTATCTCTAATAATCCACACCGCATGATGATTTACGAGTCGAATAAAGGAAATGCAAATCTAGAATATCAAGGGTACAAGATTCGTCGCATTAAATTTCTAGCAGAGGGACATTTGACCCAATAATCTGGAAAAGGCTACTAAACACAGCACAACAAATATAACATGAAAGTAAAGAGTCGATAAGGCATGAACCATAGGAAGAAAAGGATCAGGCAGAGATTGACAAAGCTCAGACATAACTCACGGCATGGGAAAAAATATTGGGTAGGATGATTTGGAATTAGAGGCTACCTTCAAAAGTAAAGCATTGCAAGCCTTCTTGCCAATAGCTTCAGCTATTCTCTTTGGATTGGTAACCAACAGGTCATCTCCCACAAGTTGAATATCAACTGAAGACTGAAGAGACGCCCATGAGCTCCAGTCATCTTGGTCAAATGGATCTTCAATGGAGACAATAGGGAAATCTTTGACAAAATCCTTGTAGAGATCGCAGAGGCTCTGTGCTGAGAGCACGTGCGCCCCGTCATTTGGCTGTTTCTTGAAATTTAGGTCATATCTCCCATCCTTCAAGAAGAACTCAGAAGCCGCAACATCCATCCCTATTTTGATCTGCACCATTATTTTGCTTCCATGAATGCCACTAACCAAGTTTGTTCAATGAAGGATCCTTTAAGATTAGTATAATAAGCAACTCCCAGACCAGTAGCTGCATGTACCTTTCCTGTGTACCCAGCCTTCTCAATCGCATCCATCAGGAGAACCAGTCCCTCCCTATTATCCTGAACATTGGGAGCAAACCCACCTTCATCTCCAACATTACATGCATCCTGTCCATATTTGGCCTTAATGATCCCTTTTAGAACATGATAAACTGTTCAATCCGACAAAAGAAAAGATGAGCACATGTTCATACTTTGGAAAAACAGCAAGAAGAAAGAAAAGGACACAGAGCATGCTAAAGGCAACTGATGCAAATAGCAGCCTACTGACCTTCACTACCCATGCAGAGTGCCTCAGCAAATGAGGTTGCACCCACAGGTAAGATCATAAATTCTTGCATAGCCAGATTATTCCCCGCATGACTGCCTCCATTTATCACATTAAATGCCGGTACCGGCATGACGAGTTCCTTTGTTCCAGAGATCTCCTGGATATGCTTGTACAGGGGCACTCCTTTTGCTCCTGCACCTGCTCTGCACACGCTAAGAGACACTCCCAATATGGCATTGGCCCCCATAGCCGACTTGTTTGGAGTTCCATCAATATCTAGCATAATAGCATCTACATCCGCTTGATTCCTGTGGAATGCCACATGCCATGAACAAAAGCACGGATTAAAAGGAGGATTGCTTGAAAAGGTAAATGCCCACAAACACAACATCAAGACCGATCTAATCAGAAGTAGTGCATAGCCGCTGAACAGGCAAGTTCTGCTTACATGACTCCATGACTCATTTAGTTGAATGACCAACTACTCAATTACAGAAGTTGCTAGATGGGTATTCCGAAATCTTACATAAAAAAGAAGACTCTCGATTGACTGTTCAAGCAAAAAATTAAGTTATAAACTTGAATCATCTGAACTTGCAAATTCTAATCTTCCGTGTAATCCAGATACCCACTCATCTCCATATCTTTCGCCCCTCATTTCATAAAGAACACCAGCAAACAAACTTGTCTTCATCTAGAAATCAATCCTTTCATACTCATCGATATTCACTTTTGAGTACAGACGTGCAGTTTTGATACCACTTATTAAGTGTGGATGAGCGGCTTAGATAATACTTGTTGAGTATGGAAGCATGGTGACACGAGAAAACTATAATAGCCAACTAGAGACGCACTCACACCAAAATACGGTACAAGTATAACACTCAGAAAATGTTGTCTCATACAACTATTACACCCACTATATGTGAATTACCAGAGACCACACCTCACTACTACAACTTATTTTCTGACACTACAGACAAAACTCTAAGGGCAAACTAGCTCGTACAAACACATACTCTCAGCTCTTTATTTCTCTCTCTCTCTCACGGGGCCACCTACTCTATTTCTCTCTTATTCTGAAGCTCACACTATGGCGCTCTGTGGCTTGCCCTCGAATACTTCACTGAATCTCTTAACTATAGGCACATGAGGAACATGTGCAGATGAAAATCTTGAACAAAAGCTGACGACTGCCACTTTTCTCCTTCAAAGACTCTGATGGAAAATAGTAACCGCTAATGGCATTTATCTCGTACAGCTTTAGGTACTACTCTTTTTTATAGGGGATGGGAGCTCACTATTTTGTCTTGGAGTATCGAATGCTCCTTATAGCAGGTGTTGAACTTCAAACATTCACAAATCCCCTTCATCAAGAAGCAACCAACTCCACATCTAAATACCCAGAAACCAAAGACTCCCCGAATCAGCTTCATTCGCTTCATATACTTCCATAAACTATTAACATCAGAAAACTAACAGCAACAGCACAAACATTGACCAGCGATCGCCAGCAGTACCTGACATCGACTCCAACGAGCTTAGGACCAAGGACCTCGTTTATGTTCCTGACCGCATTGAGCACGCCTTTCCCTCCGTACACGCTCTTGTCCCCATCCCTCAGCTCCAACGCCTCGTAAATCCCGGTGGACGCCCCGCTGGGCACCGCGGATCGGTGCAGATCGTCGGTGACCAGGTCAACCTCCACGGTCGGGTTCCCCCTGCTGTCGACGATCTGCCTCGCCCTCACCGACTTCACCCTACACTCCTTCGCCGCCGCCTTCGCCGGCGCCACCGCCGGGGCAGCGGAGCACTTGACCCGGAAGGCCTTCTTGGAGGACCTGGCCCGCGGGATCGCGGAGGCGGAAAGGTGGGAACTTTGGAGCGGCCTCGAGGAGATGAAGGGTCTCTGCAAAAGGGTATTCGTGGAGGTGGCGCGGGAGGCCGGGGCCGTGGCCATTGCTGGGTTCCAGATGGTCAAGGGATGATGGGTCGACAAAGGTAGACAGAGAGAGAGAGAGAGATGGAAGGAGACTAGAGAGGGAAAATGAGGAGGGTTCTGCGTATATAGAGGAAGGAGAAAGAGTGGGAAGGTCCGCTGGAGGGAGGGAGGGCGATGAAAACGAAGCGGAGAGCAAGAAAGTCGGCTGCTTTTCGGTGGGGGTTGGTGGGGGAGAGTCGGACAGACGAAGTTGTGACAGACTCGAAGTTGAGAGAGGAGGCGTTGTCTCCTGGAGTCGAAACGAGGTTAGGTGTCTTCGTGCGGATTGTTGTTTGGCTCTTCTTGTGTGGGGCCGGCAAACTGTATTTTTAAGAACGTGGGTCCCAAAATATTGGAAAATGGAACTGAAGTTTGTTTTTTTTTTTCTTTTGGTAGAAAAAAAGGAAAAGGAGGAAAAACTTAGGTTAGTTGACAGTCAATGTGATTTGGGGTAGCAATTTGACTGGAGGAGTTTTGGTTGTTAGAATGTTACAATTTGATTATAAAATGTCTTTTTATTGTAAGTAGGGAAGAGCAATCGGGGGATTTAACTCAGCAACCAAGTCGGAACTTGCCTTTTTTTTTTTTTGGTAAAGGTAAAAAATATTATAGCTTTAGACAAATATACAAGACCGGCTCCAAAGCTTACACTCTTTACGCATAGAGAGTGTCAGGGAGCCGAAACAAAAGATTACAAAGAAGAGAAAGAGACAAGCACAAGCAAGAAGCAAAGACCAACCGGTCACAAGCAAAAAGAAAACGCTAAACAAAACCTCAGTCGCCTAAGGAGAAGGCCGAGGGTCGGACACCCAAGGAGGGTAGGAGAAAAGATCGCACAACTTGGTTTTCATCCGGATCTACGCATTCTCCTCATGATCAACGAAGATGGACCGCATAGCTTGGTCAGAACTTGCCTTATTCATAAGCTCACGCGAGACCAATCAAGTTTCTGAGTAAATAATTATGGAACCCGTCTTGACCGATTCTATTCTTGATTTTATTATGTACATCGGCCAGTTAACACTTGCTCGCTTCGCATTAAGGTCAACATGATATCTCGTCATGTTCGTCAATCTTCTATGTCTTTGAAGTTTGTGACATCCAAAAAAGAAAAAAACGATAGCTATTCCCAAATCAACCTTCGAACCTGTTGATTCAAGAGTCGAACAATTCAATTTCTGATCCTAAAAATTGAGAACTGACTCAATTGAGATAGATATCAAGTTCTTGATCTAAAATCTACCCACCTAAGAAGGATAATCCTTAACTATGAATGAATAAAATGTGTCACTTTTTATTGATTTCGAATTTATTGGACTGTAATTTGGATTTGAACTTCTTATAATTAAATTATTGCATGTTCAAAATCCTTTCTTTACCACGGGTGAGGTATTCTCAATTCCCTAACTCTATTGTCTGCCTTCATCCTCCGGTTTTCCCCTCTCATTAAAAAGAACATGTAAGATATACTTCCATTTTTGACCGACTTTTCCTTTTTCTTCCCCTTCGTCATTATCAAACCACCGCAAAGAAATGATCAAATACCAACCGAGCGCTAGTGCATGATGCGCCCTCGTCGTCTCCACTTTATTAATCCCGGCATCATAATTAATTATATAATGAGATTACATAAGATGTTATGCATGATCATCTTCAACTTATGCTTACGTTAATTCACCGGAAAAGACGGTACTAAACAAATTCAGAAACGAGTCATTTTTCACAAGGAAGGGTTTCACATTTTTAGTGCTCGCATAGGCTTTTAAACACTAGATGTAATCCAGCCCTCGTCTCCAAGAGCTCAACCGAGGGCTTTGGGGTCGCATGGCCCGATGCCGGGATTGTGCAACCAAGTCTCACTTATCCGATGATAAGGATCTCGTTGAACTCGATGTTGGATATTTCAATAATATTTTGAAATATTTACAATAATAGCTTCGATAAAATTTATGACTGCATTGAAGATCATCATTATTTTTAACTGTCACATAACGGCTTATTAACGGTCATATAACAGCTTTTTAATCATTTTGTAACGTTTAATTTATTTCTCAAATAAATCCACCATTATTTTACAACGGCTCTTTTAACGGCTCTATTTTGTTTGAATATAAAGATAAAATATCATAAGACAATCAAAATAGATACACTGAATGAAAGAGAGAATATTATTTCTTTTAAAATCTTTCATTTCCTTTTTCTTTTTTGCTGGGTTATACACAAAAGTTGATTCAGTGCGGAATATAGAAGAAGGTTTGTTGTATGTTGGAAGGATAGCCGTCAGAAGTCTATCGCACCGAATTTCACACTCCGAGGGGCGGAATTATCTTTAAGGACAGTGTTTGCACGCCTCGGATATTTGTTATTTCTATTTTCTAATCATTCGCAACGTATTAACAGTTATTATTAATTTTATGTATTCTAAACTTTTTCCGACACTCGAATCTCATGCAATGCAAATCTCCTCGATGAGCACGGCGGCAAAAGATTAATAGTCAGATGAGGGATTGGAGGTTCAATTCGACTGGGTGGGACTCGTCATTAAGGGAGGCGCTAGAGGGATAGGAGGCGATCGGAGAGGGTGGCGAAGAGGCAAGTGCAAGAGGGCAAAATAGGATTTGAAAATGTTGGGCAAAGTTGAAAGAAGAAAAAATTCATTAATCCCGAAAGTTGCCTTCTGAAAATGTCGAAAGCCCATTTTTAGCTTTACTAATATTGGCATTTCCCCAAAAATGGTCAAACTTCTTTTTATCGATGCTCGCATTTTCACTCAATAGGCCTTAAAAGGTTCAAAATTCCTTAGAAAAGTTGAACTAAAGGCATACTAAGTCTAGTTGAAATGGTTCACTACTTGAGTTCAACTCAACTTAAATGTCCAAGACTCGATATTTTACTCAAATTCAATTGAAAACTCAAACTCAATATGTATAATCCTTTTTATAAGCCCGACTCGAATCACTTAGTCGATAACTGTTATCCGAAACTCAAATGCAACT